>CM031233.1:238890425-239490425 GCA_018340775.1 Taxus wallichiana var. yunnanensis
ATAATTTTTCTTATGTAATTTTTTTTGAGAATTGTATAGCTCAATTTTATTCACATTGTAGAGTGTAATTTTAATCCATTTTAAAAAAATATTTCTATATGTTACTAATATAAATACACTATTTAATCTAGAAAATATTTAGATATTTGAGACTTTATTTTACCCTTTTAAATAAATATTTGCTAATTGGAATTGAGTGTTCACAAATATTTTATGGAGAATTGCAATAGTTAATTACGTTGAAGGTATTCACGCTTGGCTGAGGCTTTCCTCCCTACGATAGTTAAGAAGTAGGTGGATGATGTAGATGATAGTTGTGCTTTGTTGACATAGTAATTTTCTATTTTGATGTGATAGATGAGTTATAAGAGGACATTGACATACGATTGTTCTTCGTCTTGAGTGACTCGACGAAGTGTGTGAATAGACCTATATATGCCAACACTAAACACATTAGCATTACCATAGGGAGTCTTAGGTGGGTCTTTGCTTCTAACACAGATCAATGGTGGGTAGGTAGGTAAGGACGGGCGCATTAAAGCACAACCCAAAAAAAAAAATTGTTGATATTCTTCACCCAAGATTGGTATATATACTATGTATATGCATCAAACCTCTAAGAAATATTTTTAAAGAAATTAACATAAATACAACAGGGTAAAGAATACCCATAAAAGGAAATGGGGATATCTCCCATTCTAGCACAAAACTATAAACAAAATTGGAGTTTTAAATCTCCTTCCAAGCTTCAATTGTCTCTATGGCTTCTCTTCTTCCTCCAAACCTGCAATACAAGAACGAACAAATGAATGATAAATTTGGGAAAATGGGAAGAAAAATAAATCTGTAAGGATACTTAGGCATCCTAAATCCAATTGCTAAGGTAGATTTGATCTAATGGTTCAAATTATATCCTACAATCACTTAAGTGGGTGGCATTTTTATTGGAATGGAAATTAAATTTGAAATGCATGGGTAATGGGGTGAATGGGGCCACTTAGTGGCTTGGTCAAGTTGTGACCTTATGGTGTAGGAATTTAAATAACCTTGTGTATAGCTTTTAATTATTTAACTAAAGTAGTTTTAATTAAATTACTATTAAGAGTGTAATTAAATAAATTAATGGAAATTTATAAGTGCTTATAATAAATTTATAATAATTAATTATTAATTTATTTTCATACACCACATGATTGTGTAGAAGTTTTAATAAAGAGATTAATTAATTTGTGAATAGTGTTGAATCTTACAACCTTTCTAAAGTAAACAATAAATTCCACAAAATTTTACCATTGAAATATTAGACTTTGGTGTAGTTTGACCTATAATTTGGTAGGCGTTACATATAACATGCAATTACCTCCTCGAGGACTTGACTACCTTTTTCCATATAGTTCCGATATATCTCTACATTTCTAAGTGCGTTGATCTTACTACGATTGTGTCCTCATGTTCATAATTTTCCTTATAAAAAAACTTTTTATTTATTATATGTACTTGATATAATAATTGTTCTTATGTAATTTTATTAACAATTGTATAGCTCAATTTTATTCGCATTATCGAGTGTAATATTAATCCATTTTTAAAAATATTTCTATATGTTACTAATATAAATACACTATTTAATGTGGAAAAGATTTATATATTTGAGACTTAACTTTAATTTCTTAAATAAATATTTTTTAACTGGAATTAGGTGTCCATAATTTTTTTATGGAGAATTGCAATAGTTAATTACAGAAGGTGTTTACACTTGGTGAGGCTTTCCCCTCCGATAGCAGAGAAGTAGGTGGATGACATAGATGATAGTTGTGCTTCATCGACATAGTAATTTTTATTTTTATATGACAGATGAGGCATAGAAGGACATTGAAATAAGATTGTTCTTTGTACTATGAGTGACTATGATCAAGTGTGTGAATATAAGTTTACACATAAACACAAAACACATTATCATTTTCTGTAAGGATTCTTAGGTGGGTATTTTCTTCTAACACAGATTGATGGTGGGTAGGCGGGTAAGGATGGATCCATTGAAACACAACCAAACAACAATCATTTATAATATTATGTATACTTATCCCTACCAAGTGCAATGATACTTTTCTTGGCTTGTTGCAATGAGAAGGATGGCATGTTCTACTGAGACACATAAATATGAGTGCTGCAGGTCCCCGATAAAAACTCAAGATCATAACGGCTAGGCCTATCCATCACATAATTTCGTAGGGAGTAGTGAGGTGACTGGTGACTGGGTAGTTTCTAGTGTTTTAACAGAGTTAAAAAAATTAAAAATTTAATGGAACCCATGTCATTTCAATACTTCCCCGTGACTACTCAAATCTACCTATCTATTCACATTTATTGCTATGAATTTGCTGCGCTGCAGGGAAATACATCATTTCAAAGCATCATTTCAAATATTTATTGAATGCTACCATTAATTCCTTGCTACCTAAATTATATCCTCTCCATTAAACTATTTACTCCACTTTTTGGTGCCATTGTTCTATTTTTTTTTATTTTTACATAAATGAATTTATTTAAGTATTGCAAAAAAGAAGAGCGCTCATATTTCATTCAGTTTTATGGAAGTTAAATGATATTTCTGAAGGTGGGCTGTGAGAAAGAACATTGCTCAGGACAGGAAAGTTTGGAAACAATTTGTACATTGCAAATCAGGTAAGAACATTACATTTTTTTAAATCAGTAATAAGTACAACTCATCTTGTTTATTAATTTATTAAGTTTTTGAACTACTTTTCCAATCATTTACCACAACATCATTTTATAGTCATCTATCAAAGTTGAAAGGAATAAAAATTCTAGTTAGTGTTTCTAGATTTATTTGAAACAAGGATAATTGAAAACAAATAAGTTATAAATTGAATGGTGATTTAAATAATTAAAGCTAATATTCAAGGTATTATTTTTCCTGAGAGAGTATTAATTACAACAGTACAACAACATATTATGTTGTTGCCAAAGCTAAATGATTGAACACACTATTTTTACAAGAGATAGTCATTCTAGTGTATAAAACTATGATGCCACATTCTTATGTGCCTACGAGATCTATATCAAAGTAGGTTGCTTTCCCACGCAATACGTTGTTACGTTAACGACATGTATTTCTAAATATTTTTTTGCACGTCATAGTTTTAGGGAAATATTCAAATTTATTTCATTCAATTACTTTGAAATAATTTCAAATTCATTCCCTCCTACTATGAGTACACCAATTTAACAACATATTATGTTGTTACTCCTGATAACAATGATTTGACTCAATTCATTAGGCTACATAAGATACATGGTGTACTATATAAAACAATAATTTCAAATCTTAGTGTGCCTACAAGATCTATATCAAAGTAGGTGGTTTATCAATGTAATACATTGTTTCTTTGACAAACTACATTTTTAAAGTTTGTTCTGCACTGAATAATCTATTCAAAGTTGTTTCGTTCAATTAAATTGGAATATTTTCCAATTCGTTCTCTCACACTTTAATTTTGACACAATGACAATGTATTATGTCACCCAAACTAAATGATGGAACATGCTTTTTTACAAGCTACATTTTATATTGAGGGTGTACCTCTTCACTCAGTAAATCCTCCTCGGGAGCATGTCATATTCTCATATTCATATTCTTATTATTCTCTACAATCTTTCCCCAATATTTCTTTGTATGCATACACCTATATTTTTTCCAATCAGCATTTAAGTCGACTTCCAAGCATCTAACCAATGACAAGTACTTTGAGTAAGGTTCTTTACTTCCCTCACTTGTCCACATATAGCTTTTTACTAGTTAGTACTCCATTTATCCAACCTCAACACTTCATTTCATCTTGAGTTCTAAAAAACACTCTCTCTTTGTCTCCATGCCAACTGTCTTAACTCAACAACACTCTTCTCTAAACCTTAAATATCCTTGGATGCATATATAAAAATTCATCTTTGTTTTCCCTTGTGGAGATAATCCTTTATCGAGACATTTAAGCACCTGATTTATCATCAAGCAAGGTCTTCAAATGATACCATTCAATGATCAATTTTTCCCTTCATAGGTTTTAGACCACATGCTTACAATGTAGGATCATCTAAGTATAAAATCCTATTATTATGTTATCACCCATAGTAAATGATGGAACACATTATTATTTCAAGATATAGTCATTATACTTTGTATAAAATTGCAATACACAATTCTTATGTGCCCACATGATCTAAATATAAGTAGGTTACTTTCCCAATGACATGCATTTCTAAATATTGTTTTGCACATCATAGTGTTATGAAACTATTCAAATTTGTTTCATTCAATTACTTTGAAATAATTTCAAATCCATTCCCTCCTACTATGAGTACAACAATTTAACAACATATTATGTTGTTACCCCTGATAACGATGATCTGACTCATTACTAGGCTACATAAGATACATGGTGTACTATATAAAACTATAATTTTAGATCTTAGTGTGCCTATAGGATCTATATCAAAGTAGGTGGTTTCTCAACGTAATATGTTGTTTCTTTGACGACCTATATTTTTTAAGTTTGTTTTACATTGAATAATCTATTCAAAGTTGTTTCATTCAATTAAATTGGAATATTTTCCAATTCATTCTCTCACACTTTAATTTCGACACTACAACAATGTATTCCGTTGTCACCTAAAGTCAATCATGGAACACATTATTTTACAAGCTATATTCATTATAGTTAGTGAACATCTTATCTCAGTAAATCCTCTTCAAGGAGCATGTCATGTTCTCATATTCATGTTCTTATTGTTCTCTATAATCTTTCCCTCAATCCTTATTTGTATGCATATACCTATATTTTTCCAATCATCATTTAAGTGTGACTTCCAATAATATAAACAATGACAAGTACTTTGAGTAAGTTTCTTGACTACCCTCACTTTGTCTACATTTACCTTTTTACTAGCTAGTAGTCCATTTATCCAACCTCAACACTTCATTTCTTCTTGAGTTCTAAAAACAACTCCCTTTGTCTCCATGCCAATCGTATTAACTCAAAAACACCCTTCTACGAACCTTAAATATCCTTGAATGCATATATAAAAATTCATATTTGTTTTCCCTTGTGGAGATAATCCTTTATGAGACTTTGTTAAGCACTTGATTTATCATAAAAAAAGGTCTTCAAATGATACCATTCAATGATCAATTATGCCCTTCATAGGTTTTATCCCACATGTGTACAATGTAGGATCATCAAAGTATCAAATCCTATTATTACGTTGTCACCCATACTAAATGATGGAACACATTATTTTTACAAGATATAGTCATTATAGTGTATAAAACTACAATGCACCATTCTTATGTGCCTACAGGATCTAAATATAAGTAGGTTACTTTCCCAATGACATGCATTTCTAAAGATTGTTTTGCACATCATAGTATTATGAAAATATTCAAAAAAATTCATTCAATTACTTTGAAAAATTTCAAATCCATTCCCTCCTACTATGAGTACAATAGTTTAACAACATATTATGTTGTTACCCCGATAACGATGATCTGACTCATTACTAGGCTACATAAGATACATGGTGTACTATATAAAACTATAATTTCATATCTTAGTGTGCCTACAGGATCTATATCAAAGTAGGTGGTTTCTCAACGTAATACATTGTTTCTTTGATGACTTGCATTTTAAAAGTTTGTTTTACACTAAATAATATCATTCAATTAAATTGGAATATTTTCCAATTCATTCTCTCACACTTTAATTACAACAAAGTGCATCAATGTATTACATTGTCACCCAAACTAAATGAATAAACATGTTATTTTTACAAGCTATAGTCATTATATATTATGAATGATTCCTCCAATCAGGTTGATGATAATGAATTTGTTCTAGCCTATGTTGTTTAGAGTGGTGGCATGTTTGAGACCTAAAATGATTTCCATACTTTTATATTGATGCTTGTGATGATTTGTGATACCCTTGAGAGCTATTTTTGGGTTGATTCTCTTCTATAAGGTAACAACTGATTTTAAACAATTCTCAACCTTGAATAACTTAGAAAAGATACTCTATTATCTAATCGATGATTTGGTTCTTCGCAACCTTTGGCTATTAAGTTATATTCACCAACTTCTTTGTGCATCTATAGTTTTGGATTTCATGAGAAAAAGGATAGATCATGATCTACATACTTCATGTTTCTTTTTCAGATTTCCTATTGTTGCATTCATACTTTTTCCTATTGAAAACATGAGTGGAAATCATTGAGGGAAGTGCAAGATGCTTTAATTTTTGAAGAGGAGTTTTTGGGTTTGCATGTTTCCAGCTTCTAACCTTTAGGTTCCTGTTGAAAAGAAAGAGGCAGTGAGAGATCATGTGAGGGAGAAGGATTGGTTTTACAATAAACAATATTCAAATAATTCTAGTTTTTTTTAGTGATATGAGAGTGAAATTAAGATGGCTAGCTCAATTTTATGAGATTCTAGATGTCATTTTTACTCTTTTTGTTGACCTGAATTTTTTTAATAATGATCCTCAATTTCTTGAACATATTGAACATTTGTGAATGCAAGTCTTATCATTTTAGCATCATATATAATATAAATATCAAATGGTTAGTGTTATTTTCTAACTATATAGTGTGTTATCTTGAGCATTTTTTTCCAAATTTTAATAATTTGTAGTGTTATTAACATCAATGTATAATCAAAGAGATTCAAAGTGGAAGCACTTGTTATACATTCCTATCCAATGTCCTCGAAAGGACTATTCTCTACATCAAATGTAGTTTGGAGTAACGTTAAAGATAACCTTTGAGTGGAAGGGGATTTTGTTGCATTGGTAGAAGTTTAACGAGTAGATGATTTTATTAAAGGGAATGTCAATGGACATCATTTCCAACAAGTTATTACAAATGTTGGATTCATTCATCACCCATAAGGGAAAGTACACAGGTTCGAATTGATAGCACCATTAGTTAAATAATGTATAATGTGGCAATGTTAGGTGATGTTTTTAATGCGGTTTTAAAATTGTTGTTTATTTTATTATGACTCACTTTTAGTGACATTTTACAAATATTGGTATAGCTATGGGCTGAAGACTTTAAATAAGAGGATTATTTTCCATATAATAAGTTCAAGGTTTCAACTAGTGGGACAGGGGAGTAGACCTGGAGATGTAAACATATAAAACGTGGTTGTCAATGCAATTTCAATGTGTGCATTATTATGAAAAAGGAAAATATGCACTTATCACATATCCTCAGATGGATCATGTGGATAACAAATATCATATATGCCATGGCCAAAAATATCACAAATGTTAAGGGACACGAGCTTATTATTCGCCACATATTTGTAAGAAGTTGCAAGAATGGGTAGAAAAGTCATTGTTATTAGGAATGTCAACTGATATTGTGTTGCAAAAGCACCGTGAAATGGTTCATGAGAAGTTAACCTTGTTTGATGGGAAAACAAAACGTGATGATTTCTTGTCTTCACATGATGTTCAAAATATTGATACAAAAATAAAAGCAGCAAAGTACATGTATGATAGAAATGATGCCCAAAGTGTGAGAGTATGGCAAGATCAAAATCCAAATATATGTTTTGAATACCAAGAGTATGAAGGAAATGTTGAGGAAGATGGTCACGTGCCATTTATCATGGGCATTCAAATGCCACAAAAACTTGAGTGGATGTTAAAATATGGCCATAACAACATAATTGCAATGGACACCACTTTTGGGACCAGTGGAATGAAGGTATTCTCTTTTACATAATTTTATCAATAAAAATTTTCTACAAAAAAATTGTTACATTTTCTTACCAATAATCTACTAATTCATGTTTTTATTGCATTATCAACTCTCCATAGTTCAAAATATATACCATCCTCGCATTTGATTCCAAACACATGGGCCTACCAGTTGTATGGGTCCTAATGTCAAGAGCTACAACTAGCGACTCCACCCAATGGATGAAAACGCTGATGAATAGGGCACATGCTCATATGCTTGAGTGCAAACTAAATGCCTTCATGGTAGATGATGCTACAGATGAAATCAATGCTATTAGGTTGTATATTTCTCTTTGTGTATATTGTTATAATATATAAATTTAACTTATAGATATTAATTTTGCTATGAAATTTTTAAAATTCTCGTAAAATTCATTTTCCAATACAGAGAAGTTTTTGGGTGCAAAGTATACTTATGCAAGTAGCATGTAAGGAGGGCATGCTTGAAGAATATTATTGCACGGGTTAAGGAAGATCAAACAAGACGTCTAATGTTTAATAGGTTGGGGGAAATAATGTGCCATTCAAATAATGAGGAGAGTGATACTCAAATGGCACAAGATTTTTTTACAGAATTTGTGGATGAGATAAAATTTATTAAATATTGGCAAGAACACTGGATTCTAAGAATTAGAATGTGGTTGAGACATCTACTGACTTTAAAGCATGTTGGGCAAGAAACAAATGATGAAATAGAGGAAGATCACTCTATACTTAAGAGTAAGTGGTTCTCCTACATTCAAAAATCATCTCATTGAAGGTTTGACTGGTTGATACAAAAATTAATCATAGTTGTTTTTATACATTATTGTTGGAGTCAATGTTGTAAGGGAAGTGGGTTCTACTGTAACTTCAAAGTGGAGAAACTAGAAAATAACCAATTATTGCATGCACAATCCATTCCCGATTATTATGTCACCTTCCATACCTCTAACCCATGCTTAGCATGGGTTCGTAGCCACAAATGATACTTGTCACTTTGAAGTATGGTATCAAACCCACATTTGTAAATGTGTGAATGTGGAGTTTCAAAGAATGGGTACTTATGTAAGCATGTAATTAAAGTGAATATGATGAAAAAATAATTGGTGAGAGAACTTTAATATTTAGGTATTCTAGAACAATGATTTTCAATATTTTCCAACATAGTAATTTATTGTATGTAAATTATATTAATTTTGGTTTTTATTCAAATCTATTATTTATTATACTAATTTTTAATTTTCTCAGGGTTTATTTTGTGCTCTAAATGTTGCATGTGGAGATGAACATGTGGTTGACGATCCTTTTGGTCAAGCATGGAATCCTTCAAACACCTGTGAAGAATCTATGCATGTTTTGCAACAAGATAAACATGTTATAAATGAATAATATGAACACTTGAGCCCACAAGTGGGAAGGATAAGAGCAATAGTAGATAAAAGTCTTGTTTGTCCTCTAAACAAGTCATTTCTTACTTTATTAGAGAATACACTTGTGGAAACAAAAAGCTGGTTGAGGGGAAGCCAAATATCTTCTATATTAGGTGTGTAACATCGCGAGGCACTACGATTTAGACCTGTAGATGATGGATTTAACAATACACTTCATTGAGAGAGAGATTTTATAGAGAAGATGTTGAATCAAAGGAAGACATGTCCAACAAAGAGGAAAGCTAGTTTTCCTATTGTAAAATAGAGTCATGTATCACGTCGACTAACATGGGAGGATGAATTAAAAGAGCTGCAGAATGAGATAGGGAAAGGGGGCTTGCTAAAGAACGTGAAGATGAGACCAACATAAATGGAATTTAAGGGTAATTTTATGCAACAACTATTGTTATATATTCTTTCTATTTTTTTCCTATTTTAATAGTCCACAAGGTCATATTCCTTTTGGTCTTTTTTCAACCACATGATTTTGCAATATTTATATACTTGTGTTTGATATTCAAATCTATGAGTGCATTTGCAAATATATATCCTTGAATCATATACTTCTATCTTGTAATGATTCTTCCCTCATATAAATGTCAATATTTTATCCTTTTCAAAAAAATATTGCAGCTATATTATATTTTGTTTTTGTTAGAAATTAAATTTTATGTGTTGTAAAAATTATATTTAGTTTTGTTGCAGAAACTATATTCATTTCCTCCAACTTTGATTACAGTATTTCAACAACATATTATGTTGTTACCCTTGACAAATAATGAAAAAAACACATTATTTTTACAATATATGCTCATTAGAATATCTAAACATTTTTACCAAAGTAGATTGTTTCTCAATGTAATAAATTTTGCCTCAACAAAATTTATTTTTAATGTTTATTTTGTATTTTATAATGTTATGTTTATATTCAAGGTTGTTTCATTCAATTACTTTGGAATAATTTCCCACTTATGCCCTTCTACTTTAATTAAAATAGTTCAACAATGTACTATGTTGTCATCCGTAATAAATGATGCAAGTTTCAATCTTTTTACAAATTTGCCACTTTTTAACAGAGGATATCCATTTATCTCTTTATCAGAGTTACCCTAATCATGTCTATACATTTTTTAACAAATCCATACGTGAAGCGTGAAGCATGTTTATGATATATATACCTTCAAAAAATTTAGAGGCCCAAATTTGCGAAATTGGCTGCAATGTTTACATGGTATTAATGGTCTTCTTGAGATACCTTCAAAAATCCACATTCATTCACTCATTCATCCACTAGTGGAGAGAAATACTATAATATTTTTTGGTTCTATTTTACACTTGACCATGCATCTCATTATCTGGTCAATCATCTTCTTACACAACTGTAAACATCTATTCTTTTATAGAGCATGGTCACTAATACATCTCCGCTATTTCAGGATCTAAACCCTCAATTCATAAGACTGAATTGCTAACAAAGTTTTTGTTGCAAATAATGTTTACTATTTATCATGTTAGCTTCCTTCTAAAACATGCTACAACCAATTCACCAAGATAATTATCTAACAGATTAATTTTTGGCTTCACACTAGCTTTCAACACTATAATTTGAGGCATTTTTTCAGCCAAATGAGGGATAGTTGAAAAAGACTATAAAATCGTTCATATTTTAAATTGCATTGTGGACTATGAAAATAAGCATTTTCATGCTTCGAGATCTTCTGTCTCTAGGGCCTTTAAAAAGTACATGCATCATAACTGGTTACGATATGACCCGAGTCTGGCTTCGTGTCTCACCCAGACTATCAAGTTAAGGCTCAATTTTACTATTTAGGACAACTAGAAGCTAATGACCAGATTTGTTTCTTCCTTCCCTCCTTTAGAATGACACTAGCCTTTTCCCCTTGTTATTGTAACTTGCTATTCAACTATCAGCAAAAGTAAGTGAGGTTTAGGATGGAGTAAGTGTTACCCATCTCTTACCACTCATTCCCATATCACATTATTGTGACTTTTCAGAGTTATCACCACTAGCAGACATCATGGTGAGCTCCCCTAAATGTCATTTACATACATAAATGTCATTTGGACTTTCAGTCATAGGTAAGGGCAAGTGTTTAACCATGCCTATTTAATACATAAAACTCTTAAGCTTGTGTTCTACGTATGGCATAGTTGTGGCTAGATATATATTCAATGTTTGAATTTACCTACAACTGTGCTAAAACACCATTAACGATACATGATTTCAGTCCTTTTCAATCAAACTGAATGCTCTCTTTGAGATTTTAATTTTCTTTTCTTTCAATTTTAACAGCTAGGTTGAAGATGAGGACCCTCTGTCTCAGAAAATTAGACCAGATTTAGTGGATGAATATATGAAAGAGATTAAGAATTTTTCTCACTTATACGATGTCTATCGATGTGTTAAGATTGTATATAAAATGTTTCTATTATATATATAATTTTCATAGACAAAAAAGAAAATTATTATTATGAAGATTTATGGACAAATATTTGTTACAATTTACAAGATTTGTTACATAATAGTTTTGTGACAAAAACGACTACATAATAATTTTGAAACAAAGACGTATAAAATTGGATGTTATATTAATGAAAGTAGCCAAACTCCTTACATTTTACAAGTCATGTCAAAAGTAGGAGCCAAAAGAGGATTTTGGCATAAAACGGCACTACATATGCATCTTACATTATTTTCTCATTCAAGGAGAAAAACCATAACATTAAACTTGAATTTTTCTTTGACATAACTGAGTATCTTGGTAAGTATTTTAAAAAATGATATAATTGATTATAATATCAAAACTTCAACAAATTAAAGTTGAGAGCTCTTCAAATGTCTCAATTGCTTGTTATGTTACAATGGATTTTCGTGCTTCGATCCATCCTTGAATTTTTTTATTTCCTTTAATCTCATCTAGTGTAATGTGTGTGTGAACTACTGCAGCACTTTTGATACCCTTTAATCTCTTTCCTGATATGTTTACAAATAATGGACATATCAGTAAATAAAACTATTCAAACATAAATGATAAAATAAGTTTATAAATAGTATAAATAAGATATTGTATGGTCATCCGTTGTTGGGAAGAATGGATCCTTTCGAAAATTTAGGATTATTCATGACAAAAATTATTTCCTACATTAACTCGAAGAAAACCACAAAAATATTTAAATGTGTGGGCATAGTTTTGTGTTTAAGCTAAGTTAATGAAAGTAAATACTAACACCAAGTAGTCTTAATTAACAAAATTAAAGCAAAATCTAAAGCACCATGAAGATAAGAGCTTAACAAGGTTAGACATATAACATTATTTGCATTTAAAACTTCAAAGCATAAATCAAACTAAGCATACAATTTTTTCAATAACCTCTACTTTTTTTATTAAAAACAAAGTTAAATGGACCTATGTAGGCTCCATAGCGATCAAAGTGGTTGTTTTTGATACCCAAGAACCTAGGAATGAGAGCTTATCAAAATTGGGCTACAAGACCCTTTTGACTCTTCCCATATGACCTAAGCACTTTGGCTAGAAAAGAGGCTTTAGCTCTTCCAAAATGGTGAACTGTCAAGAAAACAAAGGAAAGCTTTTAGTCTATTTTGATATATGCTTTTCTTTTGTCTTCTCAAGAAGTTTAGGTGTAAGTGTAAAGGTAGGAGGAGGGCTCTTTATATAGCCCAATGGATAAAGGAACCACTACATCCCTTTGCTTGTGGGATAATAGGGATGTTGAGTTAGTTATGGATAAGGGGGGTTTAGATAGGGTTGAGTTAACTTTAGGAGGGTTTTTTTGTCCTTTAGTGACTCATGTGGATAAATGGGGCCTATTAATTAATCAAGATGATTTAATTAATAGATGTGCAAGCTTATAGAATCTTTTTAGAGGAATATTAGCATGATTTAGACTATAGAAGGGGATTAAATCTATATGAATAATGATTTATTGGTTAAATGAAAGGGGATGCTAATTAATTAATAATAATTAATGTAAGTCCGGATATAACGGGATTTATTAACTAAGGTCATTAATTAGATATGTGACTTAATTAATTAGCGTCACCGTTTGTTGTTTAATTAATTAACGATTTATAAGAATGAAGATGAGTGCTTTTGACAATATATAGCCAATTTGCAAGAAGGGAGATAATTAGTGCAATTTAAGTATTTAAATTACTCGAGCATAATTATGGGTATCTACAAAATGTGTTTATATTTGACTCTTGGAAGAAATTAACAATGTAAATCTTAGTTTATGCTACTTACAAAATCAGATGAAGCATGAACCATATTATGTATGGATTGCATGGAATCAAGAATATTGGATAAGATTTTTACGTTTCTTACCACAATGTTTTTTGGTTGTTCCTCTTCATTCTACAAAAAATCAATTCATATTAATACTATATAATACAATTAAAGAACATGATTGTTAAAAAGAAAGAAAATTATAAGTAAAATGATATTGGGGTAAGGGAAGCTCCTGTAATAGCTGCAACGGTCAAGTAAGGGAAGCCAAGTTGGTATGCAAATTACATAGTTTCATCTTGAATAATATGTTTTCATCATCTAAAATATTATAGGGAAAATGCAAACCAGTTTTGAAAGATAAATACATAGAGGAATACTGCATAAGAATGTAATGGAAGGAAATGTATAGGGAAGTAGGAAGAAATTTAAACATTAGACTAGAAAGGAAAATCCTATAGTTTTCTTCTTTTCCTTATGTCACCTATGCATGGTAAAATCTAAATATGAGCTCTCCCACTTCTATTGAATACTAAAATAAATAATGCATCTTTGATATAGTCAATCAATTGGAAAAAATAATGTACATCAAAACATAGTTTTACCTCAATTGCAACATTGTCATATGAATATTCATTCATCCGCTGCAAACATGAAATAATGAATAAGTATTCTTATACTGGATATAAAATCAATCAAATGTGCTAAAAACACAATAACATCAATAAAAATACAAATTAACAAACCTTTGTCTCTTTTCCATTCTCTTTTGGTTAATTTCCTTTAAGCAATATTTAAACCAGATGCAATATGTATTCTTTGATTCGCCAACAATATTGACTCCAATATGTGGAAAATGTAATAGAACATCATCTACATATGAATCTTCTATGCATATGACAATACAGTCCCTTTCTAAAGATCATCCATGGCATTTTGTTCCTAGTTTGGCTGCTTGATATTTTGCAATGCCAACATTTTTTACATGGTCAGACTCTAGAACATAAAAACTTATTATCCTATTGTGAATTCATAGGTACCCATGTCCTTCACCTCATTCTTTGGTTTTCCAGGTTCCACCTCAACAAATTTTGGAAAATCAGTCACCTCAATCAATGGATCGGCCATTTTTTTTCCTTATGATCCTCTTTGTTGATTTTTTCTTTATCATGCATTTCATTTCCCTCACTTTCCTTTTTCTAAATGAAATAGGTGTTATTTGTATCAGTGGTTCATGTAAGCATGCACTTGAAGTGTATGCTTCAACATTATTCTCTTCCTCATCACCCTGAAGCGGTAAAACACAATTTTTCAAGTGCAACAACATAATAATTAATTGTAAATAAAATATGTATGTATAAATTACAAATTAGCAATATGATTAAGTTAGAAGCACTTAAAATATATAGAAAACACAACTATTTATATTAGTAATTTACAACCATACCTTGTTTTCCATTGGAATGTTGTTTAGATTCTTTTTTCATATCATATTTTCCCCATCAACACCATCTGAATCCTATTCATGCATTCAAGTCATGAAACGTGTTAGACTCACATTTACACAAGATTTCAACAAGTTAATGAATGAAAAATGACACTTTATTATTCCAACAATGTTGCTAATGTTTTTAATGAAAGCATGTTTCCTTACATGATCAACATTAATGGATTCTTCTTGGATAATATCCTACACAAATGAAAAGTTAATTTAAAACAACATACAAAGCAATGTGAATAAACAAAATTTAAATAAATTTAAATTTAAATTATAGTAAAAATGGCAAATACCTTGTTCTTTTGTCCATTTAGTTAATAATTTGTATAATCAATTTTCATCAAATCCATTTTATATTGCAGCATTGAAAGGGTTTTTTCCTTCTTTCCTCCCTCTTTTCTACACTATTATATTCCTCTACAAGCTTGGAAATCGGATATTTAGCTTGTTGGCTAAGTGTTGAAAAAAATTCACCTTTTCTTCTCGAAAATAACGCTCAATTAACCTATATTTGTACATATATTTATAATTATTCAAGTACCAGTCAACATTTCACTTTTCAACCATTTTTTGTACTTTTTTTATTTTTCTTTTATACTTCCTGGTCACACGTTTACCCATCTTACGC
Source organism: Taxus wallichiana var. yunnanensis (assembly GCA_018340775.1). Taxonomy (NCBI): domain Eukaryota; kingdom Viridiplantae; phylum Streptophyta; class Pinopsida; order Cupressales; family Taxaceae; genus Taxus; species Taxus wallichiana. The sequence goes on from CM031233.1 coordinate 238,906,052, forward strand.
CTATGTAATGGAGGGAGTCCATTGTGATCATGGAGGTGGTGATAGTTGATGTATTTCAAATGCCATTTTATTCCTTACATTTCATAGTTGCAACAAGGAATGACCATGCATTTGAATTTTTCCTCTTTCCAATTTCTTTTATAATTTTACACTGCTGCAAATACTGATTAACATCCAATAATTAAATAGTTTATGAGTAACAATTTATGTGTAGGAAAATCCTATAACTCTTTAGTTGAAATTATTATGAAAATGTAAAAATATATGGACACTAAAAGAACAACAAATTAGAAAATCCTAATAAATCTAAAACATGCTAACATAAGTTGAATACTTGAATAAAAGTTTTTATTCATGCAAAACTAAAATTTTAAATAACACTACTTACTAATCTTTGATGTTTGCACTCATTGGATGTTTTATGGCTCGGACTAGGCACCCAATATTCATCTTCATCATCCTCCTCTACTTCATAATCTTCATCATTATGATCACTATTGTCATCTATGTTTAGTTCCATGTCAAATTCTTCTTCAACATGACTATCCTTACCCTTTTCCTTTTCAAAATCTGAATTCTCTCTTGTTTGATCAACAAATGCTTTTTCTTCTTCAATGTTTTCATCGTTAATATATGTTTATGTTACAAAAACAAACACTATGTTGTCAGAAATAAGCATTTGATAACACATAATCCACTACAAAAATTATATTTCAATAAAAACAAACAATCACATTTCCTTACCTGTTTCAAAAATTCCATTGCAACATGTCTAGTCATTCTTTTTGTTTGTGGTTGATTTTTTACACAACCACTATATTCATTCATTTGATTTGATTTCTTTGAGGTTAAAATATTAAAATTTAAAATTAATACATAATATATGGACATGCATAATCAAAATAAACAATATTGATGAAAAAACATTGTTAAAAGTTTCATCAATACCTTTTCCGTTACTTGCGATTCAATTTTTTGAATGTTGTCCAATGTTTCAATATTTATTGCACTTGGCCTATAGTTGCATAAGAAGATGGTGTAGAAGAAAATAAACTTAATTTCAATAACAATATAATGAATTCTATAATTACAAAATAAATAACATAATGAAAAGACGAGAAATGAAGCATCCCATCCACAGATATTGAAACTACCTAAATAACCCATCTGCACCATTCACTCTCTTTACATTCCAAATCTCACCATACGTAATATATATAGCCAAAGTCTTTTTTTTACCTTACAATTTTATTTTTCTTGTTCAATTTTCTTTGTGTGGATTCCATTGTTAACCTTCTGCAAAAAAGAAGCAATCAAAAACACATTGTGATTCTCTTGCAATAAGTGTTATATGATCCTTAATCAAGATACTTGTTGATTACATGTTAAATATTCATTCTTAAGGAAGTTGAGCATATTGGGTGTCAAACTTGGAGTTTATCTCCCATTAAAATAAATCGAAAACAAAGCATGAACAACTTTTACATAAGAAAATTCTTTCCCTAACAAAATTTCAATAATGTTGCTAATGCCTAATCACTCATAACAGATTTAGGTGAAAATTTCTGCTATATAAAAACTGGCATTGAAGAGAGAAATGCAAGAGATTTCTCTTAAAATAGAAATTTGAATACTCAACACACAAGAACTAAATAACACAACCCAATTTCATAAATCTGGGTCATAAATGTGGCAATGAATACAAATGACTAACACCCAAAATATTTTTACCGATCCTTACTCTAACCTCTATTTATTCTGGTTTATGAATAAAAGCATGGTTTATAACTCACAAAAAGTACCAATTTAACTTTTGCTCTGGATATTTACAAATTACAGTGAATTGAAATTGAGTTCCATAATTTTATTCTAGTAAATGAAAACAATACAAGGTAGATGAGGAATTCTTAATGCATTCCAACATACATTCAATGATGTACTTTGAAGTTATATGAGTGTGAAATGTGTGTTAATGGCACAATGGTTTTGAATTGGAAGCATACAAAAATAATTTAAAATTGACTATTCATACACAACTTTAAAATTGAGGCTTCATTTTGATACGAAATATTTCTTGAAGAAATAAAAACTTTTTTATTAGAAGTATTTGTTATGACTAAGTTATTATATTACTTTTATCCATTAGTGACTTAGGGAAAAGGTGTACAAGAGAAGAATTACACATATAAATAGTCTAAGGTTGTAAGAGAAAAAAAATGACATATATAAATAATCTAAGGTTGTAAGAGAAGAAAAGATGTACAAGAGAAAAATTCTATGAATGCAAAGAGCCACAAGTGAATGAGCATATGGGATATTAGCTTAACTATATACCCAATATAAAATTGTCTAAAAAAAAAGGTTTAGAATAGTAATGTGGAGAGAAAACCCATAGGAAATGATAGCACTATTTTATAATATTCAACCCGACTTATGTGTATTACGAAAAGGTTTACATAAGTGTTGAAATCAAACGGAGGGTAAAGATACTCAGCAAAAAATAGGACTAGTTCCCATAGGTTTATATGCGAGACTGGTAGATAGGTGATTCGTAATGTCAAAGAATAGGAAGAGGGTATGTTTTTTCTCCGCCACATGTACATTAGAAATATAGAAGCATTCCATGCTTGAATGCCCAACTTACAAGGACATTTGAGTCAAGTATATGCAAACACTAAAAGTTGAAAGACCCTATCTTACCAACATGTTTCGGCATTATACAACAGTCAACTTTTAAAGTGAGTACATCTTTACCACTTTTGTGTGCTTCATAATATTAAAGACCCGCAACTTATTGTTGGGTCTAAAAATTAACTTAACATATGAGTTATTTCAAAAGACTAAAATGAAAATATTAGAGAAACTAATAACCCAAATTAGTGAGAGAAAGATAAACCTTCTTAAATCACACATTCAACCAATAAGTGACTATTCTAACAATGTATAACCACAATTAAAACCATGTCATTTATTTATATGGACATGTTATTTGCCCGAGATGATTGTCTATAGATGGTGGAAATAATTCCATCCTTTTTCAAATTATCATAGGTATTAACATATTACCGGGGCTTCTATGTTGTTAAAGCCTCTACAGACAAAATTTACCTGGGTTTCAGCTCAAACCTTTTATTGCAAGATTTTGTCCTATTTTGAGACAAAACTGTCAGTGTACAGACCTACAATTGTCTTTATTCCCTACTAGACAAAACTACACAGTCAATAATTCATTGATAGTACACTCTCTTCTTGTGCTTCATGCGGTCAAATTTTGAGAAGCAAGTAAGTATACACACCCATTGTTTAGATGACCATTTTATTGGAAGAAATACTTGATGTTTTACATCTCCCCATGCTCCTGACATGAAAAGGAAGCTACACCAAAAGACCAGGGGCTAAGTAATGAACTCTCTACAACCATTCCTCAATTGTGAAGGGAGAAACACTTGATATATATCGAAGTAGGTTGCTTTCCCATGTAATACAGGAGAAACTTATTGCATTTTATATCCTTTTTAATCTTTAGGATAATTGCATCGCTTCTAGAAGCATTTTCAGTAAGTCTACCCAAGGAGGTCAGAAAATATATATGTTTTTCTGAACTATAATAAAGCTCAAGAAATAAAATTCTGGTTTCTATTAGAGGGTTCAAGAGAATGCATTGTAGCCTTAGGAAGGGAAGCAACTAGATGGGATCAGAAATGATAGAAGTAAAGAATATAAAGACTGATATTTGAGTTAGAAGTCCATAGATGCAAAACTATTCAAAATGGTTATCTTACGTAAGGCAGATGACTTTAAAGTACCCCGAAAAAGCTTCATTTCCACATTTAAGCTTGTTTACTTGAAACATCTAGTACCGCAGAGAACAAGGGAGTCAAATTGAAGTGAATTCAAATCCAAAAAAACAAGGAGTAATTGTTATGGTATTGCTAAGGCCATACAAAAATATGAAGAGTTTTATATGAAGATGTTTTAAAGGTTGTATGACAATAACCAACATATTGTATGCACATAAAAGGATGATACATTTAAGAGATTTTCATTGAAACACGAGTGTCCTATTGGACCTTTTCATACATTGATATGGTGATGGAGCCCTGTCAAACATTACTATTCAAGAGAATATTTTCCCTTGGACCTCATTATGTGTTCAGAATTTGTGCTTCCCACGAATACAGGGCTCCTAATTATCATCTCACAGAGCCTGTTTTATTGTAAAATTTAAATCTTAATATATCTTTCCTATATGATTATTATAGGAATGTGAGCTCACCATATATAGCCCAAATGGCCTTCCTTCGCTCTGGGGTCATTAGCAATGTTCTTGCAACAAACAAAACACCACATCAAATTGTTGTCCTTCAAAAGACATTGGCAATGCATGTAAGGTACTTGAGAAAATTGGATCAATTATAGAGCTTGAGTTTCAAATTAATCATCCATCATTGTGTCTCACCATCATTTCATTGTGTATTATCTCTGTGATCCAATATTTAAAAATTAAATTAAACAGCAGTAAGAATTTACAATTGACCACGAATTATTTGTATTGCAGGCTATCTGGCAATCAACTATGTGACTAATACACTTTCTTATGATTGAGACTATATTATGTTGAAACTGTATTGCCTCAAGTATATGTCCCTTTATTTTGTAATTGTGCTTGTAGGCGCAAAATTCAAAGCCGAGGTTCTAACTGGCAATAGGACCCATCTCAAATAAATTTAAGGAATTATTGTGTGTATCTATTTAAGGGGAATGGAGCAATGGCAAAACATGAAATTCTAATGTTTTGGGACAATTGATAAAAATTTACAGCAATGGTTGGTAATGTTCCTTCCAAAGGGAAGATACTTCTGCTCAAGAAAGGGCTTGATGGAAAATTGACCAAGTTGCATGGACCAAGTTAGAAGCATGAGGGTTCAAAATTAAGACTCAAACAGACAACACGCATGGTACATACACTACAATCAAATTTTTGGACACCAATGTGAGTTTTGCAAACTCTAATATCATTTTGGAATCTTACAACATCTTTAGGGAATGGAAGTCAAAACCCACAACCCTGCATGGGGCTACATAAAGTCAACAAGCTATAGTGAGATGAAGGTAGGGAGATTTTGGACAAGTGTACAACCTCCAGTCCTAAAGACTATGCAGATAGTATAAACAAGGGCCATGGAACCAAAACTTATAATCGAAAAAAACACTCAATACGGAAGAAAAAATATGAAGCTGCCTACCACCAAAAATGAAAATTTGGAGACAGAATGAGAAATATGGAAGGTACTTGGTGATATGGTCAGAAGAAAAGAAAAGAATTAATTCTTTTATTAATAAACAGAAAAATAGTATTTTACATGAATTAGAAATGGTAGGTGATAAAGAGTATGAGTTGATTGACACTCAAAGAATATTGGGTTAATCTCAATTGATTTCTATCAGATCTTCAAAGTGTGCTTATATTTTGTTATGCAATCTGTTTAAACTAATTAAAATACTACAATGCTAATGCATTTAATTTTTAAAATCATGGAAATCATCTAAGTTCTCCCTCCATAAGATATTGATATCTTGACTATTTCACTTGTAGAAAACATGTAGCTAACTCCTGTATAAAAACATTTCTATTTAAAGGAAATGTCTTGGAACTACACTCAACCTCTGAAATCTAGAATAGCCAAAGAGAAGCACAGAATAGCATGTAAAACCATGTAAACCCACCTCTAAAATCCGTTCTTTAGAGAAAATAGGGGAAACACCTGGGAAGCAAAGGATTAAGCTACTATTTTCTGTCAACATGATCGAGATAAGCTACACCCGGAGGAATTGGTGGAGAGGCCTATGTGGTATGTGATCAAAGTTGTGCAGAGATCCCTCGTCTGAAACCGCTCAAATCAAAGGCATGGAAACCACATGGAAACCGCTCAAATAGGGCTATGGTGGGTAATCTCTTTCTTGATAAAGATGAAGCTATGATTTCTAAAAAATGACACCATCTTGTGATAGCTGTTCAATATTTGACAAGAATTCGCTGATATGATGGCAGAAAAACCACCAATAATTAATATTTTGTTGGACGATAATAGAGATGTGGTTTGATGGAAATGGAAATATAGATGGATATAAATGGCATCATATCCTTCAAATGCCACGTAGTTGTTGTGCCACATCACACCTCCTTGCAAACTTGCGGAGGGATAGGGAAAGTGGATCATACCATTATGGCCAAGATTTGCTTTCATTCTAGTCTTTAAGGGTTTAAAAGATTGTATTTACAATGAGTTCCTTTCAATTTCCAGTGTCTTATCTTTTGGCTATTTTTATTTGGTTTTCATCCTGCTCACCACCAAGTTTACTTGAGATACCTTATTGTATACTAAAGATTCTTCTCTGTTGGACTTAACAACTTATGGATTATTTTTCTTAAGTAAGTGTCCATGAATTTATTGTAAAGGTGCACATTTTTGCATAACTCTCACTTTATTTTTAACATATCTGGGGTTATCTCATCTTTTATGATCTACACATGGCTTATACATTATTATTTTTTTTGCATTTACTTTTGATAAATGGAACTAGTTGTCAAAAAAAAATTATCACAAAGGGAATACAAGGTGAATGACATGTTCATTAAAATTTCAATTGCTTGGAGCTTGATCTAGCGGAGGTGTAAATGCCAAGGCTAATGAGATGAAATGAAGCTTGTGGGTAGTCAATAGAAACCTTGTTGCACAATATTTTTTCCAGCCACTATTTTTATGTGTGTTCTCTCTCTCTAGGATCGCGTTTAGATACAACATAATTGAAGTTCAAAACTTTCCCATTTATATATATGTACTAATTCTTTTATCCACAAATTCTATGGCTAGAATTTGCAATAAATCAACCACTTTAACATATAGTAAGTACATCCCTCCTAAATACGTCTCAGTAAATTTGAAGCATCCAACTTGTTTAAAAAAGGCTAAAAGATATCAACTAAAATGATTGAGGACATGTAAATAATGGGTTTGTTGAAAACATCCTTGATACTTTCTAGAAAATGGATTTAACAGATCTAAATCTTGAGTCCACTCAACACAATGTCGGCATGTTTTACTCTCTACCCAAACCACATTAAAAAAATTATGCGGTGTTGTGGAGCCTACAATGTGGAGAATTGAAACAACGGTTCATAATCTAATAGGAGGGTGTTGGTGCATCCTTGGCCTCATGCCGTTGTTTTAGTTCATTATTGCATATACCCTTTCTATTTCAGTTCTTTTTTAATATAACATGGCATGTCTCCATTGATTACGTCTTTCAGACCTATACATTACACAATTCACTTTAATGGTTTTATTAGTAAAAATCATCCTTGTAAATTAGAGAGATATTTTCTCTTAACAACTTAAGAAATCATATGGATTATGAGTCTATTTTTTTGGTTCCACATAGTAAAATCTATGTACCACTCATATTATTAACCATTAGAGGAGCTCAATTTTATCATTATTCATGCATCACCTGTTCTCCTGACATTTCTCAAACTTAAAACTGAAAAACAGGATCAAAATTGTTATAACAAGCAACCATTATGGTTGGGTTATGAACTTGGAATCTATTAGATTTTCCCTTTTTTATTTTTGTGCAAATTGCATTTTCATGAAAAATTCAATAAAGCCTAGATGTTAAATGTTATCATATAGCATGGAATATCTTCTTTGATTACCTCTTTTATCCTTGTACACTACAAAGTGCACTTTAATGCTTTTATTAGTAAAAAAATCCTCAAAATAAATTAAAGAGCAATTTTCTCTTAACAACTTAAGAAATCATACAGATTCTAAGTCTAAAAATTTAATTCTGGACATAAAAAATTTACCTACCATTCATATGATCAGCCATTAGAGGGCCATAATAATTTATGGTTTTTCATGAATTGTATGTTCTCCTATAATTACTTAAGCTTAAAACTGAGAAAGAAGGTTGTAAAAATCTTTACTGCAACTAACAAGAATTACGGTTCGGTTTTGAACTTGGAACCTATTATATTTTCCCTTTTTTATTTTTGTGCCAATTGCATTTGCATGAACAATGTGATTGAGTTGTAGGTTATACAATAGAGCACATATAACAGATAATATTTGGGTAGGAACAATTTGAGTTGTGGTATAGATGTAGGACATATAGGTATTGAATTCCCACATTTTTCTTTCAAATATAGTAAAAATTAATATTTAAAAAAGGTAAACCCCTCTTTTTTAATATTTTCACGTACTTTTCTATATCTCTGTTAGTTTTGTAAAGGGAAGGGGCGATAGTTTTACTAAGCAAACCTTCCATCGGGTGAGAACGGATGCTGTGAGAATGTTATTTTTTATTATGTGCATTTACGTAATATGTTTTCTCCCATTTTCTTATCTTTGATATGGATAATATATTAATAATATCTCATACGTATATGTCAAAATATTTGTTAGATATTTTTATTTTTTCCATCTCCTTCATGTTCTTAAATTGTGAAATTTATTTATTTCACACTACATGAATATCTCATGAACTATTCTATTATCAAATTTCTAAAATAACACCAATACAATATTTTACAAGTTCAAACACCATCTCTAATATCCAAAAATTTGAAATGAAAGGACCCACAATAAAATATTATTGTTGATGTTGACCTACACACCTTATAAAATCTTTTGAAAAAAATAAATACACACCAAAAATCTTTTGAAGAAAAAAAATGCTTTGGGTATTCCTTCTTGATTAATAAAATAATGATTATTGATGTTGTACAACAATGAGCACAGACATAAAATGGAATTATATTTTTATGGCATCAAGGCTTTCGGTTGGATGATGTTTAATGTGTTAGATAAGATGAAGTCATGAATGAAAATTTGGAAGTAAAAATGTGGGAATTAAATACATGTGTGTCACACACCTATTCCATGGCTCAGATTGTTCCTACCCGGATAATATATGTTATATGTGCTCAATTTTACCATCTCAATCTATCTCACATTATTTGCATGAGAGTGCAATTTGTGCTTAAAGGGACGAAAATAACAAAAATAGGTTAAATAGAAGAGGTTATAGATTTGATATACAACTATAATGATTTATTCTTATATCTCTTTGTAGCCCCCATTTCGGTTCTAATATTGAGTAGTTAAATAGAGATTGTTCCTACACCATACCTTATTGTAAGAAGAAACATTCATCTACTCAACAATAATTTTTAACAAATGATATTTCATAAAGTGTTTTTTATTGAATGTTGTAGTTTTTCATGTATTTGTAGACATGACTGCAAAATTGAGGCATATGCAAAAAATGTGAAACGTTTCATTAAATGGCTCAAGGAAATGTGGTCTCATAGAATACATTTTTTCCATTTGTGCGATAATTTTTCGAACACGATTTCTTGGAAACATTTCTCAATGTATTAATATAGAGGATATTATTTTAATCCCATGGTGGATATAATTCATGTGTTGAGGATCTATTTTTAGTTCCACCATTAAAAATAATAATAATAATATAGAATCATATCAAATCAAATATAAACATTGGCAGGAATTGTCTAGGAGTGGGTGGAAGGAATTTATGGACACCATGTGAAGGCATGTGAGTTGTTAGAGGAATTCAGCCTGTCATTTTCCTTGGATAATAATACAAAAACTTTACTTGATGTCCAAGGAAAAAAACATGCTAAAAATCCGAGTAACATTGTAAATTTAGTACTATTGGGATAGTTACAAGACAAAACAAACATGGGTTCCTCACAAGAAAGCCACATAGTTTCACATATGCAACAAACAAGTCTCTAACTTGATCATTCTACATTTTCCTACACACCCCAAACCTATGCCAAAAATGTGAGTGCTGGAACATGGTATGGACGTCGAGCAAGGCATAAAGATAGAGGATTTTGTCGGATATTCTAATTCTACAAGTCTCTGGGAGATATGTATGCAAAATATGGAAGAATTCTCTTGGCAGATGAATTTTTTTGACTAAATTCCTAAAATAAATGTGGCATGAATTTTAATGTTTATAGGAAATGAAAGCCTAATGAAGAAGGGGAAGGATTTAGTCGATGTTGTAGTCACAAGTGTTCTAGTAGATATGTATGCAAATGTGGAAGCATACGCTTGGCATGTGAACTATTCGACTAGATGCCTGAAATGTTGCCTCATGGACTATAATAGCTGCAGGATATACACAAAATGTGTTTTTTGATATGTTTTTTCCCATGATGTAGGTCGCATGGGCATGTATTTTCTTCCCGACACAACACAATCCTAGCCTCCTTCTACTTAAATAGTGTTTTGTGAAATCACCTAACAAAATATCACAAACAAATGCCCATTGGAAGTGTTCCTTATGCTCCTGTAAAATCTCTATGCATATCATCTACATAATCATATGAATACCTCATGCAATAACTACTAGGGGATATTTGGTTGATTCAGATATTAGGAACTTACTTTAGCGCAAGCCATGGACAATTGTTAAAGAAAAATGGATGGAGGAACTTTGTTTATTTTTTGTGTTTGTTAATTCATTGGCAGTCATGTATGGACCTATGTCTAAGAAAAAGGGAGAGAAATATTGTCAAGTGTTGTATTACCTTGCACTAGTATTTTTTCATGCAAATGTGAAAGCTTGCACTTTACGTGTCAATAGTTTCAAAATTCCTCGAATAGAATGTGTTATTGTAGGAGACAACAATGACTATTGGATTGCATGAATGGTTTAGGTGATAACATCTTCCAAGGTCACAAGTAATGTAGGAAGCTGATGTGTAACTCATCTTGATAACCTCTACTCACATTTTTCAAGATGTACAAAAGTGGAGAAGTTTCGAGAAAGCATTCAAACTGTTAGATGAAATGCCTCTTTCAAATACAGAACTAAGATGTAAATATTTCACCAATTCATTTTCCCTAAGGCATGGTTCATATCTCCTTATCTTTCCTACTTATTTTTCTTTATTTTTCTTTTTGCAACAAAATAAAGTTTTAAAATGTGGGATTATCGTTCATTTGATTTTTAAATTAACATTTTTTAAATCAATAAAACATTATATCATAACTTACGTAATTCAATATTCCTTGGTAGAAAACCACCTCAACCCTCACTTTGAGATGATCTACCGAATTTCCTAACAAAACTCGATTACTGATTGTACCCTTTTTATTGACAGGTCAAAGTTGAGGTCCCTATAAATATGTTGATTGCTCCCTTATTAAAATAGATAAATCACAATTTGCGAAGACTTGAAAAATAATTTTTCTATATCTGGAAAAGAGATGTTAAATCTATTTTGTTCTCTTTGTTATGTGAAGATTCATTTCAAAGCTTAGATCAACCTTGATTGATCATCTGTACTCTTTTCGACACTCCTCTACAAGCCCTGTTACCTTGTTTTGCAATTTTCGGAAGCTGGCAAAACTGAAAAGTTGGCTTTTGCTTTGAACCACCATTCAAACCATGAACAACAAAATTCCTATCCAACTTCGTAAACCTCTAATAATTTTACTAGACAATTTCTTATATCGTTCGGTTTGGGGAAAAACACTCTTTCGTAGTTTTGTTAAGGTATTTTCTAGGATCCAATCAAAGTTTGACTAGGTCAAATTGAACCAATTACGACCGGTGGCTTCAAAAACCCGTTGCCATTTGAAACACATTTTCCAGTTCTCGATCCTGTCGACTGTTGAATTCTCCATAAATAGGGGGACTTGTAGAAAAATTCTCTTTGCGTATTTTTCCATCAAATGTTAACTTTAGACGTGGTTTCCTGAGCCCTCAAGCTAACTTTTGTTCATTTATAACTAGGCCATTAAGATTGATGCCCTTGGAAAATTGCCCACCAATCATAGAATGTTTGTCAGTTCTTAATTCTTCTAGTTCAAATGAATTTTTGGTGTATAGGAAGCTGCGTAGAAACTTACCCGTGGTGTATTTTCTCATCAGAAGACAATGTTTGAAACTGGTTTCTTAGCCTCCAAGCATAAATTGAACATTTTTGCATCTAGCAGGAAAACATTAAAAAAAGTTGTAGCACCCCCATTGGGTTATCAAACTACCGTGGAAACTTGTTGATACTTGTAAATAACCATTTGGAACTCTATCTTGTGGATTGTTTTTGAAATTTAACTTTTGGGAAAATAGTGTCTCTCTCTCTCCCCTACCTCTCTCTTGCTCGTTGGTTAAGAAATGAATTAAATATGTGTCTCTAACCCTCTTCTTTCGAATGAAAAGTATTATTATTATTATGTAAATGGGAAACTAAGAACATTAATTATATTAGATCTAGGTGGATGCCATGTCAGTGATTTATCAGTGATTTCATGCTCACATGCTTTTGTATGATGCAAGAAAGTTGGTGAAATGGTGTGGTTCTAATTCATTGGGTATTATTTAAAATTATGTATGTCAATGGAAATAATGTATATTGCATTGTCATGCTTACATAAATTTTTATATTAGAAATTTGTTAATCTTTATAGAATACTAGATTTAGAGATGCTTTGGAAAATGTGCATTTAATCATAGGTGCCATTTCGATTTAGATTTATGAATGGTAAACAAAGTTGAATACAGATGTTAAATGAATTTGAATGTAATATCTTGTAGTGCATTTCTAGTGTGCAATAGATGATTAATTAATTAGTGTGTTGTGTTCTTTACCTTGAAAATGCAATAAAGAAATCTAAACAAAATAGTCAACCCTAGTACAAAATTCGTGTATAACTAAACTTCCTATGTTATTCTACCTTAACTAAATAAGATCCCTAGTTTGAGTTATTTTTGTAGCCTATACTTTTAAGAACATCATCATGAACCCACCGGTTATGAGCAGAACGACATGGTCAAATGTTATCTAGAGTAAGTGGTTCCCTTATAGGATTGGTTATCATGTATGTAGTGAGGAGAATGTGTTCTATTTAGGTACAACTTACGTGGTATGTGGAAAATATTGCCAACTACTCCTAAAAGTCACCTTTAGTAGTTGGGATTATTAATGAAGTTAATATTTAACACTTGTTGTACCCTCTCTCTCATTCTAGCCACATTATTTTACAAAACGCTATTGTCCTAAGAGATAATTAATCATGAAAACTAAAATTTCTATTACCACATGTAAGAAATATATTCGGTAGATCATTTCTATAACTTAAGATTCATTTTTCGACGCAACGACTATGAGGTGTAACCTTACCATTTATGGAGTAAGTAAAAATAACACTTCTTTAGTATCCTAGTGGACTACCAAGTCTTACGAAGTTAGATCTAGATATTAACTTCATCATCAAATGAATACCTTGTGGGATCCAACCTGACCCTAATGGAGCTAGTGAAATAGTTGTACTATGACTTAAACTCTTGTTAATGATCTCTTTAGTTCCTCACACTAAATGTGTTACCTTAGCTAGTGACAATATAATACCTTGGTCTTTGACGGAGGCTTTAAATGGTAAATATGTTTACACACCTTAATCTAACCTAGCCACGAGTGCAAATTGGAATTAAAGTAAACCTCGGTTGACTAAGAGGTTAATTGGTGGGTAGAAAATTGTAAGTAAATCTTTGCAAATGAAATTGGTTTAAAATATGTTAACTTAAGAGAAACAAGGAAACTAAAAACTTTGTCCCGTAATCCCTTGTTATACCCTTTTATGACATTAAGAATAAAATAAATTTCATATGTGGAATCGTGAAATGTGGAAACATGGGATCTTACCTTGAAAACAAATATCTTGTGGTTCGTGAGTAGTAATAATGCTTCCAATCATTTTCTTCTTCAAGATGTTAGACAAGTACTTTCATAACTCTTTTTATTATAAAGTGATGCCAATAAGAGACCTAATAAATAATGTAAATGAGATGAAAAAAGAGTATATGTGATAATGGTTTAGGAAAAAAATATCCTTGAAGTCCTTATGGTTGATTTAAGCATTGAATTTTTGTTAACAATGGATACAAATTGTTCTTGGTGGGACTTGGCATTTGAGCCAATATAGAGTCCACTAAAAATAAAAACTATTACGTAAAAATGCTAAATTGACTCAAACTAAATTTGGAACTAAAAAACTCATAGCATGAGAAAAAAACCTTTAAAATTAGAATGAGTTATTGGAAGAATCATAGCTGCTTAAAATTGACTTTAATTAACAAATAATCTATGGAAAATTAATAGGATTCGATAAAGCAATCAATTGTGCATTATCCTTTAAATACTTTTTCTCTGCAAAGTAAAGTATTTGAAGATTTTAAAGTAGTAAATATTAAACCTTATGTGTTTAATTATCTTAAAACTATAATGTCATACGGTGGAAACCTAAATTTAAAGAATATGTAAACCATAAAAAAGGCCATGTCATGGAGTATGCCTACGACGTTTCTTACTATAATTAGGTCATTGTCTTGGTTTATGTCATTGAGTATGACATTTATGGGTACCCTATGTTATTCGATTGTATGAGTGGGTTCATTTTTATTGAAGTTTCTTATGCATTGTTGCATTTCTCTTCCTTGAGCCCTTGTGGTGTTGTGTAGTGGGTAATGTAAGTACGAAAAATTATAGTGGTATTTTATTGTTGTATTTGTGTGTGTAAAATGTGGGTGTTTCACTATGAATATCCCTTACACATTTACCTTGCCACATCCACATCTCCCAATGCCCTAGGTCTGCATAAACCAAATACAATATGATACGATCTTCATTAAATTTGAAACACACTTCTTCTAAATCAATAAGTATGCATTGGGAATAGGTAATGAGGATGAACTACCCTTCCCACTTTGTTACAAGCTTGAGGTTTGTTTTCTTCCCTATTATAATTATTCAAACTAGATAAATTAATCCATGTCCATTTAATTGATAAATATAAATTTAGTTAGTTTCATGGGTGAGGAGGGTAACTACTTGAACAACGAAAAATTTGAATGAGAATTCACCTTGAATTTATGTGTTCTAGCTTCCCAAAAAAACACAAGGCATTTCCCAACCCTTGCACTTCCCCTCCCTTAACCCCTTCTTCTTTGCACCTCTTTCTCTCATACAAAATCATTCCCTCCAAATTGAGCTCTGCGATGAATGAAAAAATAAATCGTTAGGATTGTTAATAGGGGGACCTTGATTAGTACATTGATATCTAAAAAACCCTAATTTCACATGTGCATGTAATTTCTACCCTAGGATGCTAGTTCCACTCCACATTTCCTATCTCTAAAACATACCACAAAACATGAATGCAAATTCACTTTATGCTTATATGTCTTCTACCTACCTAAATGACATAAAGAATTTCCTTTCCCTTACACTCCTCCCTCAAACCAATTCTTATTTGCCATTGTTTCTCTCTCGTGATTTCTCTCCCACCACGACTCGAGTTATTATATGTATCCCCTTTGGAATTTTCATTATATTTCCAATGTAAATTAATTATGCTTTGAAGGGGTATTTCAAGCTATAATAGACCCAATCTTACCAATTTTGGTAACACTTTGTCAATGCCTATATCATTTCCATAAAATTATTCTATGGTCGTTGTCTATTTAAGATTTCCATACTCACCCTTCCTTGTTGTACCTACGTACATGAAAAATTAGATAAATTCATACTTGTTTACCAACGTTGTTATGAACATGTTCTATGTTCAGGTGTTTCATTGTCAGTGTAAACATGTTCCTAGTGAAACATTGTAGCGTGGCCTTATTTCTGTATAATCCTTTAATGCCAAAAATGCATCAAAGAATCATTTCATCCAATTCATATTTTCTTTTATAATATGGTGACCTAATATTTCTAGTTCTGAAGTATTATGTAGTGCCCACTCCTCTTTGACACTTATTATATTTTTATTTCGATTATTGTTGACTATAGACATGGATATTATCATATCATTTTGGTTTAGTGTGATGTTAGATGATAGAGATATTCGACTATTCATGGATTGTGATTCATAGTAATATTTTTAGGATTATGAGAGACATAGAGAGACATTTTATATTGATGATGATGATGTGTTGTTAGCATATATATATATTCATCGACTTTGAATTTCTTGTCATGTTGACTATGATTTAGCATTTGAACTAATCTTGTCATCTCACCGATATTGATGAAATGGTAGAATTGAGATGTTATTAAAACTATAGAAAAATGATAGCATTTTTAGTTTAGATTATGATTTATTTATATGAGGATGTTTATTGATTGATGTGCATATATTTGATCTTTGATGCATTGTATCTCGCCATGAGGCCAAAGAAGGTATTGTGTGATTCGTGAGGGAATTTTGTCACAACCATCTAAATGGGGTTGGGATACCAACCACAGCAAAATATAGGATGGATACAATGACGGTCACCATGACAACTTGTGTAATGTTTGATTTTTTGTTATTAGATTGTTAGGGGGTCCCTGCGGTGGGGATGACCTTCAAATGTGACCATGGACTATGTGTGAAATTATTTCACCTTTATTTTTAATTTTTTTTGGAGTATGTGATTTATATTTTAATGTAATTCATTTAATCATTGTTGATTAATGTTTATTAAGTTAATTAGGGATATGACAAAAGGGGCCATTTATTATATTAGTTTGTCCTTTGGGTCTTGTAATTTAAGTTGAGTGTATGCGACTTTTAGTGTTATACACCGTACCTAGCTTGGGAAATTCGGATTTTGCCTTGATGACCATTTTTTGGAGGCTTGTGGGAAAATTTAAGCTTGTTCCACACCTCTTAATTTCATATACCAACTATACCTATGGGTTGGGGGTCAAAAATAGACCCCATTATGTATTTTGTAAGGAAAAATGTGACATTTATTACACTTTTCTTACATGATTTTTAAATTATGTCCTTAGGGGGTGTGGGTTTGTGTTGAGTGTGTAAGAGGCTTGTCATTTCTCTCAACCACCAAATTTATTGTTCCTTGGGGTTGAGGTTTGACTTGTGAGGTGGAGTTGAGGATAAGTGATGTGGCATCCTACATGGAGCCACCTCACCCTCCTCTTCTCTTTTTCTATGTATACAAGTTTTTTTTTTGTTTGGGGCTTAAATAATTTTTTGTGCACTTGTATTTTTGGAGTTAGAGAGTTTTTGAGTGCTTGTTGAAGTTTTGGAGCTTTTTGGAGTTGGATTGAGCTTGAAGGAGATTGGAGTGTGATTCTTTTATCAATTTCTTACTATGGAAAGGTAGGAACTACACCCTTGTTTTACTTGTTTTCTTTTATATGTGTGTATTGCATGCAAGTGAATGGTTTGTGTGCTTGTTGGGATCATGGGTAGAATGCCTAAGTATGGTGTAGGAGAAGGCTATGGGGATTTTATATTGTAGGGAGGCATAAGAGTTTTTTTCATGTTTTTGGAGGGATTTGGGTTGGGTGCCCCACCTTTGATAAGAAAATGATTTCTTTTCTTACTTGGTTCTTTTGAGGAGCCATAAGAGATAGTAGGGAGGTGTAAGAGAATGTGGGAGGCATAAGAGGACATACGGGGGAGGCATAAGAGTTTTTAGGGTTTTGAGTTGTGTTTTGGAGGGTTTTAAAGAGGGTACCTAATCCCATTGGAAGGAATAACTGATCTCTTCATAGATCCTTGCTCCATTAGCATTGAGATTTCAAGCATTGTGTATTTTTTCTGATTGCATTCTTGTGATTGTTATCTTGTGTTTGAATGTGTGTTAAATGGTTGTGAATATGTGTATTGTGATTTTGAAGAATTGTGTTAGTTGTCATGGGTTATTTCCATTTCTTATTCATTTTTTTGGGGGCTCGGGACCAATGAGGAGGATAGATTTTTCTCCTCATTAGATTATTGGTTGGGTGGAGAGTGTTGCCTACTCCCCCATTTTTGTTGTTGTGATTGAATTTAAAAAAGGTGGACCTCTTGTTGAAGATTTGGGATGGTGGCATTTATAGAAGTCAAAAATAAATCCTTCATTTTAGAATATTATGGAATTTTAAGTAATTTAAATGTATGTGAAAATGGGTGAATGGGGCCACATAGTACCCTAGTATGTTAAGTTAATTATGTAACTTTCTTAGTATGTTTTAATAAATGACTTAATGGGCATTAAAGCTAATAATTTAAGGGAGCTAAGGTAACTAAGGATAAGGGTTTAATAAATATGGGTTTGAATGTTTATTTGAGAGGGGGAAACTATTTAACCAAGTAAAATAATTAATGGACACTTTTCTAGCGGATTGTAATTGTATTGACCTTAGAAATGGATTAAGAATATTTAATTATTAATCTAGACTTGTTCCATTTAATGTAATGTAGTAGATTGTTGGTAGGAGTTAATTGATCATATTCTAGGGTCTGACATCGTTGCAACCTTTTAAACAAAAAAAAATCTGCAACTTTCTAGATAATTATTAAGGTTTAATGTGGTTTTTGAACGTTGAAATTGTGGGTGTTACATTTGGTATTGGAATGTGGGTTCAATGCTTAGACCCCGGGAACACTTGGAAACATAAGACATAAAAAGAAAACTTAGTGCAATGGATCAAACAATTTTCCATGATATTTTAAAATGTAGAAGACCTAGAAAACTAAAACAAAACCTAGAATGATAAACTAACTTTCACCTTGGTCTATACAGGAGGCATGGACTAGATGATGGGTTCTTACACATGGACCTAGACTTACCACCCCCATATCAGGTAGTATTAATCATATTGCCTCGGATACTGCAGAAATTACATGATGTTAATTTGGTTATACATGACAGATCTCTAGGAGAGCGGCCTAGTGGACGGGATAGAGAGCCATTAGTGGTGGCTTGTGCACCTTTCTGGCATAGTGATGAGTATAGGGAAAATAAATCCCACGTGGAGTGATTCAGATAAGATTCACCATAGAGGTCATGGAGAAAGGGCTACAAGAAACAAAGACAAGTCTAGGAGCCCTAGGCAGCATGATGATCATGTTGAGAGTTCTAGAGGCAAATAATCTTCAGCTACAGATCACATTATATATATTCATTAAATCCATCCATCTCATTTCACTGGGGACACTAGGATATTTCTTGTAGAAGTATGGCTGGTCAGCTTGAGCGGATATATCAAGCTATGTCCATGTACTAACAACACGAAGGCTCGTCTTGTCATCCACCTTCTGAGATATGGAGTTGAGGTTTGGAGGAGGACTGAGGCGCAGAAGCTCCATGTGGATTCCTGAGACAGTCACTTGGGAGCTCTTTAAGAAGTGGTTTAAGAGAATATACTTGTTCAAGAGGTTCATTTAGTAGAGGATAGATGAGTTCTATGACCACGTCGTGCATCCATGACAATGGTATACTATGAGAGTCAATTTATTGACATGCTTCAATACATCGACTACATGCAGGATGAGAAGTTGAGGATCCACAGGCTCACCATGGGCCTGAACCTAGACTTAGGAAGGGAAGTGCATATTAATTTTCAGTAGACATTAATAGAGGTTGTTTAGAAGGCCTAACTTGTGAAGGAGACCGGGGGTGAAGATGTAACAGCTAGAGATAGAGTGTGGAGTCATAGCCATCAAATATAAGATAGAAGATGAGGGGTCTTCTCCTCCTCCTCGTGGCGTAGCGAACATGGTTCTATACGGTCTACATTTAGGCCACCACAATAGCAACCTCAGCAGTAGTAGAGGACTAATCCTCAATTTAGGCATCTATAGAGATTTGATGCTCATAGTGGATGTAATATGAGGCCTTCTCCTAGGGGACCAGTGAAGACTCGAGACACCACCTAGAGCTCATTCAATAGGAGATCGTTAGAAATGACCACAACAATTATAGTAGGATCATCAGGATCCATGAAAAAGACAACTAGATTACCTCAATAGTTGTTTCTCATTAGAGGGGACAACGTAGTTACTACGACGTGGTGTACTTGGGAATCATTGGAGCTATTGCCTTCATAAATGTAATAAAAGGGTAAGACATAATTTTCAGAGCCTACATTAGGTGATATGGCTAGGAGCCACAAGATATATGCAATAGTCGAGAACCTCCACGTAGAGCACTAGGGCATGCTGATTGAGATGACAGGTAGAATTGATGGCATTTCTATTTCTATTTTATTTGATTTAGGCTCCTTAGATTATTTCATTTGTCAATTTATAGTATATCAATGCAATTTGGTGGTAGTTAGGTAGAGCCATAATTGTGATGTGGAGATGGATTTTGAATCCAAAGTCACGTGGACGGCTTAGTTAAGGAGTGCATAGTTGTCCTAGGACCCTTTTCCATATCCTTGGATCTTTGTATCATTTTCTTTGGGTTTCTATGGGATTATTTTGGGCATGGATTGGTTATCTGCACACAAGGATAAATTTTATTGATATAGTAAGGTAATATCATGTGAAGAATATTTGGGAGTAGAGATAGTGATAGTGGGAGTTAGGAGACCAACCTCTATTTGCACCATATCCACTATGCATCTTGAGTTGTGTTCACGACGAGGATTCCCGATTATATGTTATCAAATTTAGTGACACATCGAGAATAAGTCTAATGGTTCATCACTTGATGATCATCATATATTGATGGATTCATCAGATGTATTTCCAAAGGATTTTCTAGGGTTATCTCCCCGACTTGAGATAGACTTTCACTTTTATTTGGTTATAGGAGTAAAGCCTATCTCACGAGCACCTTATAGGATGACTACCCCTGAGATTTTTGAGCTCAAGTTGTAGCTTAAGGGCCTTCTAGAGAAATTCCTAATCCATCCTAGTGTATCCCCTTGGGGTGTACTGGTGATTTTTGTAAAGAAGAAGGATAGATCTTTACATTTGTGTATTGATTATTGTCAGCTAAAAAAATTAATGATCAAGAATCGTTAGCCTTCCATACATTGATGATTTGTTTGATCAGATTAAGGGGGACACAATTTTTTCCAAGATAGATCTTAAGTTTGGATACCATCAGCTGAGGATCACAAAGGTATATATTCATAAGACATCCTTCCATATGAGATATGGCCACTACGAGTTCATCAGTAGTGCCTTTTGTCCGGACGAATGCCCCTTCAAGATTCAGGAGTTTGATTAATGGGGTATTCTAGACATTTTTAGATCACTTCATGCTCATTTTTATTGATGACATTTTGATATACTCATGCATGTGTGAGGATCACAAGGAGCACATTCGACGAGGTTCTATAGTGTCTTCATTAGCAAAGCATATTTACGAGAACATGGATAAGTGTGCATTATTTCAGTTAGAGGTGTAGTGCTTGGGTCACATAATTTTAGAGGAAGGTATCATCATTGATCCTTCCAATATTAGAGCTATTATAGACTAATCTAGGCCAACCAATGTGACCAAGGTGCCCAATTTTGTGGGGTGGCAAGAACCTACAATAGATTTGTTCAAGATTTTTCTCAGATTGTGTACCCCATCACTTCCCTTCAGCAGAAAGTGAAGAAGTTTGTTTAGTCCGATGGATGTGAGTAGGCCTTCAATAAACTAAAGGGATGCCTTATGACAGCCCTGATTCTTATTTTACCAAATCCTCAGAGGGATTTCTTTGTGTGTACGGAATATTCCTTGGTGAGATTGGGTGGTGTTTTGATGCAGGAGGGCCATGTGGTTACCTTTGAGTATCACAAACTCAAATATTATGAGCTCAATTATCCGAATCATGACCTTGAGATTGTAGCAATTGTGCATGTTTTGGTTTGATGGAGACATTTCCTTTTGGGCAAGATAATTATTCTACAGACAAACCATTTGATCTTACGTCACCTCTTCATGTAACCTAATCTTAAATCTTGTCACCGGCATTAGATGGATTTTTTATGTGAGTGCGACATGGAGATAGAGAATGTGAAAGGGAAAGAGAATTTTGTTACTAGATCTCCGAGTAGACAGAGAAATTTGGTTATGGCTACTTAAGTGGGTACAAATTTGTAGAGCAGATTTTACGACAAATTCCATATGACAGGTTTCTCTTGTGCGGCTAGAACAGAGATTGAGTCCGAGAGACCCTTGAGGGGAAGTTTGATAATTTTTCATTAGAAATAGATTGACTTCTGCGAACACAGAGGCCAGATCTATGTACCTAGGGATGGAGGTTTTAGATAGGATATCTTCACAGAGGCTCATCGTCCACCTTATTCATTACATCTAGGGGTGAAGAAGATGAATGACAGCTTGAGATAGTTATACCATTGGAGAGGTCTTTAGAAATATGTAGCTTATTTTGTGTCACATTATTTAGAGTTTCACAGGGTGAAGTCCGAGCATCAATATCCAGTTGGCCTTATTTACCCACATGCTATACCAAAATGGAAATGGGACACCATTTCTATGGATTTCATAGTAGGGATACCAATGTCGAGATACCACCACGATGTCATCATGGTCATGGTGGATAGATTGACAAAAGTGGCTCATTTTTCTCTAGTAAAGACCACCTATATAGCTAGTGTAGTAACGAGAGTGTACTTAGATGATATTTTTAGAATGCATGGGATTCTGTGGAAGATCATTTGTAACCACAATCCCTTATACACATCACACTTCTAGACTACCATGCAATAGGCCCTTGGGACGAGTATCAATTTCAGTACAACATATCATCTAGAGATGGATGGATAGAAAAAGAAGGTGAATCATATCTAAGAGGATGTGTTTTAGATGTACGTAATGGGATATCGAGTCAAGGTGGGAGGATTACTGTATTTTGTTGAGTTTACATAAAACAACTTCTAGATTTGTATTGGGATGACACCATTTGTGGACTTTATGATAGGAGTGCAGGACACCTTTGAGTTTATACGCTGACTTTAGGACAAATTATCTCTTTGACCAGCTTTATTATAGGATATGGAGAAGCAGGTTGTCATGATCCGATAGAAGTTACAGGAAGCTTAGGATAGGAAGAAGAAGAAGTATGCAAATTAGAGGATAGTTGACCATAGCTATGATGTGGGAATAAAGGTGTTTCTTTGTCTCGAGACCTCATAAGAGTCCTATCTATTACGGAAAAGGCTCTAAGTTATCTCTCGATATTCGTGGGTCTCGTTTGAGATCCGGAGTGGATCGATACCTTAGTGTATCATCTATCCTTCCCACCCAACTTGTCTCTTGGAGTGCATGATATGTTCCATGTTTTTTTGTTAGCAGATATATCCCAGATCCTTCTCATGTTTTAGATTGAAATGCATTGCAGGTGTAGGATAATGGGTAGATAATGTTAGATACCATGTGTATTTTAGAGCGTAGGAATTTGGGCCTTTGAGGTTGAGAGATTGATCGGTGTGTGGGTCCAAAGTGGGACAGTATGATGAGACTGTTGTTACATGGGAGGATGCTATGTTTTTACGAACCCAATTTCAACACCTATTTTAGTGAATTCGAGGAGGAATTTGATTCTAAGGGGAGGGGGCTGTATTTCCCACTCCTCTTCGACACTTATTATATTTTTATTTTGATTATTGTTGACTATAAACATGGATATTATCATATCATTTCGGTTTAGTGTGATGTTAGATGATAGAGATATTCGACTATTGATGGATTGTGATTCATAGTATGATTTGTGTGGATTATTAGAGACATATAAATACATTTCATATTGATGATGATGATGTGTTGTTAGCATATATACTTAATGAAATTCATAATTTATTTTCATGTTGACTATAACTTAGCACTTAAACTAATCTCATGATCTCATGATATCAATGAAATGGTGGAATTAAGATGTTGAAATTATAGACAAATGATTGCATTGTTTACCTTAGATGATGATTTAGGTATATGAGGATGTTTATTGATTGATGTGCGTATATTTTATCTTTGATATATTTCATGCAACCATGAGGCGGAAGGAGGTATTGTGTGATTTTGTAGGGAATTGTGTCACAACCATCAAAAGGGGGTTAGGAGACCAACCGTAGCAGAATATTGGATGGATACAACAACGATCGCCATGGAAACTTATGTAGTTTTTATGTTTTGTTATTAGGTTATTAGTGGGTCCCCATGGCGGGTATGACCTTGAAATGTAACCGTGGGCAATGTGTGAAATTCTTTCCCCTTTGTTTTTTTTTTTGGAATACATGATTTATTTTGTAATATAATGCATTTAATCATTGTTGATTAATGTTCCTTAATTAAGTGGATTAATCATGTTTATTAAGTTAATTGGGGATGTGAAAAAAGGGTCCATTTATTAGAGTAGTTGGTCCTTTGGATCTTGTGATTTAAGTTGAGTGTATGTGAATTTGAGTGTTGTACACCCTTCCTTTCTTGGGAAATTCAGATTTGGGATTAAAGGACATTTTAGAGGCTTGTGGGATGAGTTAATATTTTCCCACACCTCTTAATTTCATATACCAACTATACCTATGGGTTGGGGGTCAAAAATAGACCCCATTATGTGTTTTGTAAGGAAAAAGGTGACATTTATTGCACTTTTATTACATGAGTTTTAAATTATGTCCTTAGGGGGTGTGGGTTTGTGTTGAGTGTGTAAGAGGCTTGTCATTTCTCTCAACCACCAATTTATTGTTCCTTAGGGTTGAGGTTTGACTTTTGAGGTGGATTTTAATATAAGTGATGTGGCATCCTACATGCAACCACCTTACCCTCGTCTTCTCTTTCTCTATATATGCAAGTTTATTTGTTTGTTTAGTTGGTACTTCATTTTATTATGCACTTGTATTTTTTGAGTTAGTGATTTTTTGGAGTTGGATTGACCTTGAAGGAGATTGGAGTGTGATTCTTTGATCAAGTTATTATTATGGAAAAGTAGGAACTACACCCTTGTTTTACTTGTTTTCTTTTATATGTTGAGTTGTTGAGCTCTATTACTTTATATTAGCATGATATATCAAACTTGAAGGAAATACAAGTAACCAACATTAGTCACCTATGATGGGCATCGGTGAGGCAAGGAGAAACCAAAGATCGGTTAGGGTTAACATTTGTCGGTTACCTATGTCCGGGTGTTTTAATTAACTCATGGGAATTAGATCTATTTTTATTATTAAAGCATATCTATTGATTGTAATTGCATGGCTAAGTTCCCTATGTTTGCATACACCTATATAAGCATGAAAACTAGGGTTTCAAGTAAGAATTAAGAAGAACTTGTAAAAGGTTATGATTATTGTGAGAATAATTGTTAGAGAAGAATCAAAAGCTTGGGTGAAATATAATACCATACATTTGAGAGGTGTGGAAGATTGTAAATATTCAATTGTAAATCTTGCCAAAGCTTTGGATAAAATATTGTCTTGCTTCATGGTGGACATAGCCTACACTAGGTGAACCACGTTAAATTTGGTGTTGAATTATATCTCTTGTTTTGTATAATTATTCGGTAAAATATCCACTTTCATGCATGTATGTTTAGATCTCGATATTTTATCTAGACATACTTGTGTTAACTCCAACACTTGGTATCGAGATATTTATTTGAGGGTTTTGTGTGTTGACATATTTAATCATAGAGGGGTTTTTTATTCATGGGAGCTACAACAATGGTAGAAAAAAAAAAATCCAAGGTAGATAAGTTTGATGGCTGAGATTATCAATTATGGAAGATGAAGACTAAAGATTATCTTTATCAAAGAGATTTATACTTACTTGTTGGATGAAAATTCTAGACCTATGAAGATGAATTATCAAGAATGGAAGATTCTTGACACAAAGGCTATAGGATTTATAATATTGAGCTTGACAACATTTGTGGCTTCTAATATTACGTGAAGTGACTTCTATGGTAGAGTTAATCAAATCTCTTGTTAATTTATATGAAAAATCAACCGCTTCAAATAAATTTTATTTGATGAAGAAACTATTTAGTTCTAAGATGCATGAAGGTGGATCTACATCTAGTAATTTGAATTATTTATTATCTCATGTAAATCAATTAAAATTGGTTGATATTCCATTTTATGATGAAGTGAAAGCATTTTTATGCTTATGTTATTTTCCGATAGTTGAGATAATTTTATAATGGCTATTAGCAATACAACATCTGCTCATAATATTTTGATATTTGATGATGTGGTTAGTATAATCTTGAATGAATAAATTTGTAGGAAAAGTAAAAAAGAATCGTATAGGAATACTTTGAATGTAGAAAGTAGGGGTAGGCAGAAGGAGAGATCCAATAGTAAGAGTAATGGGAAATCAAATTTAAGGGATAACATATCTAAATCTAGAAGTACTAGAATTACATGTTGGAAATGTGGAAAGAAAATACATGCAAAGAAATATTTTTGGTCAAATGATAAAGAGAAACAACAACTAGAAAAAGCTAAATAAGTAAATATTTCTGTTATCCCAATTTTTCCCTCCGACAAAATTGATCGAACATAACTCATGCAGAAAGAAATTCAAGAAACATTTCAGTCGAATGAACCCACACTTAAACTCCATCAAATAGGTTATAGGTGGGCTCTAAAATGGAATAACAGGGTTGGGGAAGAGAATACGGTGTCAAACAAACCAGAGGCTCAAAGGAAAATAAACGAAGAAGGTTCGAAATTTTTAGTCTCGTAAATGATTCGAACGAGCCCCAAAATTTGATAAGTATGGACGAGACAAGAAGCTTCCAAGTGTATAAATGGCGCACCTCCAAAGATTAAATCCCAAGCTAGAGACCATACAAAGTGTTAAGCCTCCATGTGTCCAGAGCCCCAAAAGTTGCACCGGTCATTGAAAAATCTTTGACTTAGCGG
Source organism: Taxus wallichiana var. yunnanensis (assembly GCA_018340775.1). NCBI lineage: Eukaryota > Viridiplantae > Streptophyta > Pinopsida > Cupressales > Taxaceae > Taxus > Taxus wallichiana. The sequence continues at coordinate 238,932,763 of CM031233.1, forward strand.
AAGGTGCCAAGTGTTGGCTCGATGCAATTTCAAGATGGGATTCTAAGGTGGAGACTCAAACTTACGCCAGCCCTCCACGTGGCCAATGGTCAATAGAGGTCAAATTCAAAAGCGGGTCTAAATTGGTTAAGTATAAGAGTGCAGGCGGAAGGTGCCACGTGTCTTAACGACGTTCTTGAAAGGTAAAATCCAAAGTGGGTTTTCAAATGAGTGCGGGCCTTCCACATGTCCCAAGTCTAAAAAGGGACTAAGTCAGGGATTGAATAGTCAAAGAAGAGGTAGGTTGGCGGAAGGTGCCATGTGTCTTAATGGAACTACATCAAAATAAAAACCGGGGAGTAATTTCTAAATGAGCATCAGGCCTCCATGTGTCCTGGGTAAGACTTATGGCCCCGCAAAGCATGAAGGACTCGGGGAAAATACAAGGGAACATCATGGAGCCCGTAGAAGCCACCACATGTCGGTCTAGTGCTATTTCAAAATAAAAAGGTAGGGGATGAATCTCCAAGGTGCGTGAGGCTGCCACATGGACCGGATATGAAAAGACTCTTTCAAATATTGTGTGCCCATGCCTCTAATCTTCGATGGCCATATATTTTGAGTGAAAACTTATATTTGAGTGGAAAAAGACTTTTTGGAAACATCTCAACACCCTCTACACCATGGAAACATAAAATATCATTCTTAATAGGATTTGGTTGCTAAAAAACCGGAAAACATCTTCTAGGCCATTAATGTAGAATCTTATTTCTTCAACTACTACAGATTAGACTTTATTTGATCTCGATGTCCTTCTTCCATAGCAAGACGAGACATAGGGATCCGTAATCAACATATTTTGGGAAGATTTGAGAGGTGCATTGATTGATGGTGGTTGAGATTTAAAATTATGATTCAAAGTGCATATCTCAAGGTGGTTGAAGCAGATTTAAATTTCTCCCTCCTCTCTCTCATTCTTCCTATATATTGTAATGAAGGGGCATATTCAAATGGTTGGTCATTATTTCTCCTCAACCCCCTCTCTTTATTCCTTAGGTAGAACACGAGTTTAAGCCTCCTCCCATGGCTCTGTAATGGTGTTTTCTTGAAACTTTCCCACCGATGATGTACCGTGTAACATTTTTAAGAAATAAAATCGATTTCATGATGCATCTATCCATCCTTGGCTTATTTTGTTGTCTCTTCTTACCTCTCATCATTGCAGGGTATACTGTGCATACTATGATGTTTGTTGTAGGTTCTGGGAGCTGTGCTTAATGGGTTTTGAAGTGGTTTTCGTGTGAAATCTATCTCTAGTCCATGGTGCATTCGTCCACCATCTCCTCTCGCTCACCTCTCTCTAGTTCGCATACAGTCAAATCTATGATTTAACCACTTCCTTTTCTGGTGTATCACCATTTAGTGTAGGATCTTTCACCTCTCTCTTTCTCCCTACCCCTTGGAATGGCTAGATTAGGTTAGTTAGATTTTTCCTGCACTGGAGTAGCTTGTGGTAGGTAGATTAGGAAGTAAGAACCAACTTTCTCCGGAGGTCCATCTCAATTTTTGTAAGTCCCAAAGCTTGACATATGGTCCCATGTTGTGAAATCACATCGAATGCACTAACTCAAATCAAGACCATTTGGGGGTGTTGTGATTCTACAAGACTGATGTTATATCTTCAATCTTTCCAAGGTGTCTCATTATAATAGAAAATCATAAGACACCATATGACCACACTAACAGTTTTGGCACACACTGGTGGGACAAGTCTAAAGCACCTTACCAATTCATCTTAGCAGGTTGGTATGTTCCTATTAAGGTTCATCCTTTTGAGGCACATGTAAGCACATATGGTGACTCCATCTAGTCAACAACCCCATCTCTGAAGTTGTAAACCTTTTCCATCCATTTCCACCCATCTTCATTCACTTTTCTTTCCATATCTCCAAATTTTCTTCAATTTCATGAAGTTTTGCAATCATGAATTCATTCCCTTCATGGAACTCACACTTACAGTAGTAAAGCGGTTCACATCCAATGCATTTCCCAACTCCTCAAGATGAGCATTATAAACATGTCCAAGATCATTATACTTACCTATGTGAGCAAAGTCAAAGTCAATTTGGCCATGTAGCTTATCAAGAACAAAGGGGAAACTACAATGGTGACATCAATGTAGAGAATGTTGGTTTTTGGAGAAGATTCAAATAATGGAGGCTACCATGGTGTAATCAAGGGGTATAGAACAAATGAAGGCATTCAGATTGGCTTGTGGCATCTTGTCCATGGAGAGGCCCTTTTCCAAGACATTACAGCCCTCAAGAGAATATTGACTTCATGGTTGAAATGTTTCCTCAACTTGCACAGTGGATTGAGGAGATTGATGCCTATGAGTTGGATACAAGACAACCTTGTCAATGGGTAAGTCCACCACCTCCTATATTTTATTTTCCTCTTTCTCAAACTTTAACATTTCAACATGATCAAGAGTCAAGCCCTCACTTCTTCCCCAAATGTTGATTTCACTTCTCCATCTCCTAATCTTCCACCCCAACTTAGTTATTTTGTCCTTTTCCCTTCCAATCAGTCATTCCCTCTAAACAAACAAGAATTTCCACCTCCTCCCCACCAAAAATAATTGCAAAATTTTTGAACCCCAACCTACCACTCCCCTTCCTTTCCCAAGGCCATGTTGGGAAGAGACTCAAGAATCCAATGGAGGAGAACAGCAAGACAAGGAACCCAATAGAAAAGAGATGACAAATAATATGAAGATTTGGGATGAAAATTTTTTCTTACAAAGATCCCCTTGATGGTAAATCCAATAGAGGAGGTAAGAGTTGAAGAGACAAAGTGGTGGCTAAGGCTGAGTTTGCAATAGAACAACAACAAGAACAAGAAGAAGAAGATCAACAAAGATGGCTACTCACGAATATAGTGTCCATGATGGAACTTTGTTTGAAGAGGATGCTGATCTGATCCAAGATGTACAATCAGTTAAGGAAGAGGAACAATCAGCTCTAAGTCCCATTGAAGATGAGTATCTAGGAGAGATCAAATCAAAGTTGAAGCCACTCAATGAAGAAATAATCATTGAATTTTTTTTGCTTTCATTTCAATGGCCACGATGATTGATGAACCCTTGATGGAGGAGGAGCATATAGTTTCAGAGGCTCCAAGTGTAGAGAAGGCTGCATAAGAACCTTTAGTTCTTCCTCCCACTTCACCCCCTTCAAGATTTAATGTTGAAGAGGATTTTGAGCTTTTAAACTTCATGTTTGAGGATGAAGGGATCCATGGTGATCAAAATGTAGATCATGAGGACACCATGGAGGAGGTAGAGCGCATGCAACAAGACAACGAGGAGGTAGATTGTATGCCAGATTTGAAAGATTGATTTGGTGGAGAGGAGTCCATGGAGAACACATCATTTTCTCCTCCATCTTCCACCTTCCAAGCACATGAACCTGCTGTCATGGAGGAGAGCATTCAGGTACAAAGGCCTACACTTCATAATAGCCCTCTGGAACCAAGGTTGGAAGATATGATTCTTCCATGTTCTTCACAAGAGGAGGAAAGGAAAAAGAAAGAATATGTCACCATCCCTCTCACACCATCCATCCAAGAATATCCACAAAAATACTCCATTTTTGGAGTTAAATTTCAGAGCAAAGGGCACATCCAAAGGATCAGACCGTGCCTAATTAGGTACTTGGATTCATTGGAGCCAATGGAGAAGCCAAAACCAGTCATGCTTTCTTCTAAGCATGAGGGAGACTATCAAAGTACCAAGGGTCATCATCAACACCTCCAGGAGTCCAATACGAATCAACTTGAGGAGGTATTTTTGGTTGATATTTAAATACCTTGATGATTTGGGTGGAAGACCATCTTATTGTATTTTTTTCACTCATACAAACAACCATGTTTAGTGTCAAATCATTTTCATGGCTGCCCCTCTTGAGAAAGGGAAGCTACTTCTCCCTACCTATAGTAGGCTTTGTTTAGCCTCTTTCTCTATGGTTAGTGTAGGAGTAGGAGAAGAGTTTTTTTTCAGCAAAATAAGTGCTTGTGCACACTCCGCATGTCTCATTTGAGGAATGTATGATTATTTTATTTGTACATAGGTTTTGTTCATATTTCTTTAGAGGTGCAGAGGCCAAGACCTTAAGTATTCATGGTAGAGAGACCCATAGTTTCCTATAAGAGTTGCTAATTTAAAAATAAAACAAATGCAGAGCAACTAAAAATGTTTTTGAGACAATCTATTTTTGTGGCAAGTTCAAGGTCACCAAGTGTTTCACTTGATTCTTAGACATTTATTTGAAAATGACAAAATAGATATGGTAATGGGCATATGAGGAATACCTGTTGAAATTATGGTTGATAGGTTGTTGCGCGCGTGTTGAATCCTTGATCCAAAGCTAATCATGAGAGCTTCCTTTTGGCTGGGAGGAACTACTTAAAATGGAAAGCAAGACCACCAAAAAGAGTTAAACAATATATGAAGTGGACTACCTAGCGTATGCTAGATCCAGAAGTGTGATACTTCCTATATGGCTGTCAATCCATTGTTTAAAAAAATTTAATGCTGGTAATAAATTAAATCCTATTGTAGTTAAAATGATTTAGGTATCTCATTTAAAACACAATAAGAAAGATATAATCTAACATGCTAGGTTAAGATAAGATCCGAAGGTCAAGTAATGGGTTCTGGGTCTCTGCAGGTTTGACAGAGGTCTTAGGTAGGCCATAGGTGAGTATGGGTGATGTGGGAATAGGTAGGTAGGTTAGTGTTCTAGGATGTATTGGTAAATATAGAGACGGTTCCGATGAAAGGTGACCAAATCTAGTTTGGGAAAATTGGTGCCGATTAATGTGGGATCTTTGGGAATGTCACAGAATGAGGTTTAGATCTCCCTTATGATTACACGAAGGACTAGGTTGGTCGAAATGAGGTATTCAGTTATTTAGATGGGATTTTGCAAGGTTTTAATAGGGATATGGAGGGGTGAGTATTAATGGAGGTCAGTGGGTGGCTAGGAGAACAAAGGATGAAAATATAATGATGAAATAAGTGAACCGGAGGAGTAAAATGTTCTACTTACTTGGAATCAGGTTTTGGACGTCTGTGAGTGATGAATGAAGGTGTTGATAAGAGGTTGAACTCTACAGAGGATAACCAAATGTTGGGGAGCTCTTGCATGGGCTTCATGTTCTCTCCTTCTTATCCGATTGAATCAAATCTGTGTTGGGGTGAGTCCGGGTGAATGTTGGTTGTCTACACAAGAGAAAATAATTGATCTCCTTATTTGCATGTGTGTTCTCTCTGAAACTTTTTCTCAAAAGATTTGATATCTCTTAGGAATCTTCCAACCTCGAAAATAAGGTTATTCGGGGGTTAAAAGGTGATCAATGGCGGTTCGCTTAACTGGTGGCGGTTAAGGGTAACCAACATTGGTTAGAGTGAGATTTCCTAGGTTTACTAAACCGGGAAGATCCCCTTGATTTTTGGGATCTCGTGTGTTGGCCACATGGATTAGGATGGAAGCTTCTTTTAAGCATGCAGAATGTGGTTAGAGAGAATGTAGGCATTGATTTTTACGGTTTGGGTAGGTCTTAGGGTGAGGTGGCTAGATGAGGTGGATATGTGGGCATTATCGAAATTAGGATATTTAAATAACAAATATAGTTAGGATAATGAATTAATTTAATTTTAATAATTAAATTAATATTATAGTGAGGTGAAGGGGCCATGGCTAGGTGGATGTGTTGAACATATTTATTTATCAAAGGACCAAGGGGGTGTGACCCAATTTTGGTGTCTACATTTTTCCCTTTTTCTTGCGTAGCTTATATTGGTAAGCGACGCTGAAAAAAATAAGATGTGGAGGTGATCCCCTCAAACCAGAACCGATGAGGCAAAAGGTAGAATCGGTGAGTGGTTTGATAAAAGGTAAATGTGATGAAAAGGAAGGTGGTTAATAGGGGAAAAAGGAGAAAAGTCTACTTGGGTAATCTAAGTAATGGGTTAGGGTCAAAGGTAGCAACAATCAAATACACGCACACGTATAAACTATAGCACAATACCAGGTTGAAGAGCAGGAAAACTCTACATTGTCTAAGGTCGATAGGTTTATCCAAACAAGGTTGAGGTGATTCTAGTATCCAAGGTATAGGATATGGTCAGGAAACACGACATAGGTCAGGTGCAGGAATGTTTAGGTGTGTTCGGTACACCAAAGGTAGGGTCAGGATAAATGGTCATGGAAAGAGGTAAGGTAAGGTCATTAGGTCAATCAACACAGGTAACAATGCCACAAGGTATAACAAACACAGGAGGCCAAAGGTAACTAGCAATGGTCCAGTCCAAGAATCTAGGTCACAAAGCACGAGTAGGGATGAGGTATGGGTAAAATAATGAGTCCCCAAAGGAGGAAACGAGTAGGTAATAAACGATGAGGGCAAGAGGGTGAGGAGAATGGTCGGGGTAAATATTGGGTGTGGCAAAAAGAGTGACGAGAAGGGTAATAGGGTAAAATTTAGGGCAATGTGGAAAATCATGTGATCGATGTCCGTCAGATGGTAATCGAGGATGGTACAAAGCTAACCATCCATGGTAAAAGGCAGGCAAGACCGACCGATGCGGTGAAGTGAAAACCAACATCGGTTAGGTTAGGTTTAGTATAAAAATAAAAAATTCGTGTTTTTTGTTATTCATTTGTCATCTAGCAAATTGAGAAAATGACACAAGAGAGAGAGAAAAGGGAAAAGTGTCAGACGGAATGGAGAGTTGAGTTGGTGATCCAAATAGTGGGTGATTGGTTGTTGAGAGGTGGGTCCATGGGATCGGTGTGTGTGATTTGATTGGTTGGAGTCGTGGGTAGCGATTTGGTGATGGTAGAGGCTGGAGAGGGATTGGGCAGCCACTAGTGCGGCGGCCCGATTTGTCATGACGATGGAAACATGATGAGGTAAGTGTCCAACTCTTGTTGTGTTTTGTTAGATAGATTAGGTGATTTGGAAAATTGGGTTTTTTTTTTGTTTTGGGTGGGGAAAATAAAATTTGGAAGATGGGAGGGTAAATTAGGTAAAATAGGAGCAGGGAGAGAGATAAGTGGGAGAAGAGGGGAGGGGATGAGGTATAAGGGGAGTTGTAGGTGATTTTGGGTGGGTAGAAGTGTTAGGGGTGGTAATTTTTTGAGAAGGGAGGGTTTGGGGTTGTGTGACCGACATCGGTCAGGTTTAGCTTGATGTTGGTAGGTTTAAACTGCGGTATCGATCACAAAACATGTGACTAATGGCGCTTTAGGGGTGACCGTGGTTAGTTAGAGAGAACCCACACCCTAGTCAGTTTTGAGAGAAAGGGGCCAAAAGTGCCACAGGTTGGGTGGTTGAGATGGGTAGTGGTAAAATAGGGTGTGGAAAAATGAGAGTGGGTGAGTATGCGTATGATAAATTTATATTAGTTTGTTTTTTGTATTTGATGTATCAAAGAGATCAGCTATGCATCCAAGAAAGGGTTCCACCCCGCTCATGACAACGATTTGTGGCGCACCGACCCCCGATGCCCAAACTCTATATTTTTATGTATTGTAGTCATTTTTTTATATATGTACCAGCATGTGTGCGAGAAGATAGTGAGGATGTACGAGAGTTTTTATATTTATGAGCATATACCAGCCTACGTGCAAAGATATTTTGTATTCTTTTATTATTTTATTATAGTATTTAGACCGGCTGTGTCCCGATGATATTGAGTATGAGTATCGTGCGCGCGGCCGATGACATTTTGTATTGAGTATCGGCCTGCATGTTGAAGATTTTGAGATATGTACATGATTGGATATCCATGTATATTGTATTAAGACACACATATTTGTTTATATGATGAGATGGATGAGATTCTTGATTTTTTTGTGTTTTATGAGAATTTTAATTTTTTGTTGTGATATGGATGGAAACTAGGTGAGTTAGGCATGATGGAGTCAGGTTGGTTTAGGCATGGATCGATTCAGGTTGGTTTAGGCATGGATCGAGTCAGGTCTTAGGTATGGATCGAGTCAGGTCGGTTTAGGCATGGATCGAGTTAGGTTGGTTTAGGCATGGATCGAGTCAAGTTTTAGGCATGGATCGAGTCAACTTGGTTTAGGCATGGATCGAGTTAGGTATTAGGCATGGATCGAGTCTAAATGGGCTAAAGTTATGATTCATTAATTTATACAATGAATGGTGACATGCATGATGATGGTAAAGAAATGGAAGTCATAATAAATGTATGGTGTGGTGATGATAAAAATGTGAAGCAACTTGTTATTTGTTTGGTTTAATTTCCAATTTTGGATATAAAAAGGAAACTAAGTAGGGTAGAGTGTGATTTGAAAAAAATGAAAAATGAAGTGGTCAGGGTAGAGAGTGGCCAATCTAACCTTCAAGGGCCCCATGCCCTCAGAGTGCTAGCTACATAGTTCCGGTGAAAAAGGGACCTCGTGGCAATGTAGTTCTCCCATAAGCTAGGGAAGAATATGAGGAGGTGGGAAAATAATTGGTAGGTTTTAGGCATGATTTTGGTTTAGGTCTATTAGGTGTGGGTGGGTTATAGGAAAATTGGTATAGGTGATGTCGATGGAGGTAGAAGAATAAAATTACCCCAAAGGTATGCATCGAGGACCAATTTATGTATAAGGTAATCAATATATGTATACAATAAATAAAAAGGTTAAAAAAAGAGGGGGAAAGAAATCCACCGATTGGTTAAGATCATACCGAGTAGGTCATACCTTGCGGGAGGAAATGAAGACGAGTCCTTAAAGGAATTTCCTAATTGATTATTCGAAGGGTGAAAATTAGTCACATGAACACCAAATGTCATGGTTCCCAAGAGGTCCCTTGAGGTGGTAGGAAATGGGAGTGTGAATGGTGAGAGGGGTGAAAGGTGGGTAATTTTTATATGATATGTGGTAGCATGCTCTTTGGGAAAGAGATCCGAGGTCACAATGGGCAAGTCCATGATGAAAAGTCTTCTATTTTGACTTGTATTTGAGATAGACTAATTGATGTGGGAAGTCTATATGGGATGATGAAATTAACTCCTTGAGGTCTTCATGAAGCTGATCGATGCAGAAGCTTCAGCTTTTCTCTTTTTTTTTTTTTTTTTTTTTTTTTTTTTGAAAGATCCTTACATAGCTGTCCTTCGAGGGAGCAGTCTATTTATAGCAGCAATTTCGAGAGGAAGATGTCCTTTTGAGGGAGTCATCTTTTATTAGAAGTTTGACTCAAGGAGTTGGGTCCCAAATGAGGACTTTTAAGTCATGGACAAGACCAAGGTGAAGAATAGGACTCTTATTCAGAAAGCAGGGTGAAATGACCATGGGATCTCATCTAAAAGAAGACGAAAAGTATCCATGAGAATTATGCTATGTGCAGTGTTGTGGTACACATATTCAAGTGAAGATAACAAGTGAAAGGATGCACATGATTTTGGTTTAATTGTTGGTGAGGTGTAAGAAGTGGACAGTGCTCAAGGGACGAGCATGGCAAGAGACAAAAAGTGATGTTGGACTAAAATTCAACAATAGAATGGTCAAAGATGCAAGGCGTTAAGGGGATCAGGTTTAGGTTTACAATCGATTGAAGATAAACGAGAAGCACCTGATCCATAAGTATGAGTCACGATGTATGGTCCAATCCAATTAGGAGCAAATTTTCCCTATTTACTTTTTTCTGCTTTGGTCACATGTTGATTTTCTTTCAGGACAAGGTCACCGACTTGGAAGGTTCATTCATGGACACATTTGTCGTAAGCACATTTGATACATTTTTGGTAAACTTGAAGGTGATCAAGAAAACTAAGATGACATTTATCTAATAACTCAAGCTATGCCAAATGGTCTTGATGAAATTCATCATCATTGAGCATGTCATGGAGATAAATGCAGAGTGAGAGGATCTGGACTTCGAGAGGTAGAATAGCTATGTACCGTAGACCAAAGAAAAAGGTATAATGGTAGTGGAAATGTGAATACTAGTGCAATATTCCCATAGGGAAAAAGGAATGTGCATATGCTAGTCCTTCCCAATATTGTTAACCACTTTCATGAGAATTTTGTTTAAGGTTTTATTAGTGGATTCGGCTTGGTCATTAGTCTGTGGGTAATAAGGTGATGACAAACTTAGCTGAATGCCGAAGGCGTCGCAAATTTTTGTAATGTTTTGTTTTTTAATTGTTTTCCATTGTCGGTGATGACGCGATGAGAGACACCAAAGAAAGAAAAATGATTTGATTGATTGTTTACCATTGTTTTTGAATTGTTTTCCATTGATATCCTTCTTTGCGCATGTGTTCTCTCTCGAAACTTGTTCTCAAAAGATGTGATATCTCTCAGGAATCTACCAACCTCAAAAATAAGGTTGTTTTTGGGGTTAAAATGTGACTGACAGTGGTTTCATCTTAACCGGTGGTGGTTAAGGGTAACCGACGTTGGTTAGGGTGGGATTTCCTAGGTTTACTAAACTGGGTAGATCCCCTTGATTTTCGGGATCTCATGTGTTGGCCACGTAGATTAGGATGGAAGCTTCTTTTAAGCATGCGGGAATGTGGTTAGAGGGAATGTAGGCATTGATTTTTAGGGTTTGGGTAGGTCTTAGTTAGTTATGGCAACTTACTAAGAATAGGTCTTAGGGTGAGGTGGATATGTGGGCATTATCTCAATTAGGATATTTAAATAATAAATATAGTGAGGATAATGAATTAATTTAATTTTAATAATTAAATTAATATTATAGTGAGGTGAAGGGGGCCATGGCTAGGTGGATGTGTTTGAGGTATTTATTTATCGAGGACCAAGGAGAGTGTGACCTAGTATTGGTGTCTACACCAAGTGCAAGAATTCGGAGCTTTGCAGCGACTCGAGGATTATATTTTCAAAGTATGATTAGATCAGGCTATCAATTATGACTCCCTACCCAATGGATACTTCAACAAGGTAGTTGATCTCTTCATGTAGTAGGAAGATGTCCCCATGTGTCACAAAATTGTTATCCCAATTTTTCCCCCGATAAAATTGATGAAACACAACCCCATGTAGAAAGAAATTCAAGAAATGATTCCATCAAATGAACCCATGCTTCAAATGCATCAAACAGGTTGTAGGTGGGCACTAAAATGGAATAACATGGTTATGGAAGAGAATATATTGTCAAAGAAACCAGAGGCTCGAAAGAAAAGAAATGGAGAAAGTTCAAAGTTTCGAGCTATGCAAATGATTGAACAAGCCAAAAATTGGCTAAGTATGGAGGAGACAGAGGAAGCTACCAAGTGTCCAAATGGTGCACCTCCAAGTATTAAATCCCAAGCTGGAGACCCAAACAGATGCCAAGCCTCCATGTGTCATAATCCCCAAAATTTTCCCCACCCGTTGAAGAGTCTTCAACTCAATGAAGGTGTCAAGTCTTTGGCTTGGTGCAATTTCAAGATGGGAGTCCAAGGTAGAGACTCAAACTTGTGCCATCAATCTATGTGGCCAATGGTTAGTAGAGGTAAAATTCAAAAGTGCATCTAAATTGGTTAAGTATAAGAGTGCAAGCGGAAGGTGCCACGTGTCGTAACGATGCTCCTTCAAAGGTAAAATCCAAAACAGGTTTTCAAATGAGCATGGGCCTTCCATGTGTCCCAGGTCCAAAAAGGGACTAAGTCGAGTTGAATATTCAAAGCATAGGTAGGTGGAAGAAGGCAACAAGTTTCATAACAGCGCTTACTTCAAAAGTAAAACCAGGGGTTAATTTCCAAATGAGCGTTAAGGCGTCCACATGTCTGGTAAAACTTATGGCCCCGCCAAACATGAAGCGATTAGAAAAATACAAGGGAAAATTATGGAACCCATAAAAGCCTCCATTTGTCAACCCGACACTATTTTATAAGTAAAAGGTATGGGCTGAATCTCGAAGGTGCACAAGGCTACCCCATGGACCTAGTATGGATAGACTCTTTCAAATATTGTGTACCCATGACTCTAATCTTCAAATGGCCATATATTTTGACTGGAAACTCATATTTGGGCGGGAGAAGACTTTTTGGAAATGTCTCGACACCCTCTACACCATGGAAACATAAAATATCATTCTTAATAGGATTTGGTGGGTGAAAAATGGGAAAATGTCTTCCAGGCCATTAATATAGAATTTAATTTCAACTACTAGATTAGATTTTATTTGATCCGTCGTTCTTCTTCCTTAACACGCCAAGTAGACATGGTGATCTAGAATCGAAATATTTTGGGAAGATTTGAGAGAGGCATTGATTGATGGTGGTTGAGATTTAAAATTAGGATTCAATGCATATCTCAAGGTGGTTAAAGCAGGATTCAAATTTTCCCTTCTCTCTCTCATTCTTCCTATATATTGTAATGAAGGGGCATATTCAAATGGTTGGTCATTGTTTCTCCTCTACCCCCCTCTCTCTTTCTTCCTTAGGGTAGAATGCAGAGTTTAAGCCTCCTCCCATGGCTCTGTAATGGAATTTTCTTGCCTCTTGCCCACTAATGATGTATTGTGTAACATTTTGGAGCAATAAAATATGTTTCGTGATACATCTGTCCATATTTGGCTTATTTTGTTGTCTCTTCTTACCTCTCATTGTTTTGAGGTATAATGTGCATACTCTAATGTTTATTATAGGTTATGGGAGTAGTGCCTTGTGGGTTTTGAAGTGGTGTTCTGTGTGAAATCTATCTCTAGTCCGTGGTGCATTTTTTCCATGCTATATTTAGCTCACCTCTTTCCACTTCGAGCGCTTGGATTTGTGATTTAACCACTTCCTTTTCTAGTGTATCATCCCTTAGTGTAGGCTCTTTCATCCTCTATCTTTCTCCCTGTCCCCTTGGAACATCTAAATTAGGTTAGTTAGATTCTACCCGCATTGGAGTATATTATTGCGGGTAGATTAGGAAGCAAGAACCGGATTTCTCCATAGTTCCATCTCAAGTTTTGCAAGTCCCACGGCTTGAGAGATGGTCCCTGGTTGTGCAATCACACCGAATGTACCAACTTAAATCAAGGCCATTCGAGGATGTTGTGATTCTCGCAAAGTAACACTTTCTACATCGAGGTAATGCAAGATACTCTTATCCCTTCTTTAGATAATAGAATTTAATCATCGGTTTTATATTCGGGAGCTTATTTTCATGCAACCAATAATAACGGCCATTTCAGAAATTATGTCCAACAAAATTTTGGACATGTTTATTTGTGTGATGATGAACCTTTCAGTATTATTGGTAAAGGGAAGTTCATCTTAAATTGTAAAATGGAAATACATGGGTATTGAAAGATGTGAGGCATGTGTCAAGCCTCAAGAGGAATCTTATTTTTTCAAGGAAACTAGGTGAAGCTAATTACATGGTTACATTCACAAAAACTCTTGAAAGTCACCAAGGGTTTTTTTTTTTTTTTTGTGGCAAGAGGTAAGAAGGTAGGAAATTTATATTTATCTACCCGTGAAATCGATTCCTTTTGCACTATCTACTTTAGATTCAGATGCGTGCACGTGGCATAATTGGTTGGGCCACATGAGTCAAAAGGATTGCAAGTCTTAAAGGCTAAGGCTAAGCTATTAGATTTGAAAGATTTAGATCTTGATTTCTGTGAGCATTGTGTGAGATTTCTCAAATTTGGGATAGCTAAGAAGGAGCAGAAATTAGAGCTTGTACACTTAGATGTGTGGGGACCATCTCGAGGTAGCTTCTCATGGTACATCCTAGTATTATGTTACTTTCAATGATGATGCTACAAGAAAGGTATGGGTTTATTGTATTAAACATAAATATGATATTTTTAAGACTTCTAAAAGATTGAAATCCCTTGTTGAGGATGAATAAAGTTCAAACTTAAAGTGCCTTAGATATGACAATGGTGGTGAATACTTTAGCAAGGATTTCAATGATTATTTTTCAATAAATGGGATACGTAGACAAATGAAAGTTCAAAGAACACCACAAGAGAATGGTGTTGCAGAAAAAATGAACATGATAATCATGGAATGTGCTAGAAGTATGAGGATACATTCTAGATTACCTTTGCATATTTGGGTAGAAGCAATTGATGCAATGGTTTATTTGATTAATTGTGGCCCTTCAAGTTCACTATATGGAGGAATAACAAAGGAAACTTGGACCGAGAGAAAAGAGGTATATCTTTCTTTTCTTAAATTTTTTTGGTTTATTAGATTTTATGTGTATTGATAAGGAAATTAGGAAAAATTTGTGTTAGTATCAAATTTGTTCTCCCTTTCAAGATGAGCAACATCATAGATTCAACATGGAGCTTAGAGATAGATAGATCATAATGTGTGTCATTTTGTAGCCGAGGATGAGATCTAACTGGCCCTTTGTCACTCAGATTTGTGGAGAGATGGATAACACCTTCAAGAGGATTTGACCTATCCTCACTACTTTAGGTTGTGCCTCTTCAACTAGGGTGAGAGAACCTGTAGTGTAACCTCTTTTTATGAAGGAGATGAGGATATCCTTCTTTTGGACAAATTTTATGAAGAAAACCTTTGGAAAGTATGATCAATACTCCATAATTTAACTCTCAAGAGTTGTCACTTCTAAAAGATGGAGATACTTTCAAAACAAGGCTAAGGTTACTAAAGACATTTTGAAATCTTGATTGTTCTACATATTTTAGTAAATAGATTTTGTTCCTTTGTGGACACACAAGGCAAACAGGAGTAGTTCAGGATGGATTCATGGTTTTTGAATAATTTTGGTGGGAGATTAAGTAGGATAAAGTTTATTATACCAGATATTTGAGAGACTTCACAACAATTGGAAAGCTAAATGATAGAAAGCTTTGGAATAGCTAAGATATTCCTTCAACTAGAAGGTGTGCTTCAATGGAGGCCTAGATCTGCATGGTTTCACACAATATTTGAGAATCTAGCATGAAGGATCAAGTTAAAATACTCAATTAAACATCAAAGACCCCTGGTTCCTCATGCCTAAGATACACTCAAAGGCTTACAAACAATCTTTATCAACAAATGACAGTGAAGTGATTTTAAATTATTTATCTCATCACAAGATGAAAGCTCTTCTTGAAATGAAATTGAAAATTCCACTAAAGCATCACAGGAAGATATCTGTGTGATTTAGAGGACTTTAACACAAGATTGCAATAAGAAAAAGAAAAATTACTGCTGACATTTTAAAACAAGGAAGACACAAATTTCTGCAAGATTGACACAAATTAACTCAAAATTGATTAGATTCATCGGCAGGGAAAGCTTCTAGAGAAATCTCAGCTTTTCAATGGATATACATCTATAACTAACTTGACATGATAAAAATCTAACACTTGAAGAAATTAACTAGGTATCTCAGATTGGTCTCTCAGAAGACAGGATCTCTCAAATTTTCTCTTAAGAATTCAACCCTCGACCCTTTCTTTGCAAGAGTATTCTCATTACATTTTTACATTTCACTTTCTCACTTATCATAAATTTTCCCCAAAAGAGAATATTCGAGGCACCTTTACTTGTTACCAATTTGCCTCGAAAGTGACGTTTAACAAATTCACATCCGAAAGCTACCATGTGGACCAATTATTAATCGATCACATTTCTCGGGCCCTTGACTAATGACTGGGATGTCATGTCACAACCTTTTTGACAATAATTTTAATCGTTCTAATTATTTCATGTAAGAAATCCCCATATTAATAATTCTCGGGAGGCTCTCAGTATAATTGGATCTAAGAGGTAATCCTTTTTGCTCTCGATTCAACACCTTTTTCATCTTTTACGCCTACAACTTCCATCAAAAATGATGGAAAACAATGTGTATTCACATCTCTAGAATCTTGGAGCAAAAATGGTGGAAAAACACATGAAATGCACAACCATTTATTCTTCCCCATCTCTACTTTATATTATAGTTTTCCACATGTTTCCTTGGTACAACTACAAAGGAGAAGTACAAGGGAAAGTTTCCAAACAAGCACGGGCCTTCCACATGCCTTAGGCCCAAGAAAAAAAAATTTTGGCCTTTGAAAAGTCACAGTAAAAAAGGAGCTAGAGGAAGCCTCCACGTGTCTCAATGGTGCACATCAATATGGTCCCTAAAATCAGAGACCCCAAACAAGCATGGGATCACCACGTGTCTCTGTCTGGCAGAGTTGTTTAAAAAAAGTTGAAGGATCAGTGGAAGGTATGGCGTGGCTAGGATCCGAGACAATTTTCCTTAGCCGTTGAAAATTCCAAGCAAGGCAAGAGTGAGCGGAAGCCTCTAAGTGTCCTCTTGGCACTTCTTCAAAATAAAATTTAGGGGCCAGTCCCCAAATAAGTGCGGTCACTACACGTGTCCCAGGCCTTAGAAAATTTCTTTGAAAAGTTCAAGTATAGAGCGGAGCTAGCGAAAGCCTCCATATGTTTCCCTGGTGCAATTGTTAAGGTAGGGCCCTAAGGTGGATCCTCAAATGAGTATCATCCCTCCACATGTCCATGGTCTCACAAAGTGAACCAACAGCATGAAAAATTGTCTAATTCTAGGCAAGGCAGCAGAAACCTCAACGTGTCTCCCCGACGCAATTTCAAGGTCAAACCAAAGGGTGAATTTTTAGATGAGTATCGGTCCTCCACATGGACAAGCTTTGAGTTGAATCGGGCCTTAGAGTTTTCAAATTTCCCCACTAAGCTACATATAACTAGAAAGGACCATGTTTCCACAGATTTTGAGATATAAACTTGGTGGGAAAAATACACCCGACAACCCGTAAAATGCAGGAAATTCACCATTTGCACCCAGAAATGAATCCTTCTTCAAGGACAGAGATTTTGGAAATGATATAATGCCCAAATATGATCTTCCAAGATGCATCCAATCATGTTTCCATAGATACTTGGGACAAAAATGACAGGGAAAACAAAACGTGGATCTGTGGAAAATGGAACGAAGGGAAAAAACCCATGTGGTCACCCAAGTTACATATCTTTCTCATGGACAGAGGAACATAAAACAAAATCTGGATTTAAAGTGATGCTAAACCAAAGGAAGGGACTAATAATGGAAACTAAATGGAGGATAGAGTTTTCATGCATATATACAAGGAAATAGAAATGATGACAGAGAGCGCAAAAATGAAGAATTTCAATGAAAAATGAGGTGAGATCAAATTAAGCGCCAAAATCGGCTCGACTCAGGGATGGGAACTCCCTATGAGTTCCACAAGAACAAATAGCATACCAAGTGCAAAAAACAAATCATTTTACAATGGATTCAAAGAATAATCTTGCAGAGCAGAACAATAATAACCAACTCCCCTAAGGGTGAATTGAGAAACCAACAAAATGGCCACCAAGGACTAGGACAAACAAAAACAGAAAAACACGAAAGTAGAAAGAAACCAAAAGACTATACATTATAAAATGCAGTATACCTTGATTTTAATAAATCTATCAAGGAAATATTTCAAATGCTTTCCATTAACAATAAATTCAAGTAGTTCCCCATCTAATTCTTTTAGGAAGAAGGTATTTTCACCAATTCAAATGTCAATTGAATAAGGGCCCATCCACAATGCATCAAATTTACCATGCTTGCCCTTATCTTCATTCTTTATATCCCATAATAGCACAAGATCCCCAATGTTAAAATCTCTTAGAGTCACCTTCTTGTCAAATAAATTCTTTAACTTTTCTCTAAACTTCACATGTCGTTGATGGGATGCCCTTATTTCTTCATTTAACTCAATAATCTAATTGATTTGATTATCATATGGACTAACTTCTTGATCTTGAATTTGTTGAACAAACTGAAATGAAGAAAATTGTAAATGAAGGGGCTAGAAAAGCTTGAGTTCTATATACCAACTCAAATGGGCTCTTACCAATAGCTCTTTTGATAGTGATCATGTCAGCCCAAACAAAAACTTCAGTTGCTCACCCCACTTCTTTTTGTTCATCTCCAAGGTTCTTCTAATGATCGTTAACATGTTTTTATTGTTGGACTCAGCTTGTCCATTTCCTTAGGGATTGTAGTTATAAGCATATGTCAAATTGATTCCATACTCTTTGCACATTTCCACCAAAGGTTTGGCTTTAAAACTCATGGCATTATCAACAACAATCTTAGCTAGCACTCCAAATCTACATATGATTTGATTCAGCATGAAGTCCATGATAACTTGGTGTGTTGATTTCTTGTTAGGGATTGCTTCCACCCACTTAGTGAAATAATCAATGGCTACAAGAATCCATTTATGACCAGCACTAGAAGGATCTAAAATTTTGCCAATGAAATCCATTCCCCATTGCTTAAATGGGGCTTCAATTGACATCAGGATGCAAAGGAAGGGAGCCTGAAGCTTTCATTCTTCTAGAAAAATGCTGGCAACTTTCACATTTCCTAACCAATAGAGTTGTATCTTTGAAAAGAGTTGGCCACCAATAACAAGCCCTCAATATTTTGTGTTGTAACTCTTCCAGCAAAATGTCCCCCACAAACTCCTCCATGGAGATCAACAATTACCTTTGGGGCTTCATCCTCAGTAATGTATCTCAAGAGCACTCCCTCCGGGTTCTTCCAAGCTAACCCAAAATAAGTGATGACATATTTTTGAGAGGCTAACTTAAGAGCTCTTTTCTTATTTTTACTCAAATATTCAGGGCAAGATAGATTTTGAGATAAAAGATTATATATTTGTACCATTCAGAGCTTACCAAATTTTCAATGACATCCACCCTTTCTCCTTCTACTTCATTCACATCAATATTTTGCAATTTTCTCTTAGCAATAAGCTTAGCTAGGCCCAAACCTCTTATCAATTTTGTGGTTTGGATATCCATCTCAGATTCCTGCAACTTGTTTACCCATCTGCATATTTTCCTTGAGACCTCCATTTCTGATAAGATATCTTTCACCATGGTGTGGGGAACATAAACAACAACTTTAGAGCTCAAGATGTACAGTCTGAAAACCTTTTTACTTTCACCAAGGAAAATTCTTGCTTCTCCATGATGGTGTACTTCAACTCAGCTCCTTGCAATGCCTTCTGAATTTGTCTCTCGGCCCCTTTATCATCCTTGTGCAACAATACAGATGCAATGGTGTTTCCTTAAGAAAAAGAAAACATTTGAAAATAATTTTTGTAATTTGGAGCTGCCAAAACAGGGCCATTCTTTAATGCTTCTTTGATCCCATTGAAATCTTAAATGGAAGATTCTTCCAATTTCATAACTTGGTCCTTTTTCAGCATGCTAGAAATGGAGATGGTTAGCTCAACAAAGTTAGACACAAATCTTCTGATAAATTTTATTTTTCCAAAGAAGGATTGAACTCCCTTCTTAGTTCTTGGAATTGGAACCTTGTTGATGGATTCCACTCTCTCGAGATCAATCATGACCCCTTCCTTTGATATAATGTGACCAAGTAGCTTTTCCTTTTGCACTCCAAAATGGCACTTCTTAGGATTCAATGATATGCCATACTCTCTACACCTTAACAACATTCTCTCCAAGTGTTGTAAGTGATCATTTCTTTTCTAGAAAACACAGTTACATCATCTTGATAAACAACAATGAAATCATTAATATAACCAACAAATGCTACATCCATTTTTCTTTGGAAAGTTACTCTCATTAAGCCAAAAGGCATCCCGACATAGACATAATTTCCCAAGGAGTGGTAAAGGTATTCTTTATTCTTTCTAACTCATTCACAACAACTTGATTATAGCTAGAGAAACCATCCAAAGTAGATAACAATTCAGAACTAGTTACCAATTGTAGCATATTCTTTATGTTTGGTAGATGGTAATTATCTTTCAATGATGCTTTATTCAAGTTCCTAAAGTCTACGCAAACCCTTATATCACCATTATTTTTTCTGAAAAGTACTAAATTTGTAACCCAAGATGAGTAAGTTGTGGGCTAAATGATCCCTCAATCCCTTAACTTCTTCAATTCTTCTTGCATCTTCAAAGAAAGGAGCAGATTTATCGGCCTCTATTTTTTCCTAAAAGGCTTGGCATTAGATTAAAGAGGAATTTCATGTTGGCAAAAATATTTCCTAGATGCCTTCAACTCAGATTCGGACAAAGCTAGGTAGTTTTGATATTTCTTCAAAAATTAAACATAGGACTGCTTCTCTTCCTTTCTTAGATTACTTCAAAACTAGATTTTACATGGTTTTTCCTTTGTTCCCTGTGTCGTGCTCTTCCACATACTTGAGTTAATAATGCAATCATCATTATCAAATTTTCATTCAAGTGCCACCAAACCTCTTGGAAAAGTGTTTGTCTTTAGCTGGATGATGTCTTTGCCAAATAAAGTTTCCTTTCCTTCAAAAACACACACACTATTAGTTCCCAATCCATATTTTGGTTAGCAAACTAACCTTGGTTACGTAGAAACCATTTCACCTATGCATCATCATCAAACAATTTCAATTTTTTAATGTTGTAAGGGACAGATTGGCTTGTTATTATTTCAACATCATACTCACAAAATGGAGATATTGTACAATTTCCACATCTAGATCCTAGCACTGCTAAATTTTCTGCAACAACATTAAACTTTCTATCGTGGTGCACAATAGTAAATGATTCTAACATTTCAATCAAATCCTAGACTCGCATGCTTGTATTGTTTCATTCTCTAACTTTTAGTAGCATACTGATTTTCTAATTTTCTTCGCAATCAGTTCTAATTCTCCTTTGATAATGATATCCTTTACACCATATCTCCATACAATTCTCAAACCCAATAACAATGATTCATATTCAGAAATGTTATTAGTGCATTCAAGGTTGAGTTTGAAATAAAAAAGTAAACTCTTCTGGCCTAGAGAAAGAGAACAATACCATCACCATTTCCAAACATGGAACAAGCTCCATCTAATAACAAGGTCCAAGGAAAAGCTACTTGTTTAAGACATTTACATTGATTAATCTTGTGCTCTTTACCATCAAAAACCCAACAAATCTATCAACATCTACCTCAACATACAACACTTCATAAGAAGCATTATTGAGATCTTGATGAGGTGCAACATCTTCTTCTCTCCATATAGCTTTACAACGTTGCCTTCTATTGGAATGGTGGAAAAAAACATATCCATCTGAACACTTCCACCAACACTTGCAGCCCACTTTATTGATAACAACATGCCCCATTTGGTAGGGCAATAAATAATAACAACATCAAGTTTGATTATTACCCATATAAGCTTCAAGTTGTACCACCAATCCTTTTGCACATCCTACAACTGGAACCTCTATAGAATCCATTGCAGTACACTTGCCATAAGTTGTTGTCACTTTAATGTTCAATTCATTCATGACTTCTAGAGGCATAACATTGCATGATTCTTTGGAATCAAACATACAATTGTGTAGCAGTCTGTCTTTAATAATTAGTGTTGTAAAAAATGGATCAACATTTAATTGAGACTCAACCAAAGATGTTCCCAAGTAAACTTTAGGTGGTTAACCTATCTCCTCCAATGGTTGTACTTTTTCTACGTCTAAAATTTTTGGAGGAGTGTTTACATTATTTATATTTATGCCTTAGGTACTCCTATCTTCTTCCAATCCCAAATACTCAAAAGCCCTCTTCTTGTGCTTAGGAATCCTAAGTAGTTCAACAATTGGGACAAAAATCTTGATTTGACTCAAGACTTGGGAAATGTCATAAGGAATGTATTTGGGAAAAGAAACATTTAGAGAAAGATTGACAAACTCATCGAATGGCACAAGATTTTTCACATTTTGGGCATGGGTGGGAACACTAGTTCTACTTGAGACAATAAGGCCTTTGCCAGATGCATCTTTCTTTGAAGTTTCTTTTAGGACATTGGTGAGAACTGGGGTTTTCGGTATGGCTAGAGGTCCCCCCCTTTGACATCTTTACTTCTTGTGTTATACTCTTTTCTTGCGTAAAATCAACATTCATTAACAATTTTCTATCCTCTTCTAATGGGATTCCTCCATCATACTTCTTAATCATTAAATCTCTTAGGTACTCAAAGTCATTATTAGGAAGTTCAAAATCTTTCGCCATATATATTTCTAAAGTATGAGAGGGAGGAAGAAGAGGTACCTAGTGAATGCAATCCCAAAAACTTGTAGCAGTTCTTACACTTATTACTTCAGTTGAAGTTTCTCCTTGTTGTGAGCTTGTAGAGAAGTCCACCATGCATGCATCATCATCAGTGTTATCATCATCATCAACTTCTTCAACTTGTTGATCTACTTCACATGGCGGGTGGGGTAAGAAACATTTTCACACCAATCAATTTCATTTGTCTCTTCAACAACAACAACTCGGCATTTAGAGGATCATGCACTACTCTATTTTCCCTAGCTTGGGGTTGTCTATCTCCCATGGGTCCTTTACCTCTATCATCATATCTCTGATCATTTCTAGGATGATTTGTAAATTTGTCTGGTCCTTTTTACCTATGCTGACCTTGAGAACCTTGTCTAATTCCTTTCTCTTCCTAGCTACCTTGTAAGATATTTATTTGACAACTCCGGCCAATGTCTTTACAACTTTCTCAAGATCCATAACCTTCCTTGATTGAGGCTTATCTTGGTTGATCAATTTAACACCTCCCTCTTAGGAGGTTTTCCAACTACTTTAATGTTTTTCTCAATTTGTAAAGACATGGTAAAGGCCTGCATCAAAGTTCCATGGTTCTTATCCCTCAAATAGTAAGAAACTTTCTTATGAAATGCATCTGAATACTTTATCGTATATGATTCATCACATGGCCTAGAATTAACAAGCAAACTTCTCAATGTTTTGTTAAATCTTGTGATGAAATCATGCACCGATTCATTAGGATTCTTGTTTATATTTTCAAATTCTAATAAAATAAACCTAGGGTCTTCTTTATCTCCATAATCCAATCTAAAAGCATTCTTCATCTTTGTCCAAGAATCAATGGAATTATCTAGCAAAGATTTATACCAATCACTTGCATCTTCTTCTAGAGTATAAATAAACAATTTAATGTACACATCCTTAAACTCTATTTCAAATTCCTCCATCATATTGACAAAGAGATTCAATTGTTGATCACCGGTGATTGCATTATTTCCTTAAAACTTAGGCAATCTATTTCTTAAATCTTGTGGCACAACATCTTGATAGCCACCCATACCTCCAAAATTGATGGGACCAAAATTATTAACAAAAATGAACGTCTGGGTGGAGACTGAGCCATATTATTTTGAGGAGGTGACCTTGGAGGAGATGTGAACTGATGAGGAGTGAGAGGTTTGTGTCTTTATAGGGATGTAATTCTTAGAATTACTACCCTCTAAAGGATACGATTCTTGGAAAACTCAATCGATTTGAAGAATATAGGGACAAAATGAGATGCAAATTTTTCAAATACAAAAGAAGGACCCTCTCTAGATGGATAATTCAATTCAACAAATATACTACCTGATTCAGAAGCACTTGAGAAAGTATTGCAATCTTCAATTATAGGTTGATTAGTTTCACCAATGGAGATCTCTTTTCTTAATGCTTGATCTCCAACAACCTTCCAAATTCTTCTTCCCTCTAAATTAGACTTTCCTAGCTCAAAAATAACCTTCTAATAGGGTCCTTAGTGAAGAAAGATCTTCTTCCTTCCAGCTTTGCAGAGATTAATGAAAATTTTTACTTGATATATGTTAAGACATTGGTATTTATTAATAATTTAAATAGCATGGAGTCACCACTAAGGATATTCACCGTAGTTTGTGTAGATGCCTTTGTGAGAGACATATCAAATGTTTGTGAATACTAGATTCATGCAAATCTTACAAGATTTACTCTTCTTCTACCCAATTTTTAATGATGATATAAAATTTAATGTAATAAGCTGTATAAGATGGAAATATTGCACTCAGAACTTAGAACTTTGAACAATTCTTACAGATTCGAGCAGAGAATGATGTTTCATAAATGTATTTACATTTTAAAATTTCTAAAAAGCATTACAGTGGTGCAGTATGTACTACATTTGTGAAATACTTCAAAGAGTCCCTGCAACGGTGCCATTAGTGTTAGTATCCAAATTTGTTCTCCCTTTCAAGCTGAGCAACATCATATATTTGACATGGAGCTTAAAGATATATAGATCATAATGTGTGTCATTTTGTTTCCTTGGATGAGATCTAACTGGCCCTTTGTCACTTAGATTTTTTGAGAGATGGATAACAACTTTAAGAGGATTTGACCTATCCTCACTACTTTAGGTTGTGCCTCTTCAACCAGGGTGAGAGGACCCATAGTGTAACCTCTATTTGATGAAGGAGATGGAGATATCCTTCTTTTGCACAAATTTTATGAAGAAAACCTTGGGAAAGTATGATCAATACTCCATAATTTAACTCTCAAGAGTTGTCACTTCTAAAAGATGGAGATACTTTCAAAACAAGGCTAAGGTTACTAAAGACATTATGAAATCCTAATTGTTCTACATATTTTAGTAAATAGATTTTTTTCCTTTGTGGACACACGGGAAAAATAGGGGTAATTCAAGATGGATTCATGTTTTTAAATAATTTTTGTGGGAGATTAAGTACGATAAAGTTTATTATACCATATCTTTGAAATAATTCACAACAATTGGAAAGCTAAATGACAGAAAGCTTCGGAATAGCTAAGATATTCCTTCAACCAAAAGCTGTGCTTCAATGGAGGCCTAGATCCACATTTTTTCACACAATATTTGAGAATATAGCATGAAGGATCAAGTTAAAATAATCAATTAAACATCAAATACCCCTGGTTCCTCACACCTAATATACTCTTGAAGGCTTACAAACAATCTTTATCAACAAATGATAGTTGAGTAATTTTAAATTGTTTGTCTCATCACATGATGAAAGCTCTTCTTGAAATGAAATTGCAAATTCCACTACACTTTCATAGGAAGAGATCATATGTGATTAAGAGGGAATTTAACACAATATTGAAATTGCAAATTCCACTACACTTGTAGACATTTTGAAACAAAGTAGACACAAATTTCTCCAAGATTGACACAAATTAACTCAAAATTGATTAGATTCATTAGTAGGGGAAAGCTTCTAAAGAAATCTCAAAGCTTGTCAATGGCTATACATCTACAACCAACTTGACATGATAAAAAATCTAACATAGAAGAAATTAACCAGGTATCTCGGATTGGTCTTTCAAAAAGATGGGCTCTCTAAAATTTTCTCTTAAGAACCTTGACCCTTTGCAAGATTATTCTCATTGCATTTA
This sequence comes from Taxus wallichiana var. yunnanensis, assembly GCA_018340775.1. Lineage (NCBI taxonomy): Eukaryota > Viridiplantae > Streptophyta > Pinopsida > Cupressales > Taxaceae > Taxus > Taxus wallichiana. The sequence continues at coordinate 238,958,006 of CM031233.1, forward strand.
TACATTTCACTTGCTCACTTACCCCAAATTTTCCCCCCAAAAAACAAGAATATTTGAGGGACCTTTACTTGTTACTAATTTTCCTCGAGAAAGTGAAGTTTAACAAATTCACATCGAAAGCTATCATGTGGACCCATTATGAATCGATCACATTTCTCGGGCCCTCGACTAATGACTAAAATGCCATGCCACAACCTTTTTATAATTATTTTAATCATTCGATTATCATATGAGAAATCCCTATTTTAATCATTCTCTAGAGGCTCTGTATAGTTGGATCGATAGGTAATCCTTTTGCTCTCGAGGAAACACCTTTTTCATATTTTGTGCCTCCAACTTCCATCATTTCATCCTTTCCTTTCACTTTCCTCTGCAACTCTACCCCACATCCATAATCTCGGTAATTAACATTTTTGTAAGTTCTTAAGTAATTCCAACATCAAAATATTAACCTTAACAATTCTTGTAATCAAAAATTAAGTTTTGAATCCATTCAATGGCACTTTGCAGAAAAAAACTAATAAGGAATTTCATTAAAAATGATGAAAAAAAATGTGTATTCAAATCTCTAGGAGTTTTGGAGAAAAAATGGCAGAAAAATAGGTGAAATGCATAGTGAATCATTGATTCTACCCCTTCTATACTTTATATTATAGCCATACACATGTTTACTAGGTGCAACTCCAAAGGAGAAGCACATGGGAAAGTTTCATAACAAACGTGGGCCTTCCACGTGCTCTGGGCCCAAGAAAAATGCCTTTGGGCCTTTGAAAAAGTCTCAATAAAAATGAGCCAGCAGAAGCCTCCATGTGCCTGAATGGCGCACTTTGAGATGGTCCCCAAAAGTAGAGAACCCAAAAAAGCGTGGGCTCACCACGTGTCTCAGTCTGGCAGAGTTGATAAAAAGGTTGAAGGATCAGTGAAAGGCGTCATGTGTCTAGTGTCTGAGATATATTTCCTTGGCCATTGAAAAGTCCAAGCAAGGGCAAAGTGAGTGGAAACCTCCAAGTGTCCTCTTGACACTTATTTAAAATAAAATTTAGCGGTGGTCCCCAAGCAGGCATGGTCCCTCGCGTGTCCCAGGGCTTAAAAATTTTCTTTGGAAATTTCAAGTATAGAGCGGAGCGAGTGGAAGCCTCCACATGTCTCCCCGATGCAACTGTTAAGGCAGGACCCTAAGGCAGATCCTCAAATGAGCGCCAACCCTCCACATTTCCATGGTTTGCTACTGTGCTATACCAGCCACATGATAAATTGTCTAATTCTGGGAAAGGTAGCAGAAACATCCATTTGTCTCACCGACATAATTCCGAGGTCAAACCAAAGGGTGAATTTTTAGATAAGCATCAGCCCTCCACGTGTACAATATTTGAGTTGAATCGGGCCTTAGATTTTTCAAATTTTCCTGTCGAGATACATCCAACCAAAAAGGGCCACATTTCCACAGATGTTGAGATATAAATTTGACCAAGAAAAATACACCCATCAAATTGTAAAATGTAAGAAAAACACCATTTACACCTAGAAATGAATCCTTATTCAAGAAAAGAGATTTTTGGAAAGGATATAAGGCCCAAATATGATCTTCTAAGCTACATCCAATCACTTTTCCACATATACTTGGGACAAAAATGATAGGGAAAACAAAACGTGACTATGGAAAATGGAAGGAAGGGAAAAAACCCAAATTTTCGCCCAAGTTACAAATATTTCTCATGGACAGAGGAACATAAAACAAACTCTGGATTTAAATTGATCCTCGACCAAAGGAAGGGATTAATCATGACAACCAAATGGAGGACGAGTTTTCATGCATCAATACTGAGGAGATAGAAAAGATGGCGTAGCCAGTAAAATGAAAAATTTGAATGAAAAATGGGGTTAGATCAAATTGAGCACCAACACGTTGGATGTAAAATCCAAGAGATGCACTTTTGTTGGCTATGGATCTGGTGATTTTAGATTCCATTTTTGGGATTTAGAGAATTCTAAAATTATTAGGATTCGTGACATTAAATGGAATGAAAAGAGAATGTACATGGATCAAATTTAGGTACCCAAGGATGAACTGATTGAGACGTTTGTGAATAAAAATGAACTATCGGATTTAAAAGTAATCTTGACAGGTTACACAAGTAAAAAGCTTTAGTTGACCCCGATTGACATCGGTCACCTTAACTGTATCGATTCTGAGAAGATCCAAAATGACATCGTTAGCATAAGCGGCGTCGGTTATAGGTGATTAGCGTCAATCACTACATGATTTAGATACAAAGGTCCAGGAGGTCTAGAATGAGCCTTTGGTACCTCAAATTCTTATGAGAAGGTCTCGAAAGGGTAAGTAAACCTCTAGAAATATTTACACCTTCTCTATCTTATTTATTATTGGTGATAATGATGAACCGAGAGATTTTGAAGAAGCAATGGGGATGAAACCCACGTCTAGTGGGATCATGGCATTGATGAGGAGATGGAATCCTTGGAAAAAAACTAGACTTGGGATTTGGTTAAGTTGCCAGCAAGTAAGAGGAAATTGCAGAACAAGTGGGTTTATAGGATCAAGGAAGAAGAGGGTGGATAGAAAAGGTACAAGGCAAGGCTTGTAGTAAAGGGATTTGCACAGAAAGTAGGTATGGACTTTGGTGAAATATTTTTGCATGTTGTAAAGATGACTTCTATTAAATCTTTGTATTTATTTTAGTTGTAGTACATGATTTGTATTTAGAGAAATTAGATGTCAAGATGGATTTTATTCATGGCGATTTTTATGAAAATATTTATATGCAGCAGCCTACTTGGGTATAAAGTCAAGGGAAAGTAGAGATTAGTGTGTATGTTGAAAAAGAGCCTATTTGGGCTTAAGAAAGCTCTAAGGAAATGGTACATGAGGTTTGATAGTTTTTACATGAGCATGGTTACTTGAGATGTGAATTTGACCATTGTGTTTATTTCAAGAAGTTTGAAAGTGGGAACTATATTATTTTGTTATTGTATGTCGATGATATGCTTATTGTAGGATCTAGTACATAGGACATTGGTGAGCTTAAGGGAAGCGTTATCTCACGCATTTGCTATGAAGGATTTAGGATCTGTAAAAATAATTCATGGCATGTAAATATATAGAGACAAAAAGAATGAGAAATTATATTTGTCTCAGGACGATTATATCTACAAGGTGTTAGAAAGGTTCAAGATGTAGAATGCAAAACCTATTAGTACACGTATGGTTGGAAACTTCAAAGCGAGAAAAGATCAAGTATCCTTCATAACATGAGAAGGTAAAATACATGACATGAGTGCCATATGCTTTAGCACTTAGGAGTCGATGTATGCTATGGTTTGTACTAGACTAGACATTGCATAGCAAAGTGGGAGTTGTGAGTAGATATATTTCTAATCCGGGTAAATAACATTAGAAATCAATCTAATGGATACTCGGAGTAAATGAAAGGGAAACCTAACATGCGGTTATGCTATGGAGGTTCAGATATTTCATTATGTGGCTATGTTGATTCGAATATGGCTAGAGATCTAGATGGTAGAAGGAACACTACCAGATGTATTTTCATAGTATGTGGGACGGAAGTTAGTTGGATTTCAAGATTGTAGAAGGTTGTGGCTTTTTCTACTACGAGAGGAAAAGTATGTTGCAACTATAGAGGCTAGCTAGGAGATGATATGGATGAGTAAGTTCATGAAAGATTTGGGAAAGGAGCAAGATGATTGTAATTTTTCAGGTGAAATTCATAGCGTAAGGAAAAGAACTCAATTTTTCATTCAAGAACGAAACCGATTCATTTGAGGTATCACTTCATATGGCGGAGGTATCATAGGATGGAAAGTTAAATCTAGAAAAAATTCATACGAGTGATAATCCTGTGAGATATACTAACGAATTCATTATAAAGGAGAAGTTGGAGCTAAAATCCACTTACGTTGGTCTTTGAGTTTGAGAATTGAAGAGGAAGAAACAAAGCTAAGGAAGGATCCAAGAATGAGTATGTACAAGTATGGTGTGGTAATTAATCTCCAAGTATGATATTGTTGAGTTATGGAGGTGAATTAATTCATATTAGTAGGTAATATCAAACTTACAGAAATACTTAAACTCGACATCGAGAAAATGACATTGGTTAAGGAGGGATGGCAATGGTCACTTATGACTGGCATCGGTCAGGCAAGTAGTAACCAACATCAATTAGGGATAAATGGCATTGGTTACTTATGTGTGGTTGTTTTAATTAACTCATAGGAATAAGACCTATTTTTAATATTAAAGTAAATATATTGATTATAATTGAATGGCGAGTTCCCTAAGTTTGTATATGCGTATATAAGCATAAAAACTAGGGTATAAAAGAAATAATTAAGAAGAAATTGCAAAAGTTGATTATTCTGAGAATAATTCTGAGAGAGATAATTCTTGAAGAAGAAGCAAAATCTTGGGTGAAAGACAATACTGTACATCTTAGAGGTGTGGAAGATTGTAAATATTCAATTGTATATATTTTCAAAGCTTTGGATAATAGATTGGCTTGTTTCTTGGTGGGCGTAGCCCATATCTTTGGGTGAACCACATTAAATATGGTGTTGATTTATATCTCTTGGTTTATATAATTCTTCCGGTATAATATCCACTTTTGTTTCTTGTATGTTTAAGTATTCCTCCTTGGCCTCTCTTACTAGATCATATCCTTCTTCTACCCCCACTCCCACTCATCAAGTGGCCACCCTCAACATTTTTGATGAGGAAATTGTACCTCGGACAATCAAATGAGCCTAATCCCACCCTTTCCATCTTTATCTATATTGATAATATTCACATTCAACGCATTATGATCAATGGTGGTGCTAGCATAAAATCATCTCCTCCCACGCATACAATCAAATGTCCATCCCTTCAAATTGCATGCATAATAACCTGGTTATGTTATGCTCCTTTGATGATGTTGTCACTTCCACCCTTGGCACCATTATTCTTCACGTTCATGTAGGCCCCATACTCTACGAGAATTATTCTATATTTAATAAGGGTAATTCTAGTATATCTTGTTACTTAGACGAACTTGGATCCATGTCATGGGTTGAGTTCCCTCAACTCTACATCCTTTGTGTAAAAATTTCTACATGAAGGACATAACTATACCATCTAAGTTGACCCTTCACCATTTAAAAATTGCAACATGTTATACCGACCTAATGATGTCCTCATACCAGTTAAGGCATCTACCATAGTCACCACTTCTCCTTCACCCACAACCCCATCCACTAATGTTGCCGCTACCTCACCCACACCTAGTTCTTATATTCCTACTTGTGGAGGCCTCTACAACCGACCCATTTCCTAACCCATCTAGTTCCCAAAAACTCATCCTTCTTCTTTAAAATCATCTAGTACTTCATATAATCGGCTATATACATATCCACTACTTGATCCCTTAGATTTTTATTTTCAATGCCTCGCTCTTGGGAACACCTCTTCAGACAACATAAACACATTACTTACTCCATAACAAAGTATGGTAACCTATGAAAACATCCTTGTTATGACCATCATATAGGTGAGGTATTACCTTACGGTCCTCCCCACCTTCGCACCAACTTAACATATGGGGGACTTGATACTTCCACCTATTCACCCGAACTCCCTTTCTAAACATGACCATTTTCATCGATCTCCAATCTCTCACCATTCGGCACTTTTCCGACACTTTCCTTCACCATTATGTATGGAAAGGATTTGGATTTGGGTTCTATTAACAGGTCTTCATAATTTCATCACATGTACCACATGTAACCTCATTGAGTATGAAAAACCTTCTACACCCCATTCACCAACATCACCACGTTCACCCATGAAGTCTATAAATTCATAATCTATTCCTCCAAACTTTTTTTTCATGAACACCATTTCCATGGGACCTATGACTTATCAATGCGATAGTGATGCTCCCTCTTCTCTTCCCTTCTTGTATCTTGACATGAATGATGATGATACACCATCCATTAAAGTCATTCAATGTTACTGACGATGAGTCTATCCTCACCTACTTTGTGTGGAAGATTCTTCTATTAACCGGTCATTTCCTTCTAAGACACAAATCATGTTAAATGATTCAACCATTAAAATCAATATCAACACTTAGGAGGACCCACACATTGTAAATATTGGTCAATATCTAGATACTACTTGAGTAGGAAGCTTTAACTTATTTCCTTCGGGATTATAGTAATGCCTCTGTTTGGTCCTACACTAATATGCCCAGTTTTTGACCCAAACATTTTGGTTCAAAATATCATAACTGTTCAAAAATCCAAACCCATAAAATAGAAACTATGAAAATGCATCCTCGCATTTCCCTTCTCATCTAATAAGAACTTCTCGCCTTCTCTTGGTCTCCTTCATCCTACCCATTGATTATCCCCAATGGATCTCTAACATCATTTCATCACAAAAGCAATAAGAGGAATACACATTTGCATGGATTTCCACAACCTAAACTTATCTTTCCCTAAATATTACTTTCCTTTACCTATTATTGACCAACTAGTTGATCTTATTGCTCGTCATGAGATGTTATCACTCATGTAAAGTTTCTCGGGTTATAATCAAATATTACTCACCCCAGAAGATCAACACAAAATCACCTTCATCACTCCTTAAGGGACCTTTTGCTATCATGTTATGCCCTTTGGCCTTAAAAATACTAGCACTACATATCAACAGGATATGACCTATATCTTTCTTGACATCATGCACTATATATTGGAAGATTAGGTAGATGACCTTCTTGCCAAATCAAAACATAAAGCAAAACACCTTACAATTATGAAGGTCATTTTTTACTGTCTCATCAAATAATGTGTTCTCCTTCAATCAAAGAAGTGTGTCTTCATTGTTCTCTCAGGAAATCTCCTTGGTTTTATCTTTTCTTGTTGTGGCATAGAATTCGATCCCACTAAAATAAAGGTTATTCTCAAAATTTGTCTGCCTACTAACCTTCGCTAACTTCATAGTTTGCAAGCTAAGTTGCAATTTATTCATTGTTTTATTTCATATATTTCCAACTGCGACCACCCATTTCATCATCTCCTCTAAAAGGACGTCTCTTTCAAATGGGATAATGAATGCCACAAAGCCTTTGAGGCCTTAAAATAGTACCTTCTCCAACCACTGTACTCATTCTTCCTAAGGATAACCAATCATTTTACCTTTACATTTCTACTACGGATCATTCCTAAGGGGCCATGCTCACCCATCATGATGCTCAACACCATGATAAATTGGCTTATTACATAATTCATACACTTTTGGACTATGAAACCAAATACACCTACACCAAAAAACTCTACTTAGCCTTAGTCTTTGTTCCCATTAAATTTCATCATTACCTACTCAATCACAAAACCTTTGTTGTCACCAATAATGACCCCTTACATACATGTATTGAAACCCTACCAACATCAATGGGCTGCAAGTTGGCTAATTCTTCTCTCGAGATATCAAACATGAATTCATCCATAAAAAATCTATTAAAGGTCAAACTATCGTTGAATAACTTGCGAGACGCACCCCTCTCTAGAAATCAATCTTCTAACTTCGATTTCCCATACGAATCCATTACTACCCTCTCTTTGGATGATACCATTTACCAAATGACCTTATTCTTTGACGATTTCAAATTTCAGCATGGGGGTGGTGCGGGTGTTATCCTCATTCCTCTTGATGGTAAACCTATACATCTATCTTTCAAACAACATTTTGATTATAATAACAATTTTGCCAAATTTTAAGCACTCGTATTAGGCCTTCAAATCAATTAATATCTTTCATGACTCTCAAATGGTTTCAAATCAAGTCAATGGTATATACTAGTGTTGTAATGAAATACTTGAAAAGTATAAACATCATGTAGACATACATTTTACTACCTTTAACCATTATGAGAATCAAACCACTCCATGTTCCACTAACAAATTTGTGGATACCATGTCCCGCCTTGGTTCTCAAATTCTGTCTCACCTTCCAAATCAATTTTATTTTCACGCTATAAAGGATTCAATCACCTTCCTATCTATTTTGAGACATCAACCTCGTCGGGACCATTACACCTGACCCACTTGACCTTCGGTATAAGTAGTTTACAGACTATGTTTCCATATCGATTCTAACTCCCGACCTTACTCGTAATGGGAAATGTGCCTTTCTCAAAGGTGTCTCTCACTATTTCATTATGGGTGGCCTTCTTTATTGGCTTTGACGGTATCCTCTTATGATGCCTTACAAGTTCTGAAATTCCTTACACCATCAAGGATGTTCGCAATGGAATTTGTGGAGGTCACTTCGATGGCTTAGCTATCACCAAACGCATTCTTTTCTGGGCTATTATTGGCCCTTTCTCAATGTGATTGTTGTTACTATGTCAAACATTGTGTGAAATTCTAGCAACATGATAATCTTCATCACACACCTAGTCACAACTTACAGGTCACATGAGATATTTGGCCTTTCTCTCAATAGGGTTTGGATCTTGTCGGAAAGATCAATCATGATTCTTTGCAATGCCATCAATGGATAATTACCATAACTGAATACTACAATAAATGGTTAGAAGTCATCCCCTTGTCTCTACAAAAATGAGATAATTTGTGAATACATCAACCATCACATTATTTGTCGCTTTGGTGTCCCTCACCGCCTCATCACTAATAACATAAAATAGTTCAAAAACAAAACTCTACAAAAACTTTGTGACGCCTTTGGCATTCAACTTATTTTTTATTCACCTTAATACCCACAAACAAATGGCCAAGCTTAATCAACCAACAAAATCTTGAATAAAATTCTTATGAAGGTGGTTGATGATACAGGAAAGGATTGGCACAAACATATTCCTTTTGCTTTATGGGATTACCGTACTATTATTTGTACCTCAACTACAGCCACACATTTTTCTTTGGTCTACGGTACAAAAATTTTCCTACCTCTCAAATTATCAATTCCATCTCTTCATATTTCACTCAAAGAGATGCTTAACAATGATGAATTTCACCAGGACCATATGGAACAACTTGAGTTATTAGATGAACGCCATGTTAATGCTCTTGATCATCTCCAAATATACAAAAATGTATCAAATGTGCCTACAAAAACATGTCCATGAATGAATCTTCCTATTCATTGACCTCATCCTTAAGGAAAATCAACATGTAACTAAATAGGAGAAAAGTAAACAGGAAAATTTTCTCCTAATTGGCTTGGACCTTATATCGTTACTCATACCTATGGATTAGGTACATATCGCGTTTGTCTTCACTTGAAGGGAAACCTGAACTTGAGCCTCCCAATGCCTTGCATCTTATACCCTAATTTCCTATCTTCTCAAGGGACTTGCCACAAAAATAACATTTCGTGATTATGTGATTTTCTTCACCCTTAGCATAGTCAATCATGCAACGCCTTTGGGTCTTACGTTCATAATCCCACCTTTGGTATGGTAGACTTGTTATGGTTCTTACCAATTACGAGGCTCTTTTTGTCACCTCTTACCCTTCACCTTATTCATTACTTGTTGATTCTCCCATACAATATTAGACTATTTAAACCTACATTTAAAGAATTCCTCTTTCACCAACATCATAATTCATAACTCGACCTAAACTCAACAATGGCTACAATCACCTAAACTCAACCATGCCTAAATGACCTAAACTCAACCATGCCTATAATCACCTAAACGTAACCATGCCTAAATGACATAGACTCAAAACAGGTCTAAAACATGTCGACCCATTCATCTATCCTCATTATATTCTTCCCTTGCTTATGGGATAACTACATCCACCCCTTTTTTCGGGCTATGTAGGCGGTACTTCAAGGGCATGGGGCCCTTAGAGGTTATCTCAACCACTCTCTACCCTAACCAATTTCCACCCCCATTCTTCTATTACAATTCTACCTTAGTTAGTTTCCATTTGCTTCACTATTTGGAAATTAAACAAAATACAATTATACAAACATGTATATCTATATATTTCTTACATCATCATATCATACATTAATCATTTCAAATTTCCATCATATCAAATTTTTTTTGAGACATTTACACGATAACATACATATTCATCATCGTTCATTTTTCCATGCTACCAATAACTTGGAAATTAATTCCAACTCATACATATAACCAAATCATGCCTAACCGATCTAACCAGACCATGCTTAATTGACCTAACTCCACCATGCCTACATGACTTATACTCTACCATGCCTACCTTACCTAGACTCCAAAGATGCCTACATAACCTAGACTCCACCATGCCCAACTAACCTATACTCCATCACGCCTACACAACCTTGACTCCACCATGCCTAATTCACCTAGTTTCCATCCATACACAAATAAAAATGGAAATTAAAACACAAGTACATCATCCATACCATAAATCTCATCATCTATAACAATGAAAGTCTGTATATCAATACAAATATACACCAATACAAATACATACAAGTATCTCCAAACGCTTAGATACATCCTCACCATCTTCGGCACGCAGGCCGGTATAGGATCAAAATCTCAAAACCCTCATATACATCCTCACTATCATCGACATGTAAGCTGGTATATACTAAAAGCCAACTTTGATCATATCCAGTTACTAATCGTCACCCCACCTGATATCCATACCTATCTCATCTGTCTCCTCCTCCCCTCTACCTATCTACCTCCTTGCCAACATCTCTCCACCGATCATAGGTCTTGGTCTATCCTTCATCGGCCCTCGGGTAGTGTAGCCTACGTGAACTTATCACCTCACCCTGACCTTGTATCTAGGCTCTTTGACCCCTTGTGCTCTCTGAGCTATGAGTGTGGGATCCAATCCTTTCAATTACTGTGTGTTGTGCCCTCTACTCAACATAAGATGGGAAATATATCCATGCAGCCATCAAATGGTCATGCTAATATTTTTCCTCATTCAGGAATCCCTGAAATTCTCCATTGGCACCGCGTTTGAGGTGGTGCCATGGGTTTCACAGCAACTCCGTGAGCTGTCCTGCTAGGGTTGTCCTTGGACCCTGTAGCTATGTTCCCTGTCCTCCTCCATGTACCTAGGGACCCTATACTATCATAGGATAAGTGATGTGGCACACTACATGCATCCACCTCATCCTCCTCTTCTCTTTTTCTATATATACAAGTTTATTTGTTTATTTTGTGGTTATTTAATTTTACTGTGCACTTGTATTTTTTGAGTCAAAGAGTTTTTGGAGTTATTTTTGAATTTTTGGAGCTTGTTGGAGTTGGATTTACCTTGAATGAGATTGGAGTGTGATTCTTTGATCAATTTCTTACTATGGAAAGTTAGGACCTACACCCTTATTTTACTTGTTTTCTTTTATATGTGTGTATTGCATGCAAGTGAATGGTTTGTGTTCTTGTTGGGATCATGGGTGGAATTCCTAATTATGGTGAAGGATAAGGCTATTGGGATTTTATATTTTAGGGAGGCATAAGATTTTTTTCATGTTTTGGGAGGGAGTTGGGTTGGGTTCCCCACCTTGATAAGAAAATGCTTTCTTTTCTTACTTGGTTCTTTTGAGGGAGACATAAGAGATTGTAGGGAGGCATAAGAGAATGTGGGAGGCATAAGAGGATCTTGAGGGAGGCATAATATTTTTGTAGGGGTTTTGAGTTATGTTTTGGAGGGTTTTAAGGTGGGCACCTAATCCCATTGGGAGGCATAAGTGATCTCCTCATAGTTCCTTTCTCCATTGGCTTTGATTTTTCAAGCCTTGTGTATTTTTTAAAGTTCCATTCTTGTTATTGTTACCTTGTGTTTGAATATGTGTTAAATGGTTTTAAATATGTGTATTGTGACATGGAATAATTGTGTTAGTTGCCATGCATTTTGCCCATTTCTTATTGCACTTTGGTTGGGGATCGGAGGCCAATGAGGAGGATATCTTATTTTCATCATTGGATTATTGGTTGGGTGGAGAGTGTTTCCTACTCCCCATTTTTATTTTTGTGATTGAAGTGAAGAAAATGTGGAGCTCTTGTTGAATATTTGGGACTTGGATAATTTTTAGAAGTCAAAAATAAATCCTTCATTTTAGAAACGTTTCTCATAATTCCAATTGAAGGTGGAAGGCTAGAAGTATTGCATTTAAAATAAAAGTTGTATTGTATATTTTTTTATTAAGTTGTAATGTATTGTTGGAAAGAAATCTCTTTGCATTGTAAGAAAATGAGTTATGCTCAAAACAAAAGGAAATTTCATTATTACTTGTAGGATTTTGCATCATTATAAGAATGAAGGAAGAACTTAGAAGTTGGAAATCATTAAGAATGTATTATTAACAAATCTGAAATGTAATATGGGTACTTGTGTTTCGTTGAATAAATGGTTGCGGTTGTAATGGATGAATGTACTCGATTATAGTGAATTACCTTGTTGAAGGAAATACATTTTTGTCGTGGAAAAGCAATCAATAATACTTAGACATAGATGAAATTGCATTCCTTCATTTGAGCTTGAAAGTAATTTTATTGGAAAAGTATTCTTGTAGTTGTTTTCTTATATGCTATTGAAATAGAAAATCTTTGTATTTAGTGATTTAAGTCATGGAATGAATAAATGGTTTAAAATTTCAACTAGTGACTTTAGGCACCTAAATTCAAGCTAAGGTTAAACTATAAATCACCCTAGTAAAAATTATTTTTGGAAAACCGATGAATTGATCGTTCTGTTTTTGAAGAATAGGACCACCACCTTGTGTAGAGCGGCTATCTCCGCACCATCAGCCGGTCGAGTGGTCGTCTCTCTCGAACCACCACCAACGCAGGGAGGTGGTTTACGAATCATCACCCAGGAAGGGTGGTAGTCGTGAGGACCATCCACCTACTTAGGGTGGTGGTTTCATCACTGTCAACAGAAAAATTAAAATCCGTGACTGTATAATTTTGAATTTGATCTAATTAAAATCTGAGCCTATAAAATGTAAAAATCAAACTACCAACAAACTATACGGGAACAATATCATTGTTTTAACCATGAGAATCATTGAATGGGCATTTAAATGTATTAAATCTAATAGATTAAATGAAAATAGGGTTTTACCCGAATAGAAAAAAAATGGAAATAACTAAATAACTACTCCATATTAGGTAGAATCTCTACAATCAACAAATAGAAGACATTGATATAAAAATCCATAAACTAAACTAAACTAAGCTTGATCCAAATTAATCTCACCATGGCTTCTTTCCTACTTTCTTTCATCGTTTCCACTCCTCCAACCTATAAATTAAAGAAAAGAAAAGAAACAAAATGAGGAGGCTAGGGAAAGAAAAAGGTTAAATAAAATTTCATAAGGATGGTTAGGGTTAGCTTGGAACTCTAAGATCTAGTGGCCACAATTGATTTGATCCAAGGGTTAAGAATCAACCCTATAATTTTTAGGTAAGAATGAATATTATGGACTATTAAATAATTTAAATGTATGTGAAAATGGGTGAATGGGGCCACTTAGTACCCTAGTATGTTAAGTTAATTATGTAACTCTCCTAGTATGTTTTAGTAAATGATTCAATGGAAATTAAAGCTAATAATTTAAGGGAACTAAGGTAACTAAGGATAAGGGTTTAATAAATGTGGGTTTGAATGTTTATTTGAGAGGGGGAAACTATTTAACCAAGTAAAAGAATTAATGGACACTTTTCTAGCGGATTGTAATTGTATTGACCTTAGAAATGGATTAAGAATATTTAATTATTAATCTAGACATGTTCCATATAATGTAATGTAGCATATCGCTAGTATGAGTTAATTGGTTGTATTCTAGTGTCTAACACCCTTGCAATATTTTTAAAAAAATTGCCATAACTTTCTAGATAATTATTAAGGTTTAATGTGGTTTTGAATGTTGAAATTTTGGGTGTTACATATTCCAAGATTTGAGAAAAAATTCCATTCACATGGCCATGATCATTCATTATCTACAAATATAGAAATATTTTCTCCATGCATCTCATGTTTTTTGAGAATCAAATATTGATGGAAGAATGTAAAAGGTTGCCCCCAAATATTCTTCCATACACAATAGCCACTTTAATGATAATTCTAAACCATGGCACAATGTCAGTCCCAAACATCTAATAAAACAACCCCACATTCGCTAGAATCCTTCCCAAGCAAAGTGTTTACAAAATAAACTTGCAATAAAGTGAGATATGAATCAACATTTCTATTTATCATGTGGTGATTTAACTCCATGTGTCTTCATTATCACATTTTTTTCTCGCTAATTTTTCTTGAGCCAAAAAAAAGTACAATTTTTACCCATCTCTCTTGCTTAAATTTTTTAGACATATATATATACTCGAGCCATAAATATTACTTTACAATGTGAAGGTTCTATTAGTCAAAGTTCCTCATTACAAATCGACGAGTAGTTTACACTAAATAATGCAAGAAATTATATGAAATCTAAGTTTTCAACTTACGATTGACATATAAAATATACTTAGCACTCTTACTCTATAGTGCCTCTTCCTTTGACATTTATTACTGTTCATTTTGATGCTATTGACTATGCTTATGGACATTTTGTATTATTCGATTTAGCATGATGTTAGATGTTAGAGATATCGAGACTAGTTTCGGTTTTCGATTCTTAGTATGATTTGCATGGAATTCTAGAGACATTTTGATATTGATGATGATATGCTATTGATATATATATATATATATATATATATATATATATATATATATATCTAACATGTGATATTTTCGTAATGTTGAGTAGTCCTTGATGATTGAAATAATGTTGTGATCATTTTGACGTGGATGAAATGTAGAATAGATATGTTGTTAGAAATTGTAAATGATATCGTAATTTCCTAGATGATGATTTGATGCATATGTAGATGATTGTGGAGTTATATTGCATATTTTATCTTGGATGTTTTAATATGGCCACGAGGTGAAGGGGGTATTATGTGTTTTATAGGTAAATAAATATTCACAACAAACAACGTGAGGATTGGAGACTAACCACATTGGAATGCTAGTAGAATTCAATAAGGATCACCATGGCAACATGTATTTTTGTGTATGTGTGTTTGAATTGTTGTTAGGGGGTTTCTATGGGGGATCACCTCTAATTGTAACCAAGGGGTTATGTGTTGTCTTTTATTTAGTTTCCTTTATTTTATTTTAGTATTTGATTTATGGTGATGTAATATCCTTTAATTAATTACTTGATTTGTGTCAAGATTAGTAAATTAACCTTTCCTAAATTAATTTTGATTGAATAAAAAAGGAATGCATTTATTAGACTAGATGGATCTTGGGATTTGTGTTGTTTGTTGAGTTCTTGGTATCTTGAGTATTATACACTCTACCCCTTCATGGAAATTCAAATTTTGCCTTAGGGGCCAATTTTGAAGGATTGTGGGACAAGTACAAGTTAAACTTGTCTCACACCTCTTAAATTTCTATGCCAATCCTACATATGGATTGGGGGGTCAAAAATAGACCCCATTAAGTGTTTTGTAAGTCAAAAAGTGACATTTATTGCACTTTTCTTACATGGGTCTTTAAGTTTGTCCTTAGGGGGTGTGGGCTTAGATTGTGTGTGTAAGTAATTTGTCATTTCACTCACCCACCAATTTATTGTGCATTGGGGTTGAGGTTTGACTTGTGAGGTGGAGTTGAGGATGAGTGATGTGGCATCCTACATGGAGCCACCTCACCCTCCTCTCTCCCTTTTCTATTTATTCAAGTTCTTTTGCTTGTTTGTGTTTTTTTACTTCATTTTTTTATGCTCTTACATTTTGGGAGTTAGAGAATTTTGGAGTGCTTGTATATTTGGTTGGAGCTTGTTAGTGGATTTTGCGGGCTTGAGAAATATTGGTATTGGACTCTTAGATCAAGCTCTACCATGGAAAGGAAGGAGCTATACTCTTGCTTAATGTTCTTCATTTAATTTTTGTGTATGTGTTTGTTTTGAGTGTTTTGATATGATATTTGGGTGCTTGGGTAAATTCCCTAAGTGTGGTGTAGGAGGGGACTATGGGGAGAATTCTTGTAGGGAGGCATAAGAGTTTATTTTATGTTTTGGAGGGATTTTGGGTGGTGACCCACCTTGGACAAGGAATGCTTGCATTTCTTATTTGTTTCTTTCATGAGGGAGGCATAAGAAAATGAGGGAGGAATAAGAGTATGTGGGAGGCATAAGAGGTACTTGACGGAGGCATAAGAGTGTGTAGGGGTTTTGAGATATGTATTGGATGTTTTTAAGGTGGGCACCCATGTCCCATTGGGAGGCATAAGTGACCTCCCCATAGGTTCTTGCTCCTTTGGCTTTTCATATTTTGAGCCTTGTATATTTTGTGGTTTTCCTTCTTCTGTTTGTATCTTGAGTTGAATGTTCTTTTGATTGGTTGATAAATACTTGGTGTTGTGTTATGGAAGCTTGTTTGTTGCCATGTCTTGGATCCACCTTTCATTGCAATGTGGTTAGGGCTCGAGGGCCAATGAGGAGGATGGCTTCTCCTCCTCATTGGATATTTTGGTTGGGTGGAGAGTATTGCTTCTCCCCCCATTTTTGTTGTTGATCAAACAAATAATGAAGGATCTCTCTTGTTGTAATGTGAAGCTTGGATTTTTTTCTTGAGTTTTTAAGAAATTCCTTCTTGTGAGAAACCTCATTGTTATTCCCACTATGGGTGGAAGATTTGTAATATTGTGTTTTGCCTTAAAGGAAATGTTGTTTTGTAAGTTGTAATATTATTTGAAGGAAGCTCATTGAAGAGTTGTAAAACTTATTTTTCTTTAAAATTGTAGTATGAAAAGAAAAGAATCAAAATGGAAATCATGTGTAAAATTTTAGTTGAAAGTTGTATTGTGGGAAGAGAAAGTTTACCTTCATTGTTGTAGTTGTATGTTGAAAATGGGAAAGAAATAAATGTGTTTGTAAAGTTAGTATTGTTGAAATAGAAAAGAAGCTATAAAAGGGAATCATCTTATCTCATGGTAGTTGTTTTATTTCTCACAAAAGTGTATAGATTTTATTGAAAAGTTAGTAACTTTCATTTCAAAACTTATTAAAAACCTTGTTAAAATTGGTTGTGAGAATGGTTGAAACTTGTAGTTGAAAGAGGAAAGAAATAGTATATTCCATTGTGTTAATTGAAAAACATGCAAAAGAAGAAGTTAGACTATCTTGTTCATTCCCTTACATTGTTGAAAGAAAGTTTGTTAAATAAAATGGAAATGACTCTTGTAGATGTTGTTGTTATTATCAAAATAGGAAATGTTTAAATTGAGTAAATTGTTACCATAGAAATGAGTAAATGAATTTAAACCTTGCAAATGAATAACTTAGACATGTAAAATTAAGTTCAGAATGACCATTTGAGTACCCTAGTAACTTTGTTTTTGGAAAAATTCAAATTTTTAGGTTCTGTTTCTAAGAAACATGATCGACGCCCTATGTAGAGTGGCGGTCTCGTAACAGCCATCGGAAAGGGGGCGGTCTCAAAACCGCTGCTCTATAAGGTGGTAGTTCATGGTTTTTCACCTAGGTAGGGTGGCATTCTTAGGACCACTAGCCCGATCGGGAGACAGCTTCGTCACTTTCGACATAAAGCCATAGATCTACTACTGTACAAACTTTAACTTAGCCTAATCAAAATTTTAATCTTGTAAAATTACCAAGGAGACTTCTAGCAAATAAAAAATGGCTAAATCTTATTGTTTAAAGCAAATGTATCTAAAAATAGTAATTTAAAACCACTCTTTTTCTTTTATATTAATAGGGGTAGGGTTTACCCCAAATAGAGAACCCGAATTACCAATGGCTTGAGATAAAAATAGTTTGGAAAGGAAATCCCCCTTCAATCCTTGAATGAACTAAATTACAATGATAAGACTACAACTAAACTAATCGAAATTTGATCTCTATGTAGACTCCTTCATAGTTCTTCCTCTCTTGCTTGAATGGATTCCTTGTCTCTAACATGCAAATTAAACAAAGAAAAAGTGACCAAATGAGAAGACTTAGGTACAAAAAGAGATTAAATAAAAATTCATAAGGATATTTAGGGTTAGTTTGGAACCCTACAATCTAGTGGACACAATTGAATTGATCTAAGGGTGGAGTATCAACCCTACTTTTGTTTGGTAGGAATGTATTTTTAAAAAATTTAAATTAAACCCTTAAGGGTATGTGTAGATGGGTGAATGGGGCCATTTAATTTCCTTGGGGTGAAAAGTCTTTTCTACTTCTTAGTATGTTTTAGGAATTATATAAAAAGGACTTTCAACTATTAGGATAATGAAACTAAATTAATAAGGAATGAGGTTAATCATATTAGGATTAAACACTAACTAAAGATGAGAAAACATTAAACCAAGTAAATTAAATTAGGGCACCTTACTAAGTGAATTTTAATTAATCGACCTTAGAGATAAAGTAAATTAAATATTTTAATTATTTAATTTAAAATTGGTCCATCATTTGTAAAGTTGAGATTATTGGTGTAAATTATTTTGATTTACCCTAGGGTTAACACCCTATAACCTTTTAACTCAAAAACAAAAAAAGTAGTCCCAATTTTCAAGATACATGTTAGGTTTTAACGTGTTCCTTGAATGTCGTTTTGTGGACATTACATACTCATACCCATTAGAGGGGTTTATTTATCCTTAATTGTTCGTGCATCACTTGTTTTTCTGTAATTAATCTAGCTTAAAAGTGAAAAATATAGTGACATGGTGCTTCTAGAAAGCTGACATTATGGTTGGGTTTCAAACCTCAAACCTATTAATTTTTTCTTTTTTCCCTTTTAGCTCAGATTGCTCACATAAATAAGGTGAATGAGGTGGATCCAATAAAATAGAGAAAAGATAGAAGATATTATTTGGCTAGGTATAATTTGAACCATACAATAGGTGTCGAAATATCCTTATTAAATTGCCACCTTAAAGTCCTCCATTTTTTCATATACTACATTCAGTCTTCATCTCATGTAAAATACATGGTCAATTTTAAGACCCCCCAAAACATTTGTATATATTCCTTGGTGAATCTCTTAAACTAAATTTTTAAATGATGGAAAATATGAAGAAAATGGGTTTGAATGGTTTGACAAATCATTTAATAATGGTTTCGGTCCGTAGAAATTTTTGACTAACAATATATGATGCCTTTTGATAGTATATGATATTGGCCAAAAGCATATGCGAATTTTTTTAATTTGTTTTTTTGAAAATAATAGTTAAAATGACCGACTCAATGAGAAATTTGTCTTCACAAAATATGGTGCAAAGAAAAAAATGCAAAAATACTTATTTTTGTGAAAACAAATTCAAATTTCGCTAGTTTTCTATCGATATATTTTTAAAAAATTATATTAGGGGCTAAAATTATTGTCTCAATGAGAAATATGTCCTCCCAAAATATGTCTTAAGAAAAAAATTACCATCCGATTTTTGTTGCCTAACAACATTATTGAAAAATGCTACCACTTGTAGCATGTAAAAATACTATAAGTCATTGCATGGGAAAATGTTGTCGATTGGTAGTAGTTTTTATGCTACTGATCAGTAGCATAAAATATGTTGTCATCCAATGGCATACAAAATGCTACCAGCCCATAATATTTTGTACACTACCAGCCGGTAGCATAAAATATGATGTTGGCCAGTACCATGTTTTATGCTACCGACCGACAACATATATTATGCTACATGCCGACAATAAAAAAGGTGAATATTAAAAATTTCAATTCCATGTTAATGGCTAATTGAATTAAAATATTCAGATATTGGTGTAAATGTTAGGCGAATTGGCCCATAAAATTAACTTCTACCTAGAAAATTTAAGCAAAATAGCCAAGCCACCGACCCTAATTTTTTCAAAAACATAAATTTGAAATCCCAAATATTCGTGTAATGCCCGTTAAAACAACCCACTAGAGACCCAAGAAACAACCTAGGATTAGTTAGGAAAATTATGGAATAATTTTTCTTATTAAAAGAATCTACAATCATGTTATAAGACAACGATTTGTCACTAACAGGATCTGGAACAATTAAAAACCACTAGGACATCCTTTTATTTTGTTAAAAATATTATAGGTCATAAGGTAAAAACTTTAGGGTTAGAAGTTTCAATTAGGTTCAGAGGGTAATTCCTCACCATACCCACTCTCTAACAGGATTAAAGATTCAATGTAATTTATCTCATACTTATCACATTCAAAAAAATTTCTAAATCACTTCCATTGGATAGGAAATTTTCTCACCTTTCCATTGATATAAAGAAGTCCTCCTAACTCCTCATAAAACTCAAGTTATGGGTTGGTGGACCTTGGGAGGAAAATTTTCCCAAGGGTGAGCCTGCGGGCCTAGGGAAGAAAATTTCCCTTGCGTGGGTCGGCGGAGTGGGGAAGAGTTTTAGCACTTTTTCCCTCTTCGGGGAAAAAGTGAAATTTTCCTTTACATGCACGTGAGCCCGAAGATGAAACGTGATAGTTTAAAGAAGCTCTGGCAGAAGTCGGGCCATCGGACCGATTTTAGTTTTTTTATGATTTAAAGGTTTAAAAAGTTCAAAGTTAAAACCTGTTGTTCCGCACCTCCACCATAGCCTAAGGTGGCCATGTATCAGTCTACCATTGGTTGTAGATGGCAGGGAAATGTTAGAATTTTTCCAAAAAGAAATTTAAATTTTCAAGGTCAAAAACAACTATGCTCCTCCGCCATCACCCGATGATGCCATGTGGTAGCACTTTAATGGTTGTGGGTTGGCGAGAAGGTGGAGGAAAATAAGAAAAATTTCCCAAGAAAAATTTTAAAGGTGCTGAGGTTAAAAAAGGTGCCATCCTCTCATGCCGTTGCCTCGTGATGCCATGTGACATCGGTTGATTGGTCGCGGGCGGCGGGATGGCGGGAAAACTTGGAAAATTTTCCCAAATTTTTTTGGATGTGCTAAGTTTAAAAAGAGGTCTACCCATCCATGGACCCCTCATGGTTCCATGTGCTAGCCTCTAATTGGCTACGGCCCATGGGTGGCGGAGAAAATTTTAAAAAATTTCCCAAAAATTTTCCTAAGTGTTTTAAGGGAAAAATTTGGGTCACGGCCCACTAAGGAAATTTTTCCCAAAATTTTCCACCAAGGAAGGAAAACTTTAGAGGGTCATAAATTTTGATTGGAATCTTGGTTTTAGGAAAACTAGGACTTTTTGGAAATATCTCAAAGCTCTCTTTGCATAGGAATCATTAATTTTAGATTTTGATAAAGTTTAAGGGGTTAATTTTAAGAAAATAGCCTGCAGGATTTTTAAAAGTAAACTGGTAAAATTTAACTTGTGAATTTTATTCAATGTAGTCTTCTTCCTCTCTCAACATGTCAAATAGAAATGGAGGATTTTTATAAGAGGAATTTTAGGATGTATTGGAAGGTAAATTTACTTGATTGATTTCCAATTCGAATTTTTACAACTTCGACAAAGACAAAAAGAGGCTGTGAAAGGTTTAGGCCCGATTTTGCAATGTTTTGAAGGATTTTTCCTTAAGTGTTTTAGCCCAATTGAGTTCATTGATACCATAGCATGATAGATTTTAATGTTTCAAGGTTGATTATTTTTGTAAGTTTGAACTATGCATTTTAGAGGAAGTAGTTTCAGTTTAAAATTTAAAATAGAGGTCAATTTCTAAAGGATTTGTTTATCGTTTTCCTCTTCCAAATATGAAACTTCAGTTATATTCTAGTATAATACATTTAGTTGTTTTAAGTAAACCATTTAATAGGTAAAATACAATGTCGATTTCAAATTTTGTCTTATTTTCAAATGAACAAAGTAATACAATTCCTTTATAAGTATTCCTTTCTTTCAAACAGAGATTTCAATAACATTTAAAGATCAGATTTCAATTCAACAATGTAAATGGATAAAGGTGGTTTACTTTCATATTGAATTAAAATATACAACTTTACATCTTTCAATTTCTTGAATACAAATAACATATTTCAATTTCTTTCTTACAAATGACCGAGAGAAAAGTAGATATATATAACTTTCACATTTTGAATTTATAACATTCATATCTCAATACAAAGTATCCTTCCATTACAAATAAGATAATGATCATCCACTTCAGAGCGGGAAGGGTTACATTAAGATTTCATTTCACAAGGGACTATCAAACTGTCTTTTCTCAACTCTAGAACAACAACATGAATTATTTTCTTTCTTCCAACTTTGATCACAAAAAATGCATGGGAAAGGAAATGCTCTCCACCCAACCAAAACATATAATGTAAGGAGAAGTCATCTTTCTTCATTGGCCCCCAAGCCAAAACCACAATGCAATAAGAAATGTATTTCAACTCATGGCAATAAAAGGCTTCCACATCACAAAGAATTCTTTCAACATGCACATTTCAAAATAAAAAACACAATCCAAAACAAAACAACATTTTTGCAACCACATGAAAAACATCAAAAAAATCAAGCTTCATCATGCAAGCCAAAGGAGCAAGAAACTATGGGGGATGCTACTTATGCCTCCCAAAGGGAAATGGGTATCACCACCTAATTTCAAACCGCCAAATATAGTGTATGAAAAATCCTAACATTCCTTATACCTCCCTAAGTACCCTTTTTCCTCACAATTCCTTATACCTCCCCAATATCTTATGGCACCCCATAACGAGTAAAAAAATGCAAGCTATTTCTTTATAAGGTGGAACCCAAATCCCAACTCCTCCACACTTATACCTCCCTAAAAAAAGCACTTATACCTTCCACAAAAAGAACCCCATATTCTTCTTCTACACCATTCCTAGGCCATCTAACCAAAAATTCCAAAAACATACTAAAACATTCACACAATAACATGCACATTCATAAAGAAAATGAGTATTTCAAGAGGCAAGCTCTTACCTCCCCATGATGGATTTGTCTAAGTTCTAAAACAGCAATATCTAATCCAATGCAATCAATCCAAACAACCAAGCACAAACATGTAACATTCTTCCCAAAAGCTCCTCTAAAGCAAGAGCTCCAATCAACTAGAAAATTTTCCCTAAGGAAGCATTCCCAAAATTTTAACATAAGACAAAGCAAGGAGTTCTAATTTTATAAAAGAGGGAAGAGAAGAGGATGAGGTTGATCCATGTAGGATGCCACATCACACATCCTCAACTCCAACACAAAATTCAAATTCATTCCCCCAAGCATAATAAATAGGTGGGTGAAGATATGACAAATTACATACACACTCCAACCAAGCCCACACCCCATAAAGACTGCAAATTAAAAACATGAAAAAAGTGCAATTAAAGCATGCAACTTGACTTATAAAAATGTATTAAAAACATCTAAAATCAACCCTTCAACCATAGGTATGGTTGTAAATAAAATTAAGAGGTATGGAACAAGTTTTACTTGTCCCAAAAGCCTCTAAAATCAGCCTCCAAGGACAAATTCGAATTTCCAAGAAGGCGGAGTGTTTCATACTCTAAAATCCGACGTACACATACTTACACATCACTTACATATACTTACAAAATTTAATACCAAAACCAACAAATTCTATAATTACTTTCTTATATCCCAAATTTTATTTATTTATTTATTTTAATAATATGATTACTCACATTAATTCTCCACAGATTAAAAGAATAATGAAAGGGTTGTAAAAGCATCAAAAAATAAACACATGCAAATATTAATAAAAGAAACCACATTAATAAATACATAAATCCCCTTGATCGCATTCAAAGGTAATACCCCCATGGGAATCCCTAACAAAAAAACCATATACACACAAAACATGTTGCCATGGTGACCTTGTTGAATTCATCTAGTATTCCAATGTGGTTGGTCTCTAATCCCTCGATGTTTGTTGTGATAGTTTATCTTGTAAAACACAAATACCTCCTTCGGCCTCGTGGGCATATCAGAACATCCAACATGATATAAATATAATCACAAAATCACCTATACATATGGATCACAACAACATCAAGGAAATCAACAATATCACTTACAAATTATATAAACAACTATATCATCATCATATAATGTCCATTTTCTAGGTCCACTCACAATATCCAAAAATCATATGTCTGAACAACATTCATAATATATCCATGTCAAATATTATATCATTATCCACATATGAAGTGTCTCTAATAATCATCATGCATCATAACTAAATCAAGATCAACAATAATCCATGGTCCAACATCTAACATCATACTAAATCAAAACCATAATAATGTCCATAATGTAATCAACAATATCAAGATCAGTATCAAAAGGTGTCAAAGGGAAGTGGGCACTACATCCCCTCCTTAGACTCGACTTCCTCCTGGAAGTCACTGGAACAAATGTGAAAAATGAACTCATAATAAGGTAGCATCCTCTCATGTAGCTGCAGTCTCGTCATATCTATCCCACTGCACCCAAACCTGATCAATCTCTCTTCCTCAAAGGCCCAGGGTCTTACGATATATGATGTGAACGGGCTCCACCATCACCTACCCCTAATCCTACACCTGTAATGAGGTCCAATCTAACACATGAGAAGGATATGCAACATATCTCCTAAGAACTGAAACATGAAACACATCATGTACATGAGACAAGCTGGGTGGAAACACTAGATGATAGCCCAAAGGGATGATATGCTCCAAGATCTCAAAAGGACCAACGAATCTAGGAGCTAACTTAGAACCTTTTCCATAATGGATAGGGCTCTTGTGTGGTCTAACACGAAGGAACACCTTCATGCCCACATTAAAAGTACGAGAGGGTCCTATGCTGATCTACATACTTATTTTGTCTATTCAAGTGCCTCCTGTAGTCTCTGTCGATTAAATTACCTCGCTACTCCATTTCCTACAACAAAGTTGGTCCAAGAGAAACCCTATCCTCTAGCTTGTTCTAACTAAGAAGTGTCCTGCACTCTCTACCATACAAAGCCTGAAAAGGAGCCATGCCTATAGAACTTTGAAAACTATTATTGTAGGTAAACTCCACTAAGTACATGTACTCCTCCCATCTAGACTGTTGATCCATCACATACATCTTGAGCATGTCCTCTAAAATTTGATTCACCCACTCAGTCTATCCATTTGTCTTAGGGTGATATGTTGTGCTAAAATTGATTATCGTCCTAAGGGCATACTTGTATGGTAGTCCAAAAATGGGAAGTTTAGTAAGGATTGCGGTCACTAATGATCTTCCACGGGATCCCATGCAACCTAAAAATCTCATCCAAATATACCCATGCCACTACACTACTAGCATTTGTATAAGTGGTCTTCACTAGAGAAAAGTGATCCACTTTTGTCAATTTATCAACTGTGACCATGATGGCGTCGTGGTGATATCTCGACATCTATAGCCCAACAATGATGTCCATGGAAATGGTGTCCCACGTCAATTCTGGTATAACATGAGGAAAGAAGGCTAGCGGGATGTTGATGCTTGGCCTTAACTCTCTGGCACTATAAAAAGCATGACACAAATTGACCCATGTCTCTCGTGAAGTCCTCTCCAATGATATAACTATCTCAAGGTGGCGTGCATCTCCTTCACCCCGGGATGGGCTGAATAGGGTGCACGATGTGCCTCTACCAAGATGTCTGCCTCAAGCCTCCATCTCTAGGAACATAAATCTAGCCTCTGTGCCTAATAAGACCATCGACTCTAAGGAAAATCCATCAAACTTTCCCTCAAGGGGTCTCGAGACTCGATCTCTGCTTGAAGCGCAATGTAGAATCTTTCAAGAGGAACTCATCAAGAATCCTTCTCTAAAAATCTGTGCTCACCGAGGTGGCCAAAGCCACATGTCTCCGTCTCACGAGAGCATCTACCACCACATTATCCTTCCCTTTCACATGCTATATTTACATATCATACTAACAAAACAACTCCATCCAACGCCGCCGATTGTGACGAGTATTGAGATTGGGTTGCGTGAAGAGCTGATGAAGACTCGAGTGATCTATCTTGAGTGTGAATCTCCTACTAAGAAGAAACTATCTCCATCGAACCAAAGCATGCACAACTACTGCAAGCTCAATATCATGATTCAGATAATTAATCTCGTAATCTTTGAGTTTATAAGACTCAAAAGCCACTACTCTTCCCTCCTACATCAACACACCTCCAAACCCTATTAAGGAAGCATCCATGCAAATGAAAAACTCACTCGAGGATCCGGCTTTGTAATAATAGGTGCTGAAGTGAGGCATTCCTTGAGTGTCATGAAGGCTTGCACACATTTGTCTAACTAAAAAAACTTCTTCCCTTTCCTTTGAAGGGAAGTGATGAGGTTCGTAATCTAAGAGAATTTTTTAAAAATATCCTATAGTAACTGTTAATCCCATGAAGTTTGTGCACCTCACCACCGTAGTAGGTGTTGGCCAATCCATAATAGCTCTAATATTGGAAGGATCAATGGTGATTCCTTCCCTAGAAATGATATGATCCAAGTACTATACCTTTGCGAAATAAATCACACTTCTCCAAGTTCCTATAAATCTGTTGCTCACGAAGACACCGAAGAACCTAGCAAAGGTTCCCCTTGTACTCCTCACGCATACGTGAGTAAATCAAAAATTCATCAAGGAAATGAGCAAGAAGCGATCTAAGAAGGTCCTGAATACTCCATTCATCAAACTCATAAATATTGTGAGGGCATTAGTCCGGAAAAAGGCACCACTATGAAATCATAGTGCCCATATCTCATACGAAAAGTGGTCTTATGAATGTCCGCCTCCAAAATCCTCAACTAATGATAACATGACTTAAGATTAATCTTAGAGAAAATTGGTGCTCCCTTCATCTGATTAAACAAGTCATCAATACGTGGAAGGGGATAATGATTCTTGATCGTTACCTTATTCAACTGGCTGTAATCAATACATAACCATAAGGACCCATCCTTTTTCTTCACAAAAATCATCGGTGCACCCCAAGGGGATACACTAGGATGGATAAGGCCTTTCTCCAGAAGGCCCTCTAGTTATAACTTGAGCTCATAGACCTCTGAGGTGGTCATCCGATAAGGTGCTCGTGAGATAGTATTTTATCCCAGAACTAGATCTATATGAAAATCTATCTCACATAGGGGTGGTAACTTGGTAGCTCCCCTAGAAAGACATCTGTGAACTCTCTCAAAATGGGGTGGTCATCTAGCAATGGTCTACTAGACCCATCCTTTGATCTATCACTAAGTGTAACATCATACATCTAACAACCCTATCATACACACCACTTAAGCTGCATAGCAGAGACATGGTATGAATGGAAACGGGTCTCCTGACCCCTAAAATCACCGGCTCCACTCGTAGATCGTCTCGCACGAGATATAGTCTTATAGTAATAATCCATCCTACCCCTATGTGCGAGATAACAAATCCATACCCAAAATGACTCCATACAAGCCCAAAGGAAGGATACGGAGATCTGAGGTAGTGGTGAAAGGTCCCAAATCAACTACACACTCCTTAACTAAGGATTCTACAGAGATATTAGCTCTAGAAGCCATCTCAACATCCCAACTATGACCCTGCCTAATTTCCACTAGCCTGCATCGCTCTACTAAAGATGGTGTAATGAAAGAATCACAAGAACCAGAATCAAACAAGATGGTGGTAGGAATACAACCAATGCTACCTGTAGTAAAAATGATTGTAGTTTGATGCTCGGCTTTGGCGTTCTCAACCACTACATAAATCCTATGGTTGCGTCCCATGTCACCAACAGTAGGCTCTGAGATATGTGTCTTACCCTTGTTATTACGGTTTAATGGTAAATCTCTCCAAAATTTACAATAACACCTCAACCAAAATACCCTCATGATCCTCTCCTCTATATAGAAAGTCTCGTCAGTCCTCTATAGATCTGTGGTGTGGATCCTGATGATCAGGTTGCAGTCTACTGAGGTCTCTGTGGGTAATCTCTTGCTGAGTGAGCTCATTGGGCACCCTGTGTCCTGATGGGACCCTTAGGAGGAGGCCCCATACTCCGACCTCTCTATGCATAAAACCTCTCGAGGAGGTATATGAGGTGGCAGGATCTGTTGTTGTTGTTGCCGCCGATGTGGTCTAAAGGACAACTATGTTGAACCCCGTCCACCATGAGGAATAGGTATTGAGCCCCTCAATCTGTTGTCCTGCATTTTTGTATGCAGCTCCAGACTTGGTCTCTAGCTTGCTTTGGGTGTTTCCCCGAGTCTCCTTTACTATATAGGGCTTCGACAAATGCCTCAACTAATGTCTGTGGACAATGGATCCACACTACACCTCCAATGTCTAGGTTCTGGCGTGGAATGAACCTATGTATTCGCACCTACTCATCTTGCATGTACTCAACATACTTTGGAGTAGATCCAAAAATATACTCTCATACTGTAATACTGAAAGAGATTCCTGTCGAAGGTCATGGAACTCATCGATCCTATGCTATATGAACCCTCATTACAAATGTCTTCTCCTGAACCTCTCCTCAAATAGCTCCTAGGTCACTTTCTCAAAAACTACATGGAGCTTCTACTTCTTTGTCCTCCACCATACTCGTAATCCATCCCTTAGTAGATGGATCACAACACGAGCTTTCTTGTTGCTAGAATAAGGAAAAAGCTTGAAGTAACCTCTCAAGCTCACTAGTCGAGTGCCTCTTCCGAAATCCACCTATGTCACCAGAATAGTGTGAGGGTCGAAGCTTCAGGATCAGCCTTATGTGATCTACAGCTATGGTCTAATGGCCTCTAGGCCTCTTTGTATGCTCATCCCTAAGCCTAGGGCTTCGAGACCTCTCTCTATGATCTAAGACTCAGTCACCATGTCCCCACTGTGGTGACTCTATTATGGTTGACTATGCATGGGAGTTC
The DNA here is from genome assembly GCA_018340775.1 of Taxus wallichiana var. yunnanensis. Classification (NCBI taxonomy): domain Eukaryota; kingdom Viridiplantae; phylum Streptophyta; class Pinopsida; order Cupressales; family Taxaceae; genus Taxus; species Taxus wallichiana. The sequence goes on from CM031233.1 coordinate 238,986,932, forward strand.
TCTTCTCTATGCTCCTCGCTGGGTCAAGGAGATACCTGACCCTTAATGGAAATTTCCCTATCATGTTTGGTTGCATGTCCTCCTACTGATCCTCCGCATAGAGTGGAATTAACATCCTCAAGAGTCTATAAAATTTGGGGTAGAATGGTTGCTACATAATGATCTGGTGGTGGTAAGTCTACGTCTATGTAAAAAGACCCATCATCCCGTCTATGCCTCCTATATAGACCAAGGTGAGAGTTAGCCATCTTTCTAAGTTTTATTCAGTTTCCATGTTTACTAAAATATGTAATTTCTAACTAATTGTGTTCTAGATTTAAAAGTGTGCTAGGTTTAAGTTTCATGTCTCCAATTTTCTAGTGTGCCAAATTGTCCAAGATTTTGAACCACTGCTCTAATACCAAGTGTAACTCTTATAAAAACAACCAACTAGAGACCAAAGAAACAACCTAGGATTTGTTAGGAAAATTATGGAATAATTTATTTTTTATTAAAAGAATGAACAACCATCTTACAAGACAACAATTCTCACTAATAAGTTTCAGAACAATTCAAAACCAATAGGACATACTTTTATTTTATTAACAAATATTAGAATTCATAAGGTCCAAAATTTAGGGTTAGAAGTTTCAATTAGGTTCAAAGGGTAATTCCTCACCATACCCACTCTCTAACCGGATTAAAGATTCAACTTTATTTTTTCATACTTAACGTATTCAAAATTTTCCTAAATCACTTCCATTGGATAGGAAATTTCCTAACCTTTCCAGTGATATAAAGAATTCCTCCTAACTCCTCATAAAACTCAAGTTATGGGCCGACGGACCTTGGGAGGAAAATTTTCCCTTGCGCGGGTCAAAAAAGTAGGGAAGAATTTTAGTGATTTTTCCTTCTTCGGTGAAAAATTATAATTTTTCTCGTGCACTCACGAGCCTGAAGAGAACACATGTCAGCTTAAGGAAGCTCTGGCAGGAAGTCGGGCCGTCGGAATGATTTTAGTTTTTTTATGATTTTAAGGTTTTAAAAGTTCAAAGTTAAATCCCATTCCGCACCTCCACCGAAGCCTAAGGTGGCCATGTTTCAGATCTATCATTGGTTGCGGGTAGCAAGACGACAGGGAAATGTTATAATTTTTGTGAAAAATAAAGTTAAAGTTTCAAGGTCAAAAACAACTTCGTTCCTCCATCGTTGCTGGTGATGCCATATGGCAAGCATCTTAATGGTTGTGGGTCGGCAGGGGAAGGTGGAGGAAAATAAGAAAAATTTCCCCAAAAAAATTTTAGAGGCACTAACATTGAGAAAGGTTCCACGCCTCCATCATTACCTCATGATGCCACGTAGCATCCCCTGATTGGTCGCGAGCCGGTGAGATGGCGGGGAAAACTTGGACAATTTTCCCAAAATTTTCCGGATGCGCTAGGTTTAAAAAGAGGTCTGCCCATCTGTTAACACCTCATGTTGTCACATGGTAGCCTTAGATTTGGTGTGGCCTAGCAGGGTTGTGGGGAAAATTTTCAAAATTTTCCTAAAAATTTTCCTAAGTGTCTTAAGGGAAAAAATTCAGTCGCGGGCCTGCCAAGGAAGAAAAACTTAATAGGGTCATAACTTTTGATGATAAAGCGTGTTTGGGAAAAAAAGGACTTTCTGGAAATCTCTCGAAGCCCTCTTTGCACAGAACTCTTTAATTTTAGATTTTGAAAAATTTTAAGTTGTCAATTTTAAGAAAATGGCCTGTAGGATTTTTAAAAGCAAACTAGTAAATTTTAACTTGTGAATTTTATTCAATCTGATCTTCTTCCTCTCTCAACATGTCAAATAGACATGGAGGATTTTTTTAAAAGGAATTTTAGGATGTATTGGAAGTTAATTTTACTTGATTGATTTCTAATTTGAATTTTTACAACAAAAATATCGTGAAAGGCTTACGCTTTGATTTTGCAATGTTTTGAAGGATTTTTCCTTAAGTGTTTTAGCCCAATTGAGTTCATTGATATCATAGCATGCTAGATTTTAATGTTTCAATGTTGATTATTATTTGAGTTCAAACTGTACATTTTAGAGGAAGTATTTAATGATTTAAAATTTAAAACAGAGGTAAATTTCTAAAGGATCTCGTTTATCATTTTCCTCTTCCAAAATTAGGAAATTCATTTTTATTCTAGTCTAAAACATTTAGTAGTTTTAAGTAAACCAATTAATAGCTAAAATGCAAAGTCTCGATTTCCAATTTTGTCTTATTTTCAAAAGAACAAACTAATACAATTCCTTCATACACATTCCTTTCTTTCAAAAGAGATTTCAATAACATTTAAAGATCATTTTTCAATGCAACAATGTAAATTGATAAAGGCAAGTGTAATTTCATATTGATTTCAAATATACAACTTTACATCTTTCAATTTCTTGAAGGCAAATAACATATTTCAATTTCTTTCTTTCAAATGAATAGAGTAGAGTGTATATATATCTTTAACATTTCAAATTTACAACTTTCATAGCTCAATGCAAAGTAACCTTCCATTACAAATAATATATTGATCATCCACTTCAAAGTGGGATGGGTTACATTGAAATTTCATTTCATAAGGGACTGTCAAACTGTCTTTTCTCATCTCCAAAACAACAACATGCATTATTTTCTTTCTTCCAAATTTGATCACAACAAAGGCAAGGGAAAGGAAACACTCTCAACCCAACCAAAACATCCAATGAAATGATAATCCATCCTTCTTCATTGGCCCCGAGCCCCAACCACAATGCAATAAGAAATGTATTTCAACTCATGGCAACAATAGGCTTCCACATCACAAAACATTCTTTCAACATGCACATTTCAAAATTAAAAACACAGTCCAAAATAAAACAACAGTTTTGCAACCACATGAAAGACATCAAACAAAACTCAGGCTTCATCATGCAAGCCAAAGGAGCAAGAAAATATGGGGATGCTACTTATCCCTCCTAAAGGAGAAATGAGTATCACCACTTGTTTTCAATCCACCAAATATAGTGTATCAAAACGATAACATTCCTTATACCTCCCCCAAGTACCCCTTATTCCTCACATTACCTTATACCTCCCCAACCTCTTATGGCACCCCATAATGAGTAAATAAATTCAAGTTGTTTCTTTGTAAGGTGGAAACCAAATCCAACTCCTTCCACACTTATACCTCCCTAAAAATGTACTTATACCTCTCATAAAAAGAAACCCATAGTCTTCTCCTACACTATTCCAATGCCATCTACCCAAATAGCCCACAAACATACTAAAACATTCACACAATAACATGCACATTCATAAAGAAAACAAGTATTTCAATAGCCAAGTTCTTACCTCTCCATGATGGAGTTGTCTAAGATCCAAAAAAAAATATCTAATCCAATGTAATCAATCCAAACAGCCAAGCACAGACATGTAACAGTCTTCCCAAAAGGTCCTCCGAAGAAAGAGCTCCAATAAACAAGAAAATTTTCCCCACGGAAGCATTCCCAAAAGTTCAATAACCCAAAACAAAGCAAGGAGTTCTAATTTTATAGAAGAGGGAAGAGAAGAGGATGAGGTGGATCCATGTAGGATGCCACATCACACATCCTCAAATCCAACAAATAAGTCAAATTCATTCCCCCAAGCATAATAAATAGGTGGGTGAAAATATGACAAATTACTTACACACTCCAACCAAGCCCACACCCCATAAGGACTGCAAATTTAAAACATGAAGAAAGTGTAATTAAAACATGCAACTTGACTTATAAAAATGCATTTAAAAGGTCTAAAATCAACCCTCCAACCATAGGTATGGTTGGTAAATAAAATTAAGAGGTATGGGACAAGTTTTACTTGTCCCACAAGCCTCCAAAATCAGCCTTCAAGGACAAATTCGAATTTCCAAGGAGGTGGAGTGTTTCATACTCCAAAATCTGACTTACAAAACTCTTACACATAGTTACACATCACTTATGCATACTTACAACATTTAATACTAAATCCAACTTCTATAATTACTTTCTTATATCCCAAATTTGATTTATTTATTTATTTTAACAATATGATTACTCACATTACTTCTCCTTAATTAAAAGAATAATGAAAGGGGGTAAAAACATCACAAAATAAACGCATGCAAACATTAATAAAAGAAACCACATTAATAAATACATAAATCCCCTTGGTCACATTCAAAGGTAATCCACCCCATGGGAATCCCTAACAAAAACAACACACACACACACACACACACACACACACACACACACACAACACATGTTGACATGGTGACCTTGTTGAATTCATCTAGTATTTCAATGTGGTTGGTCTCTAATCCCCTAATGTTTGTGGTGATAGTTTATCTTGTAAAAAAAAATACCTCCTTCGGCCTCGAGGCCATATTAGAATATCCAACATGATATAAATATAATCACAAAATCACATATACATATGAATCACAACAACATGAAGGAAATCAACAATATCGCTTACAATTTGTATCAACAACTATATCATCATCATATAATGTCCATTTTCTATGTCCACTCATAATATCTAAAAATCTTATGTACAAACAACATTCATAATATATCCATGTCAAATAATATATCATCATCCACATATGAAGTGTCTCTAACAATCATCATGCATCATAACTAAATCAAGATCAACAATAATCCATGGTCCAACATCTAACATCATACTAAATCAAAACCATAATAATGTTCATAATCTAATTAACAAAGTATCAAGATTAGTATCAAGAGGTGTCAAAGGAAGTGGGCACTACATCCCCTCCCCTTAGAATTGAATTCCTCCTGGAAGTCATTAGAACAAATTTGGAAACCGAACTAGTTGTATAATGGTATTCCCATGCCACTTTGCTCTAGATGTATAAGTGGTATTCACCAAAAAAAGTGAGTCACTTTTTTCAATTTATCAACCATGACCATGATGGCATCGTGGTGATATCTCGATATTGGTAACCCAACAATGAATTCAATCGAAATGGTGTCCCACTTCCATTCCGATATAGCATGAGGAAAGAGAAGGACCGGTGGCCGTTGATGCTCGGCCTTAACTCTTTGGCACTCTAAACAAGTGTGATACAAACCGAGACATGTCTCTACAAAGTCCTCTCCAATGATACAACTATATCAAGGTGGCATGCATCTTCTTCACCCGGGATGAGCTGAATAGGGTACACGATGTGCCTCCCGCCAAGATCTCCGCCTCAAGCCTCCATCTTTGGGAACATAAATCCGGCCTCGTGCCTCGAGAAGACCATCTACCTCTAAGTAAAAACCATCAAACTTCCCCTCAAAGGGTCTCTGAGACTCGATCTCTACTCGAATCGTAATGCAGAAGGTTTCAAGAGGAAGTTGTTGAAGAATCCTACTCTGCAAATCTGTGCTCACTAAGGTGTCCATAGCCACATGTCTCCATCTGCCACCACATTCTCCTTCCCTTTCAAATGCTCTATTTATATATCATACTCATAAAGCAACTCCATCCAACACCGCTGAAAAGTGTTGAGATTGGGCTCCGTGAAGAGGTGACGGAGACTCAAGTGATCTATCCCGAGTGTGAATATCCTACCAAAAAGAAAGTGTCTCCATCAAACCAAAGTGTGCAAAACTATTGTAAGCTCAAGACCACGATTTAGATAATTAAGCTCATAATCCTTGAGTTTTGAGATTCAAAAGCCACTATTTTTTTCTCCCACATCAACACCTCCAAGCCCTACTAAGGAAGCATCGTGAAAATGAAAACTCACCCTTACGATCTCGACATAGCAAGAATAGGTGCTAAAGTGAGGCATTCCTTTAGTGTATCAAGGCTTGCTCACACTGTCTCGACCAAAAAGACTTTTTCCTTTCCTCCGAATGGAAGTGATGGGGTGCGTAATCCAAGAGAAGTCCTGAACAAATCTCCAGTAGTAACTTGCTAATCCCATGAAGCTACGCACCTCAATCACCATAGTGGGTGCTGACCAATCCATAATAGCTCTAATCTTAGAAGGATCGATGGTGATGCCTTCCACGAAATGATATGATCTCGAGTACTATACCTCTGTCTAAAAGAAATCACACTTATCCAAGTTCCCGTAAAGCTTCCACTCATGAAGACACTGAAGAACCCGGTGTAGGTTCCCTCATGCTCCTCATGCATACGTGAGTAAATCAAAACATCATCAAGTAAAATGAGTATGAACCAATCTAAGAAGGTCCTGAATACCCCATTCATCAAACTCATAAATACTACAGGGGCATTAATCAAACCAAAAGGAATCACCGTGAACTCATAGTGCCCATGTCTTGTACGAAAAGTGGTCTTATGAATGTCTCGCCTCTGAAATCCTCAACCGATGATAGTTTGTCTTAAGATCAATCTTAGAGAAGAATGTGGCTCCCTAAATTTGATCAAAAAAGTCATCAATACCTAGAAGGGGATAATGATTCTTGATCGTTACCTTATTCAACTAGTGGTAATCAATACACAACCGCAAGGACCCATCCTTTTTCTTCACAAAATCACCGGTGCACCCAAAGGGGATGCACTAGGATGGATAAGGCCTTTCTCCAAAAGGCCCTCACTCTATAACTTGAGCTCATAGAGCTCGGGGTGGTCATCCGATAAGGTTCTCGTGAGATAGTATTTTCTTCCGGAACCAAATCTATATGAAAATATATCTCACGTGGGGGTGGTAACCTCGGTAGCTCCCTTGGAAAGACATCTGTAAACTCTCTCAAAATGGGGTGGTCATCTAGCGATGGTCCACTAGACCTATCCTCTAATCTATAACCGATCGTAACAACATACATCCGACAACCCTATCGCACACACCAATTAAGCTACATAGCAGAGATGGTGTGAATGGAAATGGGTCTCGACCACCGAAATCACCGACTCCACTCCCGGATCATCCGCACAAGTTATAGTCTTATGGTAACAATCTATCCTAGTCCTATGTGCCGATAACCAATCCATACCCAAAATGACTCCATACAAGCCCAAAGGAAGGATACAAAGATCTGAGGTAGTGGTGAAAGGTCTCAAATCCACTACACACTTCTTAACTAATGAGTCTACTGAGAGATCTTGGCCGTAATCCATCTCAACATCCCAACTATGACCCTACCTAACTTCTACCAGCCTACATCTCTCTACTAAAGATGGTGTAATGAAAAAATTAGAAGAACCATAATCAAACAAGATGGTGGTAGGAATACCACCAAATGTTACTTGTAGTCTCAATGGCTATACTCGGTGCTCGATCCGGTGATTCTCAACTCGCTGCATAAATCCCGTGGTGTGTCCCATGTCTTGACAATAAACTCGAGATCTCGTGCCTTACCCTTGGTGTTAGGGTTCTCGTGGGTAATCTCTCCCAAAAAATTCCAATAACACCATAACCAAAACACCATCCCGATCCTCTCCCGTGTGTAGCAGTCCCGTAAGTACTCTAGACATCTATGGTGTGGATCCCGATGATCCGGCTACGATCTACTAAGGTCTTTATTGGCGAGCTTCATTGTGTGAGATCTCTAGGCACCATGTTTCTTGATGGGACCCCTAGGAGGAGGCCCCATACTTCGACCTCTCGTGCATCAAACCTGCGAGGAGATCTATGAGGTGGGTAGGAATATTCTGCCACTACCGTGGTCTAAAGGATGAATTTTCCAAACCCTATCCAAAGATGAGGAAGAGGTATTGACCCCCTGATATGCTATCCTACATCTATGTATGATGCAGCACTGCACTCGATCTCTAGCTTGCTTTGGGTCTATAGGCCTTCTCGACGACCTCGCCTAATGTCTATGGACAATGGATCCACACTACACCTCCAATTTCCATCTTCAGCCCCAAATGAACCTATGGATCCACACCGCTCGACTACATGAACTTAACATATTGGAGTAGATTCAGAAATCTACTCTCATACTGCCATCGAAAGATATTCTGTCAAAGGTCATGGAACTAATCGATCCTTTGTTGTATGAACCTTTGTGCCAAATATCTACTCCTAAACCTCTCCTCAAATATCTCCTAGGTCACTTTCTCGTAACCTATATGGATCGTTTGCTCCTTTGTCCTCCACCATACTCCTGCTCCATCCCTAAGTAGATGGATCGCAACACGAGCTTTCGTGTTACTAGAACAAGGACAAAGCTTGAAGTAACCAATCAAGCTCACTAGTCAAGCCTCTACTTGAAATCCACCTATGTCACCAAAATAGTGTGAGGGTCCAAGCTTTACGATGTCCCTAATATGATCTGGCAGCTGTAGTCTCACGGCCTCTAGACCTCTCTCGTATGCTTATCCCTAAGCCTATGGCTCAGAGACCCTCTCTATGCTCTAAGACTCAATCACCCTATACCCTCTTTGGTGACTCTACCCTAGCTGACTCTGCATGGGATTTATCTCCTCTATACTCCTCGCTAGGTTGAGGAGATACCTGACCCTCAATAGAAATGTCCCTATCATGTCTGGATGCAAGTCCTCCTACTGATCCTCGGTGTAGAGCGGCATTAACATCCTCAAGAGTCTATAAAATCTAGGGTACGATGGCTCTGCTACAAAGCATGATCTACCGGTGGTAAGTCTAGGTCTATGTGAAAATACCCTCATCTCATCTCTGCGCCTCCAAAGACAAACCAAGGTGAGAGTTAGTCCATCTTTCTAAGTTTTATTTAGTTTCCATGTTTACTAAAATATGTAATTTCTAACTAAATTATGTTCTACATTTAAAAGTGTGCTAGGTTTAAGTTTCATGTCTCTAGTTTTCTAGTGTTCCCAATTATCCAAGATTTTGAACCACCGCCTCGATACCAGTGTAACGCTTGTTAAAACAAGCCACTAGAGACCCTTAAACAAGCTAGGATTAGCTAGGAAAATTATGGAATAATTTATTTTTTATTAAAAGAATCTACAACCGTGTTATAAGACAACAGCTTGTCACTGACAGGTTCTAGAACAATTCAAAACTACTAGGACATACTTTTCTTTTATTAACAAATATTAGAGGTCATATAGTCCAAAATTTAGGGTTAGAAGTTTCAATTAGGTTCAGAGGGTAATTCCTCACCATACCCACTCTCTAACAGGCTTAAAGATTCAACTTGATTTTTCTCATACTTAATGTATTCAAAGTTTTAATAAATCACTCCCATTGGATAGGAAATTTTCTCACCTTTCCATTGATATAAATAAGTCCTCTTAACTCCTCATAAAACTGAAGTTATGGACCGGTGGACCTTAGAAGGAAACTTTTCCCAAGTGCGAGCCTGCAGGCCTAGGGAAGAAAATTTTCCCTTGCGCGGGTCGGCAGAGTGGGGAAGAGATTTAGTTCTTTTTCCCTCTTTGGTGCAAAAGTTTAATTTTCTTTCACGTGCCCACGAGCCCGAAGAGGACACATGGCAACTTAGGGAATCTCCGCAGGAAGTCAGTCGTTCGAGCAATTTTAGTTTGTTTACGATTTTAGGGTTTTAAAAGTTCAAAGTTAAAACCCATTCCACACCTTCGCTAAAGCCTAAGGAAGCCACGTGTTAGTCTATCATTGGTTGTGGGTGACGGGGCAGTGGGAAACTTTAGAATTTTTGCCAAAACTAAATTTTAAGTTTTAAGGTCAAAAACAACTTTGCTCCTCCGTCGTTGCTCCTCTGGTGATGCCATGTGGCGTAACTTTAATGGTTCAGTCAGTCGGTGGGAAGTGGAGGAAAATAAGAAAAATTTTAAAGGTGCTAAGCTTGAAAAATTTCCGTGCTTCCGCTCATTGCCTCGTGACACCATGTGGCATCACCTAATCGGGTCGTGGTCAGGCGGAACGTCGGGGAAAACTTAGAAAATTTTCAAAAAAAAAATTAGATGCTCTAAGTTTAAAAAGAGGTCCACCCATCTACTGACCCCTCATGGTGCCACATGGCAGCCTCTTATTGGCTATAGCCCAACAAGGTGGCAAAGAATTTTTTTAAAATTTTCCCAAAAAATTTCCAAAGTGTTTTAAGGGAAAAAATGGCCGGAGGCCTACGAAGGAAGGAAAACTTCAGAGGGTCATAAATTTTGATGGGAAGCTTAGTATAGGGTAAACGAGGACTTTATGGAAAACTCTCAAAGCCATTTTTGCATAGGAATAATTAATTTTAGATTTTGGTAAAGTTTAAGGGGTCAATTTTAGGAAAATCCCGTAGGCATTTTAAAAGCAAATTGGTAAATTTTAACTTGTGAATTTTATTCAATCTAATATTCTTCCTCTCTCTCAACATGTCAAATAAACATGGAGGATTGTTCTAAGAGGAATTTTAGAATATATTGGAAGGTATTTTTCTTTATTGATTTCCAATTCAAATGTTTACAACTTCCGACAAAGAAAAAGACAAAGTGAAAGGTTTGGGCCCGATTTTACAATGTTTTGAAGGATTTTTCCTTAAGTGTATTAGCCCAATTGAGTTCATTAATGTCATAGCATGCTATATTTTAATGTTTTAAGATTGATTATTGTTTGCAAGTTCAAACTATACATTTTAGAGGAAGTATTTGCCAATTTAAAATTTAAAGCAGAGGTCAATTTCTAAAGGATTTGTTTATCATTTTCCTCTTGAAATATGGAAATTCATTTCTATTCTAGTCTAATACATTTATTTGTTTTAAAGAAACCATTTAATAGCTAAAATGCAAAGTCTAATTTCCATTTTTGTCTTATTTTCAAAAGAACAAAGTAATAAAATTCCTTCATACGTATTCCTTTCTTTTAAACAGTAGATTTCAATAACATTTAAAGATAAGATTTCAATGCAACAATGTAGATTGATAAAGGAAGTCCAATTTCTTATTTATTTCAAATATACAACTTTACATATTTTAATTTTTGAATGTAAATAATAAATTTCAATTTCTTTATTTCAAATGAACAGATCAAAGTATATATATATATATCTTTCACATTTAAAATTTACAACTTTTATAGCTCAATACAAAGTATCCTTCCATTACAAATAATATATTAATCATCCACTTGAGTGGGAAGGGCTACATTGAATTTTCATTTCACAAGGGACTGTAAAATTGTCTTTTCTCATCTCCAAAACAACAACATGCATTCTTTTCTTTCTTCAAAATTTGATCACAACAAAGGCAGGGGAAAGGCAAAACTCTCCACCTAACCAAAACATCCAATGAAAGGATAATCCATCCTTCTTCATTGGCCCCCGAGCCCCAACCACATTGCAATAAGAAATGTATTTCAACTCATGGCAACAACAGGCTTCCACATCACAAAGCATTCTTTCAACATGAACATTTCAAAATTAAAAACAGAGTCCAAAACAAAACAACAGGTTTTGTAACCACATGAAAAACATCAAACAAAACTCAAAGCTTCATCATGCAAGCCAAAGGAGCAAGAAACTATGGGAGATGATACTTATGCCTCCCAAAGGAGAAATGAGTATCACCACCCTTTTTCAATCTGCCAAATATAGTGTATTAAAAACCCTGACATTCCTTATACCTCCCCAAGTACCCCTTATTACTCACATTTCTTTATACCTCCCCAACCTTTTATGGCACCCCATAATGAGTAAATTATTGCAAGCTATTTCGTTGTAAGGTGGAACCCCAATCCCAACTCCTCCACACTTATACCTCCCTAAAAATGCACTTGTACCTCCCACAAAAAGAACCCCGTAGTCTTCTCCTACACCATTGCTAGGCCATCTACCCAAACAAGCCATAAACATACTAAAACATTCACACAATAACATGCACATTCATTAAAAAAGAATAATTTCAAGAGCCAGTCCTTACCTCTCCATGATGGATTTGTCTAAGTTCCAAAACAACAATCTTGTAACGGCCCAAAATTGTTCGCACACGAACAACACAGTAAAAGACAGGATAATTTTTTTGACTTGCTTGACACATAACATGACGCAACATGTCGTCACCAAGGATACAACTAACTCTTTAAACAACTCGATACAAGGATGGCCATAAAGGCAAAGACGGAAATGTTCACACATATCAAGGACAATTTACATTTTTTTTAGACATGACAACATAGAAGTCCAACCACATAACACACTTATAGTTAGGGCCAACCATAATGAGATATTCTTGAGGGTTATTTATTTTAATAAGACATCTTGCAATTCTTAGCTTACGTTTTCAAGGAGACTCAAGATATGATTCATACAATTCATCTTACCAAGCTAAGTTTATTCCTTTTTCACTGAGTAATTAACTTTAAGTCTTTTCTATTACGACATTTATTTGTTTAATTCAATTATTTAATAAAGGAGGTAATTTAATTCCACAAGGCTATCTATCCTCACTTATGCTACTAAAACTCACTCATACCCTTAGTGCAATATGGATTCGCTTTCAACATACTTAAGAGAAGGAAGACAAAGCACATTGGGAAAAAGGTTAGAGGGAGAAGGTTGAGTTGAAATCATCTTTAAGACCTCATTAGTTATTACCAAGATTTAATTGAAGCTTGAGGACTTAGCCATAATTATTAAAGATTTTACTTAGGCTTTACTAAATGAGTTTTATAAAATAAAACAATTTACCTTCCAATGGCTGAGAGATAGATTGTGTGGTTTCCAAATTGTTTTCTCCTGCTTATTAAATCTTATTATCTTCCAGAACTAACCATAGATTTCCCTTAAGTTCGTTTAAGAATTTCACCATGAAAGGGATAGTGTTCACTAGTGTAGCTAGGGATATCAAGTTATATAATGTTACTTAAAAAAAGACAGTTTCATCTTTGATCACTTATGGAAATACATGCTCTCAAGTTGGTCATCTCTACACTAATTTATTTGCAATATAAATTTTAGTTTAACTTCTATAAGTATTAAACAACCCATTTTATTTTACTTATAACACACTATTACTAAGTCTTAGAAAGATTTAACTCAACAATTAATCGTAGGGGTAAAGTTTAACAATACTCATTTACGAAAATGAAAATAAGGTTACATCAACTCTTAGAATACCGATAATCCATTAAGGTCACTCAACATGCGGTAATCCAACTTTCTTATATTTTCCAAGATAGGCAGACAATTCAAGGTTCCAAAGTTAAGACGACATAATCCATGATACAATAAACTAAGACATTGATCCTCTTCTAAATTTTCCACTAGATGTTATCAATAGTTGAACAATATAAAAAGGATTCATGCAAAAGAACTTCTCAACTGAGGTTGATGTAAAAATCTACAAGTCTATCCCTCATCTACTCACAAAAATCCATCTGCAACAAATTTTCCACAAGAGTCAATTAGCGAGAACTGAGCAAGATAAGGCTACACAAAACCACCATAACTATTATCTAACAATACCACAAAAGGAAGCACTTTATTACAAGAATTGGGTCAAACCTCTAAACACTATCAACACATCAAGTTATAATAAAGTCTCCATCATGCCAATCAAAGAAGGAGAAGACCTTGTACTTCAGTTAGGAGTAAAAGCAACGAAAGTATAGCAATTGTATGAGACTGGCCCTTGGCCCTATAAGGAGAAATAAACAATCCAAAGCAAAAACAAAATTCCCGTCAAGTAAATAATTAAATAATAATTAGAAGATTGAGATTTGGTATATAGACCAACCATCTAGAAATTTATCAAAGGTACCAAACGCATAGGCTAAAATAATATATTTCTAAAAGAACAAGAGTTGATCGGCCCAAGAAAAGGGGAACCACGGGTTTCAAAAATTAACACAAAAAGCCATGTATAATTGAGTTTCAAACCGGAAATCAAATGGAGTAAACACAAAACATAAGCTTGAAGCGAAGGAAAAGTATACTAGTTTTGACCATTAACTCCAAGAGATTTTCCAATCATTCAAGAAGGGCCAATGCCTTACAGGCTAGTGCAAACACGCGAGAGAAGAAGGGAGTTCCATCAAACAAGAGTATACAAAAATGTCATCAACAAATTTTATAACACTAAAGATTTGCAAACCTCCACAACAATTCTAATGTTTGGTTAATTTAAAATAAATTACCTATTTCCCAAAACAACAATATTTTAAGGCAACCCTTGGTAACACAGTCAACCGTCACACATAGATACAAACATAATTTCTAAGTGACATTATCAAAACAAAACCTTCCGCTATGAATCCATAAGACTATCAAATGAAAGATGAGTTTTTCCGAAGATTAATCACATTTAAGGAAATTTCCATCACAAAATATTAAGGTAATTACGTGCATAAAAACCGACCAATATTAATTAATAGCGTTAACATTACAAAGGAGAAATAATGCAAGTTAGGAAAAATAGAAGAGCACCATCAACAATAATTCTGAGAGGGGGATTAGACCAAAACTATTCTAGTGTCAACGAGGTACTGGATTCGCACAATGAAACCTCAAGCTTAGTTGATCCGAAAAGCTAGATATGGTTCAAGTTGATAGGGATGGTCAAGGTACTTCCTGAGGATGGCCTTAAAATCCTAGAAACAAAATGAAAGATAATATAAGAGTCTAAACACACGAGACGGAAAACACATTGCACACAAACCTTTTCATTCTAAAAGTTTTAATACCGAAACTCTAAGCTGGCTAGCCCAAGCATTGATCACACTAATCCTACAACCTTTCTTTCTCGATGCCAAAAGGTTATCAAAGGGACTTGAGAAGGAGCTAACAAAAAACGTCAAAAGACAAACTTGGGTGCTAGGGAGGGGCTTCATAGTTATCGTAAACTTACTTCCATGATAACGAAAATACTAGTTTGATCAACATAATAACTTGCAACTCAATCGCAGAGAAGAATTAATACATAAACAAACAGACGAAGGTCTATCACTCGAGAAAGAGAAACATAACACCTAGAGGAGAGGGCACACGCATCCTTTCGACCAACATACTGACAACGATAAAAGCTAAAACAAGAAGAAAACAAGCAGAAAGGGGAGATCTCCCATCATGGTATCAAACTGACAAATCAATACAAGGAAAACGTGGTTCGATTTCAAAATAACTTTCAAATATATGTGATAGAAAAGTGAGAAATATCTTGCCTTTTTCTCCAGATTCAATAGGTTTCATGGACACCACCCGGACCAGCAACAACAATCCTCAGGTCGAATCTCCCCTTTTTATAGGCTGGGCACTCAAGCTCCATTCTCGTCTATGCTTAGCCTGGGCAGAGAGCTCCATTTTATAAGAAACGTCGAACGGAAAGAACGGTGGTCTCAGGTGCTGTCAAGACTACGGTATGCACAATATGGTTTTAATGAAAAAATGTCCAGCACATACTTGAAAGAAAGGGACAAGGCCAGACTGCACAACCCTCTAAACAACCTTCCAGCCTGCGTTAAAGATGGGGCACCAGAGAAGGACAGAGACATCGAAAAAGCACAAGGAACAAGGATAATAGAAATTTGAAGAAGAATACGCCTCCAAAATAACGTATGCAAGGAGAGAGAGAATCCACGAAGCGTGCAAAATGTGACAAAATGCCACAAATCGATGGGGGGGTCTCAATAGAGAATCTTTGTAAATAAATTTCATCAGGTCTCCTGGTAACACTCTCACTGTCACATAGTCGATTTTGATAAAAATATCTTGAAGGAGAATCCCAAATTTGAGGATGCATTCGATACTGAACAGATAACAACATAGTTGGACAACCTACTTGTTGGAAGCGCTCAGAAAAGGTTCCTATTGTACTGCAACATGCCTGCTGCCTAGCTACTTACTTTCGCAGGCCGATCTTTGTGGATCCCTGACAAAAACACACCTCGCAGCACCCAAAGAAAGTGGAGGTAACATGCCTTCTTCACTAGCTTGAAGCTCCATCTAGCCATCATGTCAAACCCATACTGTGCCCATACGCATTGAATAAAATAAATCAAAATGAGATCACGCTAAAGAAAAAAAGGACTCCACCGACTCCCATCTCCCTCACGCAAGGTAGAAACATAATGGCCATTACGGTCTGCAGGGTAGGTGGTTGGGAGGAGACTAATGCCATCCACTTGCAACAAGACATGCGAATGGACCTGGTCGGCCAAGGTGGCAGTGGAGGGTAGGTAAAAGTAGTTTAAAAGATTTAAAAACTGGGCAGTCCTCACCACGACTTGGCACCCCCATGAGCCCCTCCTTCAGCAAAGATACGGGATAACAAAATTTCTACTAAGGTAAGCTCACAAAGCATACGAAAGAAGATATCTTAATACAATGAAAAAGGGAGTTACAAGATTACCTGAACAGTTCTCATAAGCTAAAAAGGTATACGAATTTTTGCATGATTACTATTCAACCCGAGAAAATTTAATCACGTACACACGAGCAAGCTAGAGGAAGTAAGAATCGAACTCTCCATTACTCACAAGGATTAAAAACAACATGCGAACAGGCCTAAGCGACCAAGCGCAGAAAACTAGAGGTTGGCATTCAAAAGCAAACACAAGGCAAGGAATGACCATGGCACCAAAATGGGTAATCCCTTCCTCAGCGCGGAATGGGGTTCATTCTGCAAAGTGACCAACCAAACAATAAAATCGTTTAACGATAATTAATAATACAGTTGATAACAATCGACACTAAAATAATGAGTTATCGTCGATCAATAATTAAAATAATAATATGGTTAATATTATTATTATTATTTAATTATTATTATTACCACTTAAAATAATTATTAATCATATTAACAAAGACGTATATACCAATTTGACAATAATGTAAAACAATAACACTATAAGATAGAGGCCAATCGATAATTAAATTAAAACAACATTGTTATCATTATATACTATAAATATAAATAATTTCTACTCACATCAATAATGGCCAAAGATCCAGCTTAACTATGCGACAACAAAATCCTCCTTTAACTAGGTTTGCGCATAGGACATCACACAGTCCACACACAGAGGTGTCAATAACAACTTGAGAATGCAAGAAGGAGAGGGAAGGTTCTAAAACATCACTGAGACAAGATCTAAGACAACGGAAATACACACAGCCATTCGACGCTCAACAGGAGGGTCATTGTGACAAGAACTAGGGTACACGCCGAACGGGGCATTACATTCTCCTCCCCTTAAGAAAAGCATCGTCCTTGATGCGACATAACACAATGGAAAAAGAAATGGTTCGCAATCAAGAACAGGTACAGGAGAAAGTACACCCTATGGTTTAAAATTTTAGTTGATTAAAGCACGGCCACATGGTAGCCTTAGGAACATTAGTTAGAAATTTTAACTTTCAAGGTTCTGTGAAGATTGGCAGTTCCCTCTTATTTATTATTTCATTAGTTCCTTTCCATTAGCATTATTCTTAGTTTAATTTCTTTTAAAATTTCATCATTGAAGAGTTTTGGTTTATTCCTTATTGTGGGTGCCCAACATGAACTGCTAACACAACACCCTATCAGGTTCAAAAGACACTACAGATTCACAAGCACACAAGTATATACTTCAAGATTGTATTACACCACAAAAGGTTACTCAAATACGAGAATAGAATAGGCATGCTCCACATAACATAGTACTCGTCACACATCTATGACTGACATATTAAATACTCAAACAAAAGAGTACTACAATCCACCAGACATTTCCTCAATTTGCATCGATGAAAAATTCACATAACACCAAACAAATGCTACAGGTACATAGTGTCCACAAGGGAATCAATGACATAACCACAACATCACAACAAATATCCATCGACATGAGTAACACATACATCACAATAACTCAACATATATCCGAAACATCAACCATACGAGACAAATATCATAAGCCTCCCTCAAACTCTTATGCCTCCCTCAAACTCTTATGACTCCCTCAAGTCTCTTATGCCTCCCTCAAACTCTTATGTCTCCCTTAAGTCTCTTATGCCTCCCTCAAACTCTTATGCCTCCCTCAAGTCTCTTATGCCTCCCTCAAACTCTTATGTCTCCCTCAAGTCTCTTATGACTCCCTCAAACTCTTATGCCTCCCTCAAGTCTCTTATGCCTCCCTCAAACTCTTATGCCTCCCTCAAGGAGGCCGATTTCCCCTATGGCCTAGACACATAGAGTTTGAACACTCCTAACCCAAGTGACATAATAACGCATGGTTCAACAACCCGCTAGTTATCTGTAACTCCTTGGGGCATACCCCCATACAATGAAGCGGGTCCATAGGCCCAACCATTCCATGGTGCATCCCATGACCCTATTCCACACATCACAATGAAAGAACCAACACAACAATCCAATCTAAGTGCCAAGTGGCAAAGTACAAGCTTTGGGCAAGGCGTTAAAAATTTAAAATTTAAAAATAAGTTCCAATCCAAGAGAAAAATAAATGGCCAAATAGCCATAGTTAGTGTCAAAATCCACATGTTAGTACCAAACCAAGGAAATGCCCAAAATTGTAAAGCATGGAAATCAAGAAAAGTTGCTGGTCCTTACAAAATAAAGTAAAAAGCTCAATTTATGAATAAAATCAACTTATAATAATGTCACATTACGATAACTGTGTGGCATTATCTAGCCACCAAAGGGGTACTCAACGAGTTGCTAGCACTCGGAACATCGAGCCTCAGCTCGCAAAATACATATCAATAATACAACCTGTCATCACCTCTATCCGAATCATCTCGCCACCACTTTGACAAGGCTAAACATAGTCATAGTTGCACTTAGGTTGCATACATACAACCACATAGGGAGAGAGGAAAGAATCACAGGTTGTTATCTACTAAACCGAATTTCGGCTCAAGTTATTGACCCATGGTACACCATTCCTCACTCTCAACATACACTTCTACCGATTTCCCTCAAGGTCGGTTAGCGTAAGGTTCACAACATAACATGTAACTAGATCACTAACACAATGGTGGTACATATACAAGGTAGATCACAATCATACATTCACTGAGTGTAACACATCACTTTACCACATTTTGCAGCAGTGCAATCACTATACTTTGGGGTTCATACGCTCACCGCATGACCCTAAATCACAACATGAATCATTACATATTACACACATCATGCATATGATGAACATAGTACATCACAACATAACATCCATTGCTACATAACAAGGTGGTACACACATTTCTTCAAAACATGGTAAAAACATCATGATACAACTCATTTCTTTTAACATCAATCTAGTCATACAACACATTGATACACCTACATACCACAATATGCCACAATGCTCCAACACTACGTCATCCACATTATAATTCTTTTCACACATCACAAACAATAATTCACACGTGAACTCTTCATAGAATCCATAAGAAGGAGAGAGAATACTCCCATCCCCAACATATCAACATGATAACAAACACACACAAAGTGACATACACATCATGTGCATTCACAATATCACAATTATGACATGGATCACATCACGCTTAAAGCACATTACTCTTCCAATATCTACCACCATCATGCAGTATCATCATGTAACACCACCACCACTCCAAGCTGGCCCAGAGGTTCGAGAGCATGAACCTATGCTCTGATACCAAGTGTAACGACCAAAAAATTCACACACGAACAACACAGTAAAAGACAGGATAATTTTTTTGACTTGCTTGACACATAACATGACGCAACATGTCGTCACCAAGGATACAACTAACTCTGTGAACAACTCGATACAAGGATGGCCATAAAGGCAGCACGGAAACGTTCACACCTATCAAGGACAATTTACTTTTCTTTTAGACATGACAACATAGAAGTCCAACCACAATGAGATATTCTTGAGGGTTATTTATTTTAATAAGACATCTTGCAATTCTTAGCTTATCTTTTCAAGGAGACTCAAGATATGATTCATACAATTCATCTGATCAAGATAAGTTTATTCCTTTTTCACTGAGTAATTAACTTTAAGTCTTCTCTATTATGACATTTATTTGTTTAATTCAATTATTTAATAAAGGAGGTAATTTAATTCCACAAGGCTATCTATCCTCACTTATGCTACTAAAACTCGCTCATAACCTTATTACAATATGGATTCGCTTTCAACATACTTAAGAGAAGGAAGACAAAGCACCTTGGGAAAAAGGTTAGAGGGAGAAGGTTGAGTTGAAATCATCTTTAAGACCTCATTAGTTATTACCAAGATTTAATTGAAGCTTGAGGACTTAGCCATAATTATTAAATATTTTACTTAGGCTTTACTAAATGAGTTTTATAAAATAAAACAATTTACCTTCCAATGGCTGAGAGATAGATTGTGTGGTTTCCAAATTGTTTTCTCCTGCTTATTAAATCTTATTATCTTCCAGAACTAACCATAGATTTCCCTTAAGTTTGTTTAAGAATTTCACCATGAAAAGGGATAGTGTTCATTAGTGTAGCTAGGGATATCAAGTTATATAATGTTACTTAAAAAAAAGGACAGTTTCATCTTTGATCACTTATGGAAATACATGCTCTCAAGTTGGTCATCTCTACACTAATTTATTTGCAATATAAATTTTAGTTTAACTTCTATAAGTATTAAACAACCCATTTTATTTTACTTATAACACACTATTACTAAGTCTTAGAAAGGTTTAACTCAACAATTAATCGTAGGGGTAAAGTTTAACAATACTCATTTACGAAAATGAAAATAAGGTTACATCAACTCTTAGAATACCGATAATCCATTAAGGTCACTCAACATGCGGTAATCCAACTTTCTTATATTTTCCAAGATAGACAGACAATTCAAGGTTCCAAAGTTAAGACGACATAATCCACGATACAATAAACTAAGACATTGATCCTCTTCTAAATTTTCCACTAGATGTTATCAATAGTTGAACAATATAAAAAGGATTCATGCAAAAGAACTTCTCAACTGAGGTTGATGTAAAAATCTACAAGTCTATCCCTCATCTACTCACAAAATCCATCTGCAACAAATTTTCCACAAGAGTCAGTTCGTGAGAACTGAGCAAGATAAGGCTACACAAAACCACCATAACTATTATCTAACAATACCACAAAAGGAAGCACTTTATTACAAGAATTGGGTCAAACCTCTAAACACTATCAACACATCAAGTTATAATAAAGTCTCCATCATGCCAATCAAAGAAGGAGAAGACCTTGTACTTCAGTTAGGAGTAAAAGCAACAAAAGTATAGCAATTGTATGAGACTGGCCCTTGGCCCTATAAGGAGAAATAAACAATCTAGCAAAAACAAAATTCCCATCAAGTAAATAATTAAATAATAATTACAAGATTGAGATTTGATATATAGACCAACCATCTAGAAATTTATCAAAGGTACCAAACGCATAGGCTAAAATAATATATTTCTAAAAGAACAAGAGTTGATCGGCCCAAGAAAAGGGGAACCACGGGTTTCAAAAATTAACACAAAAAGCCATGTATAATTGAGTTTCAAACCGGAAATCAAATAGAGTAAACACACAACATAAGTTTCGAAGCGAAGGCAAAGTATACTAGTTTTGACCATTAACTCCAAGAGATTTTCCAATCATTCAAGAAGGGCCAATGCCTTACAGGCTAGTAGCAAACACGCGAGAGAAGAAGGGAGTTCCATCAAACAAGAGTATACAAAAATGTCATCAACAAATTTTATAACACTAAAGATTTGCAAACCTCCACAACAATTCTAATGTTTGGTTAATTTAAAATAAATTACCTATTTCCCAAAACAACAATATTTTAAGGCAACCCTAGGTAACACAGTCAACTGTCACACATAGATACAAACATAATTTCTAAGTGACATTATAAAAAAAAACCTTCCGCTATGAATCCATAAGACTATCAAATGAAAGATGAGTTTTTCCCAAGATTAATCACATTTAAGGAAATTTCCATCACAAAATATTAAGGTAATTACGTGCATAAAAACCGACCAATATTAATTAATAGCGTTAACATTACAAAGGAGAAATAATGCAAGTTATGAAAAATAGAAGAGCGCAATCAACAATAATTGAGAGGAAGGATTAGACCAAAACTATTCTAGTGTCAACGAGGTATTGGGTTCGCACAATGAAACCTCGAGCTTAGTTGATCCGAAAAGCTAGTATGGTTCAAGTTGATAGGGATGGTCAAGGTACTTCTTGAGGATGGCCTTAAAATCCTAGAAACAAGATGAAAGATAATATAAGAGTCTAAACACGCGAGACGGAAAACACATTGCACACAAACCTTTTCATTCTAAAAGTTTTAATACCGAAACTCTAAGCTGGCTAGCCCAAGCATTGATCACACTAATCCTACAACCTTTCTTTCTCGATGCCAAAAGGTTATCAAAGGGACTTGAGAAGGAGCTAACAAGAAATGTCAAAAGACAAACTTGGGTGCTAGGGAGGGGCTTCATAGTTATCGTAAACTTACTTCCATGATAACGAAAATACTAGTTTGATCAACATAATAACTTGCAACTCAATCACAGAGAAGAATTAATACATAAACAAACAGACGAAGGTCTATCACTCGAGCAAGAGAAACATAACACCCAGAGGAGAGGGCACACGCATCCTTTCGACCAACATACTGACAACGATAAAAGCTAAAACAAGAAGAAAACAAGCAGAAAGGGGAGATCTCCCATCATGACATCCAACTGACAAATCAATGCAAGGAAAAGGTGGTTCGATTTCACAATAATTTTAAATATAGTAACAGTAGAAAAGTGTAGAAATATCTTGCCTTTTTCTCTAGATTCAATAGGTTTCATGGACACCGCCCGGACCAGCAACAACAATCCTCAGGTCGAATCTCCCCTTTTTATAGGCTGGGCACTCAAGCTCCATTCTCGTCTATGCTTAGCCTGGGCAGAGAGCTCCATTTTATAAGAAATGTCGAACGGAAAGAACGGTGGTCTCAGGTGCTGTCAAGACTACGGTATGCACAATATGGTTTTAATGAAAAAATGTCCAGCACATACTTGAAAGAAAGGGACAAGGCTCTGCATAACCCTCTACACAACCTTCCAGCCTGCATTAAAGATGGGGCACCAGAGAAGGACAGAGACATCGAAAAGCACAAGGAACAAGGATAATAGAAATTTTAAGAAGAATACACCTCCAAAATAATGTATGCAAGGAGAGAAAGAATCCACGAAGCGTGCAAAACGTGACAAAATGCCACAAATCGATGGGGGGTGTAACGACCCAAACAATCACAAAAGAACAACACAAAGTGAAATACATGATAACTTTTTCTTTTTACTTGCTTGACACATAACATGTCGCAACATGTCGTCACCAAGGATACAACTAACTCTATGAACAAATCGATACAAGGACGGCCATAAAAAAGCGAGGATACGTCCACACCTATCAAGGACAATTTTTTTTTTTTGGAGAACAACATAGAAGCCCAACCACATGACACTCTCACAGCTAGGGCAAGCCACAGTAAGAAATGATTGGAGGTTATTTATTTTGTTCAGACACCCTGGATAAAGTTAAAGGAAGAAGGTCAAATGAATTCACCCTTAAGACGACATTAGTTCATTTTGAGGTTTAATAGAAGCTCGAGGTTTTATACGTAGTTAAATAGCGCTCTTACCTAGGCTTCACCGAAAGAGCTTATCAAGAGGAAGCTACTTACTTTTAAATAGGCTGAGAGATAAATTGAGTGGTTTCAAAACTTTCTTCTCTTACTTGTTAAATTTATTAGAATCTAACTATTGTTTTCCATTAAACTTGTCTTTAGCGTTCACCAAAAGAGTAGTGTTTACTAGTTCAGTGAGGGATAACACGTTATAAAAACTCACTATGCAAGGGTATTCTCACTCTTGATTACTTAAGGCATTGTTGTTTTCAAGGGGATCTAAACCACAACATATTTCTTTGAATAAAACTTCTAGGTAACTTCCGTAAGGAAAACCACCCCATTACAACTTACATATAACACATTAATACAGAGTCTCAGAAAGATTTAAATTAACACTTAATTCTCAAGATCCTAGTTTTACAATGCTTATGCCAGTGAAAAGTTTGAATAACATTTCCCACAAAGATAAGTTACCAGTTTACCTACAGAAGGACAAGATAACATCTCCATGCAATTTTTGAACAACCCAAGGCAAGAGGTCTTCTAAATCCCTTTGCAATCACTATTACAAAATTTACCTCCCATTGGACATTTTTACAAGGAATCTCATAAATTGTATTGATGAAACCCTTTACATATCTTTCCTTTAATCTACTCACACAATCCATCTGCATAAATACTAGTTGGAATCAGTTCGTGAGCTGAGCATGATAAGACCACCCATTGCAATGTGAAGCTAACATTTTATAATATCATGAAAGTAAAATTCTAAACTCAATAATGGATCAAATCACAAACCACTAATCAATATGTTTCACAAGATGACAAGATTTATATCAGCCAACCAAGAGGAATCCCAATATTCAAGTGAGAGAGATATTCCAAAGACAAACAAGGTGAGACCTTATTGGTGAAGACAACAAGGCTGAGAGTATTGAGATTTCAGTCAAGTAATCCTATGGATTACGTGATTGAAATCTAACACCCAAACATCATTCTATTATTATTAACCAAAGAGATAAAGATCGGTCAAATGACTTAACATATTCAAAATTACTTGTCAACAAGACTGCATTAACGCACATCCATGTTTTAGGAAGAATATAGGTCCCAACCATATATGAACACAAATCAGTCAAAGATTAAAGTTAACTTCACTCGGCTGAATAAACCAACATACATATAATACTCACAACATTATAACTAACTATCTGAAGGTTCAATATACCAAGCAATTCTCACCGAACCTAAATATTTTTCATCAAGAAGTTAAATAAATTAGATTCTATCCAACTAAAATTACATACAACAACTATAGTTGGATTACACAGGCAAGGATCAAGAAGAAGTCTTTTCACCAAAGGTTGTTATTATCTTACATCACATAATCAGTAATAAACCCGTAATCCACCCCTCGTATGATCATTGTAAGAGATAAGGACTTAGCCCACTAAAATATGTAACTGAGTCGATTCCTACCTTTTCCGTTTTCATACAAGTCTAACCCAATTCGAAGAAAGGTAACCATTCTATTTTCATACATGCCTCAGTCAACACTTACTCAGAAAGTCCCTACCTGAATTATTGAAGGTTTGCTAAGCTACAAAATGGATTTAATAGAAACCCATTTCATTCGATACTTGAATTTAAACAAGCAAGGGATAGTCTGTTGAAAATATAAGTGAATCGACACAAGATCCTCTACCGTGACCCAACTCGAGTCACCAATCACAAGGTTTAACAGTCAGCGAAGGAGGAATACAAGGCAAAATACTCTTCCTACGAACTATGCCTTCTCTTCCGTCTCTAAAACAACATATGAATAGTTTGGGCATACCCATCTATTTCACGACAGTCTACTCGACCTATCCTCATAGTCGCTCCAAAGAAAACATCTGCTACTACAGAGTTCGATTCACAAGGAAAATAATTTACATAGAATGTCTATAACATCATACACTTTACCAAGAAAGAGAAAACTCTACAATTTTAATTTCTGCCTTTCACTATTACATCCATTTAGAATAAAAGCATTATCAGGCAGTCATAAAGCAACCTAGCCAATTTTTATTTTATTTTTTAAAACTGGAATTAGAATTGTAATCGGTTTGAGATAGCTTTTCATAAATTACCATTATTGATCAGACAATTGCAGTAACTAATAACATAAACAAAGGTTAAGTTTTACTGTTTACCTAGTTCATTCATTTTGTCCATTGTGAAATAATTTTATGCTACAAAATACCATTTTCGAAGCCAGAGAGCAATTAATTGAGGAGCAAGGAAAAAGCAGAAGCCCATTCTAAATGCCATAACAGATAAAAGAAAATAGAAGGACATTCAATTCATGACATAATAAAAGGGTAGCAGAAGATTGCAAGGGCAGGTTTAACATGCCTGGTTTAAAACGCCATCTCCATATGCATATGATTGTTTCAATGCCGCTGCTTGCCCTTAACCCAAAGTGCTCTGCGAGCTCGTGCTAGCGCCTCATTCACGCGGTGAAAAACAGCTACAACCCAACCCCATGATTTGAAGCTCGGACACAAGACATAATGATTACCTCACGCTCCTGGCTCTGGAAGGCATCTACCGTAATGATAAATAACCTTTTCCTCCATCAGTTTGAGGACAGCATCAAACTCTCGGTGCAAACATTTCAGTTGTAGCTTGTAAGGTGATAATTCCAATAGAAAACTTTATTCCTGCCAACTTAGTGACTCGTTGAAGCAGCTCATAAAATTGCAAAGCAAAACGTGCTTCATGAATATTCTGATATGAAACAGATCGGCCTCTATGAGGTTCTCTTCCATGGGTTACATCGTAAAACAAGTAGGATCTTTGCAAATAAATTTCATCGGGTCTTCTCGTAACACCCTCACTCACTGTATCAGTTCACCTTTTTTCTTTATCTGCACTCATTCACTCTCAACTCTTGTATTTTCTATATTTCTCAGTCCAATTCTCAAACACCTTTCTTATCTATTTATTCATGATTCCACACAACACTAACTCACCCTTCAAAATAACCTTGAGCCACCCCTTCAACTTCCTAAGTTGACCTTTCAATCTTGAAAACTCAAGAAGGTCAGTTCACCTTTCCTAGCAAGTTCAAGAGATAGGAATGTCAAAAGACAAGAACTATCTTTTGCACTTCTTCATCGAGCTAGGAGCATGCTTGAGGAATTAGAGCTCAATAGAGACTCATCAACTTCTCTAACACTGACCCAAGTTTGAATTTAGAAGCGTGAACAACATTTACTTCCCATTATTGAGATATACCTGTCTTTAGTGTCTACCCGACTGTGATTCGAACTTCATGAAGATAATGTTGCCATTATGTAAGATCCCAGAGCTTTAACATCTTCTTTAAGTTGTTATAGACTCAACTTTTACCTGGTTTCTTGAATAACTGATACAGACCTCTATTACTATTTTTTTTTTTGGCCACATCTTTTGAGGGTGTGAAAGACCTCCTCGTCCCTGTCAGCCGCCACATACACTAACACCACTTCCTTGCCTCCCTTTTCGAGTTCCTCATGTGGTGAAAGCCACACCAAGCGCATACTTAAAGATCGGTTAGGACGTCCACCAGCTTTGGCAATTTTTTGCCATGATTCTCCTTCACTAAAATCTTCTCATTTCCTCCACAGACTGCAGGACCTGTTTCTTTTTTTTCCACGCATGCAAAGCTGCTGGTATTACCAGTCATGCCCTTCTGTTGATCTACGGGCATAGCCCTGACTGTTATTTGAACTTTTGCAGCTTCATTATGATGCCTAAAGACTTGCAATCTTTTCTCATCGGAGAGATCACGGAAAAGATTGCTGATGCCAAAAAGTTCCCCCTTATACTCTTTTGAGTCCTAAAACACCGTACTGAAAATTACTTATAATGCAAGGATGGCTTTCAAATTAAAGAAACCATTAATTTACAAAAATGCAGTAGCATATAAAACAGAACTGCTGCAAAAACTCTTAAATCATCTCAGGTAATAAAGGAATCCATGTTAAGTTCACCACTTGGACGGAAGTAGACGACTTTCCAAAATGAAAAGGCAAGACAGCTCAACTAAAACTTTATCTCGTTCTTCTATTACAGAACAAAGATTTTGCAACAAGCCCGATCACGACTATGGTCGCGAGCAACGAAACAGCGGGATCAACACCAACGGCTCCACGGGATCACCGGTGGTAGTTGTCGCACTTAACTCACTCGAACCTCATGAGCGGGAGGAGGAAGGCAGGAACATCCATTGAAAGCATTTAACAACAAAAAATTTGGCCCCATTCTAAACACGACCCACCATCTCGGGAAAATCGTTGTAAAAAATCATGCGGCCATGGCAAGGTGAGGAACAGCAACTGAAGAGCTCCCAAACACCTGCGACTCCATTGGACTGGGGTTTCCACGCCATTGCATCTCAAATCCCAACAAAACAATCCTCCTTGTTCACGCGGCCAGAACATGTCAAAGGGAGCAGGTAGCACAGGGCGCAAGAAATTTGCAAATCAAAGGAATTAAAGGAGGTGGGGCGGCTGGCAGAGGTAAGGCCAGTGGGGGATGGCCACGTACCAGGTCTAGAAGGCAGGGAAGGGGGGGTGAGGGACAGTAGGTCCTCATATGATCATAGAGAATTCATGTCAGATATACATATACAAATAAAAGGTGAAAAAGGAGTCTTCTTAGTATCAAAGACATGGAAAGTAATTATTCATTGCATCTTCATAGCGCATTAGTTCGCGTACACGGCAATGGAAATCATTTTGGTGGGTTTTCTATGGTAAATCTTGATAACTATATAGCCACCGCTCCTGCCATAATTGACACAGATGCGTGGCCTAAAACATTGAGATTAAATGAATGTAATCATGAAAGAGACTCATTACAAAAACTTTATGTCGGAATCTCTAACATTCCTGATGTAATTATGAATGATGTTCCTCAACAAAAATGGAACAATTCAGTCATGAATTGTAACGCAAAAAAAAAAAAAAAAAAAACGCCGACGCAACGACGACATCGACAAAACGACGCCGCAACAAAAAAACGACCCGAAAATGCGACAAACTTTTTTTTTTTTGTGGTTGTATGGCGAATTATTTACCTACGAGTTGCTTCCACCTGGCTCGATGAGTATTAATTACATCGGGCGAGTTCGGAAACAGGTTGAAAACCACCTCGGTCACGAAGGTGCTTCAAAGGCAGAGATATTTGGATCTATCTCATTCGACGCCCCACAGAGATTTGCAGGGTCGTCATGCGAGTTAGATTGTTTAATGTCTGGTAATATCGTGTTGACAAAATACCTGAAAGGTAACCCAAGAGGATGATAAAATTTACTTTGAATCGAATACATTAACCACTTCGATTTCTTTATTCTTACTTTATTAATCGGTCGTATTACGTTTTTTTTTTTTTTCAAAATTTAATACATTTTAATATATATATATATATATATATATATATATATATATATATATATATATATATATATACTTTATCATTCAGTTATATTACGATATTTCAAAATTAATACATTACATTATATGTAATTGTAGATTTTATATATATATATATATATATATATATATATTTATATTTACATACGTATATATATATATATATATATATATATATATATATATATATATATATATATATATATATATATCTTTATATAGGGATCACTCATTCGGTAAGAACCCTTTTTTTTTTGTTTTGCATTGTAATTGTTAATATACTTAAATCACATACTACCATACTTATCTACAATGCGTATGAGATAGTTTAACTACCTGCTATTGAATTATAAATGGCGCTAAACCTAAAATTGAAATTTCCTTTGTACATAGACACAAGGGTCGGCTTTGGAGAACTTTTCAACATAGGTATAAATGATATGGTTGGGCGGTGGGTGGCCCATTCAACAACTGGCGGCCATGGAGACTTCTTCCAACCGGCGCATTCACATTTAATCAATTAGATATTGCAAATTTCATATCCCCACAGTCAACCAGCCGCCTACAACATTGGGACGCGTCGTTTAACACATGGATACACTGTATAACCTCCCTGGCCGCGTGGAAGACTATTTTTTTTTCCTTTTTAGTCCCTGTGCGCGTGGATAACGGTGTGGGGAGTAACAGATGAAGGCACAGCAAGTCGATAGAATAGAGGAGAAGTTGGTACATGCCCAGCCGCGTGGGTACGGGCGAGGAGGTGAATAAAAGAATCGGGGTGGGTGTACAGTCCAGAAGGGATGGCGCACCAGCAGCAGTTCGTCTAACTATGTTGTTTTCTGTATAGTTTCAAGTCCCCCTTCATTTTCGGGCCCTGCCTCCCAGAGATCTTTATCAAATTAATTGTGGGAAGTAGGCATCACAGCCGTAAAACATTTGCTGATGGTGATAAGGTTATAACACAGAAATCTAAAATACTGCAGTTACATTCATCGTTCTACTTCTTCTCTTTTTTTTTTCTACTAATATGGAACTAGTATTCACGAATATAGTTTGCTTACATACAATAATCAGTTACTCTCCTTCAGCTAAATATAGCAATATTCTGCCATACTTGTTTGGGACGTAGATAATGATGAAGGAGCTAGACGGTTTTTGGGGTGTATGTTGTTACAGTCTAACGACATGATGAAGGCAGAGAAGTTCTCTGATTGATACGATGCAAGGGACAGAGGAGAAAGTCACCCGGTGGGAACAAACGCGTAGAATTTTTATTGAGATTCCGAGCATAAACAGTATGACTCGAGGAAGGGGCCTCGCAGAGGTGATTCTGGTTCATACCAGAATATACAGAGGCGCCATTTGCTTGGTTATTAAAACCACGGAGACTACGTAGGTTCAAGTGTATGTTTCATTGACATTATTAAATGAATGAAGTTTATTTGCATATATGACAGTGATAGTATGCTGAGATATATGTATATAACAAAATGACAATTAAAGGTACTTTTAATATCTTTATAAGTTATTATCAATACATTCATTAGTTGTAGTATTACTTAAATAGGAATGGTATTTAACTATAGTACCCTTGTTAGATATTAAGGAGTGTTGAACACCAATCTTGATAAGTCTAGGTTATTACCATTAAGATCTATTCTCACTAACTTCAATGGACATCACATGGATTTCTAAGCAAGTTAATTTCATTTCCTTTTTTTATTTGCAATGGATTTACCATAAATTCATGGATGAATAAAACATAAAGGAACTAGAGCTTGAAATACTTCTTTAGCATCATAAAAATCATTTTAAACTTAAGACCTTTCATCAACTACACAAGAGAAGATGATGCACTATTCTTTTCAATCTTTACAACACATTACTTTCAAGTACCCAAACAAAATCTTAATATATTTCCTTTTGAAATTTCTACACAATATTCACCAGAAATCAACAACATTTCCAACAAATTTTGAGTGAGAAAACTAACATTTCAATACAACTTTCCTCCAATATTTCGTTACAACACCTTTTACTTCATGTGGGACATATTTACAATCATGTAAACACTTTTCAAGTAAAATTGCATTCAATCATGTGTCTCTTGGAGCAACTATAGATTACCATGTCTTTTTTTTTTTTGGAATGAAAACAAGATGATACAACTTTCTTTTACATGCAAGTTTTACAACAAATAATATATGTAAGGCAATGAAAAGAGTCTTCACAAGCTCCATGGTGTTCTTCATCCTTGCTCCAAGTTCCAAGTAGTTCAATCACAACCAAAATAGGGGGAGAGGCAACACTCTCCTCCCAACCAAATCTCAATGGAGAAGAGAAGCAATCTCCTCCATTGACCCCCGAGCCCCAAACACAACACAATGAAGGGGTGGTCTCCAACTCAAGGCAACAATACATGCTTCCACAATACAAGTTCTTCACAACATTCAAGCTAAAATAGAAGAACAAAACAAAGAGACACACAATAACATCAAACATTACACAACAAGGCTTGCATCCAAGCCAACAAGAGAAGGAACTATGGGAATATTTTCCTTATGCCTCCCAAATGAGATGAGATGCCCATCCAAAACCCTCCACAATATAACACAAGCCCCTATGACTCTTATGCCTCCCTCAAGTACCCCTTTTTCCTCCCATACTCTTATGCCTCCCTCCTCTTATGGCTCCCTCAAAGACAAGGTAGAATGTAAACATTCCTACCCAAGATGGGCATCCCTCTCAAACTCCCTCCACAATATCCTAATCTACTCTTTTGCCTCCCTCATGTGTATTCCCATAGACCTCTCCTATACTACACAAAAAGCATTCAATCCATCTTTCACAATACACCAAAGTAGACATGCATTTTTTTTTTTTTACAATTTTAGCATAGAAGCAACAATAATATGAAAGCAAAAACAAAGGAGAGGAATCCCCTACCTCTCCATTGGAGAAGCCTAAACCAAGAAACTTGTCCAAGCTCCTTCCCAAATCAACCCAAGCATGCAAGTCCAAGCACTCTCTTTTTCCCTTTCTCCCAATTCTTCTCTCTCAAAAATAACAAAGGAGAACTCTTCAACAACACAAAAACAAAGCTCCAACCCCCTCAACAAGAGAGGAAGTTTCAATAAATAGATCAAAGGTAAGGGTGAGGGTGATGTGGCTCCATGTAGGATGCCACATCACACATCCTCAAACCACCTCCCAAGGTCAACACAAATCCCAAAACACCATAAATGGGTGGTTGGGTTGAATGACAACCCTCTTCCACATTCAACCCTTTCCCATGTGCCTTAAGGCACAATTAAATGCAAAATGAGGAAAATGCACTCCAAAGTCATATTTCCCTTCCCAAAACAATAAATAGCCCCCTTTTTGGATTCCCAACCCATAGATATGGTTGGTAAGGGGTTTTGGGAAGTGTGGGACAAGTTTAACTTGTCCCACAAGTCCCCTAAAATTGCCCTCAATCTCAAATTCGAGATTCTAAGAGCATGGAGTGGTCAACACTCAAAACCAAGCATTCAATACAAGAGGACACACAAGGCTCAAGGAGCCAACAATCAAATTTATTACACCCACTTGACTTTCCCCAAGGCTTAAAACTAAAACAAGATATTACATTAATCCAAACACACTTAACAAAAGTAATTTAACAAAGGACTTCACAAAAGAATTCACCTACTAAATCAAGTAAAACAAGTAATAAAATTCTTACCCCCTTGGTCACATAGGAAAATTTCCCCCTCATGGAAATTTTCTCAACACATACAAGAACAAAGTTAACACAATACAATTTACAAGTTGCCTTGACGACCAATGTTGTAACCACCCGACATTCTGTTGTGTTTGGTCCCCAATCCCCCTCATGGTTGTGATCATGCTGTGTTTCCTGCAAAATGCAAAATACCCTCTTCGGCCTTGCGGCCATGTCAAAATATCCAAAATAATCATATGCATGAAATTTATTAACATCTATACGTAATTCAAGCAATCATTATTTCTAGGTCTAATTCACAACTTAATTATGCATTTCATCATTATCCAAAATCATAGTAATGTAAATTCAACAACTACATTCTACTCATCATGGCGAAGAAATCCAATGTTAGAACACATGCAATATATCCATATAAAAATAATATCAATATCCAATAGTCTGTCCATGAGTCAGTGTAGATCATACTGAAAACAAAATCCAACCATAATCCAAATGCATCTAGTCACAAAACATCATGCTAATCAACATAAGTATAAGCCATGTCCATATCTAAAGTCTGCATAACTCAAAATGATAATCACTAAGTGTCGTAGGGAAGTGGGCATTACATCCCCCTCCCCTTAGACTAGACTTCCTCCTGGAAGTCACTGAAATAAGTGTGGAAACTGAGCTCGCAATGATGTAGCATCCTCCTGTAGCAGCAGCCTCATCGTATCCGTCCCATTGGACTCGAACCGATCAATCTCTCGCCGCGAAGGCCTGTGGTCCCGCGATCTAAAATGCGCACGGGCTCCACCATCACTCGCCCCGATCCCGCACTCCGCAATGCAGTCAATCTAGCACATGAGAAGGATCGAAACATATCTCCTAAGCACGTAAACGTGAAATACATCATGGATGCGCGATAAGCTAGGTGGGCATGCTAGACGATAGGCTAAGGGGCCGAGGCGCTCCAAGATCTCAAAGGGTCCCACAAACCTAGGAGCAAGCTTAGAACCTTTTCCATAACGGATAGGGCTCTTATGTGGGCTCGACACGAAGAAACACCTTCGTGCCTACCTCAAAATCGCGATCCGTCCTATGCTGGTCTCGCATACTTCTTCTTCGTCTATCATCTGAGCCTCCTGTAATCTCTCTGTCTAATCAAGGTAACCTCGCTGCTCCATGTCTCGTAATAATGCTGGCCCAAGAGAAACCCCCGTCCTCAATCCTCGTCCCAAGCCTAAGAGGTGTCCCGCACTCTCTACCATATAATGCCCGAAAAGGAGCCATGCCTATAGAACTCAAAACTGTTATCAGAGGCAAACTCCACCAAATACAGATACTCCTCCCATCTCGACTGATGATCCATCACGTACATCCTGAGCATGTCTTCCAAAATCTGATTCACCCTCTCTGTCTGTCCATCTGTCTCAGGGTGATAAGCTGTACTGAAATTAATCCTCGTCCCGAGGGCATACTGCATGGTGGTCCAGAAATGGGAGGTGTACAAAGGGTCGCGGTCGCAAATGATCTTCCGCGGAATCCCATGTAGTCTGACAATCTCATCAAGATATACACGTGCTACTGCACTTGCCGTGTAGGTAGTCTTCACTGGAGAAAAGTGAGCTACCTTCGTCAATTTATCCACCGTGACCATGATGGCGTCGTGGTGGTATCTCGACGTCGGCAACCCAACAATGAAATCCATAGAAATGGTGTCCCACTTCCATTCCGGTATGGCGTGAGGATAGAGAAGGCCGGCTGGATGCTGATGCTCGGCCTTCACCCTCTGGCACTCTAAACAACGGGATACAAATGAAGCTATGTCTCTCCGAAGTCCTCTCCAAAAGTACAACTGTCTCAAGGTGGCGTGCATCTTCTTCACCCCGGGATGGGCTGAATACGGTGCACGATGAGCCTCTGTCAAAATGTCATGTCTCAAGCCTCCATCTCTGGGAACATATATTCGACCTCTGTGTCTGAGAAGACCATCTCCTCTAATGAAAATCCATCAAATCTCCCCTCAAGGGGTCTCTGAGACTCAATCTCTGCTCTGGCTGCAAGGTAGAAACTATCCTGAGGAAGCTGCTGCAAGATCCTACTCCGCAAATCTGTGCCCACTGAGGTGGCCATAGCCACATGTCTCCGTCTACTCAAGGCATCTGCCACCACATTCTCCTTCCCCTTCACATGCTCTATCTCCATGTCATACTCACAAAGTAACTCCATCCAACGCCGCTGACGAGCGTTGAGATTGGGCTGCGTGAAGAGGTGGCGAAGACTCAAGTGATCAGTCCTGAGTGTAAATCTCCGGCCAAGAAGAAAATGTCTCCACCGCACTAAGGCATGTACTACTGCTGCAAGCTCAAGGTCATGGGTCGGATAATTGAGCTCATAATCTTTGAGTTTGCGAGACTCAAAGGCAACTACTCTACCCTCCTGCATTAGCACTCCTCCAATTCCTGCCAAGGAAGCATCTGTGCATACGAAAAACTCTCCATGAGGATCCGGCACTGCAAGGATAGGTGCTCTCGTAAGGCACTCCTTCAGTGTACTGAAGGCCTGCTCACATTTATCTGTCCATACAAACTTCTTCCCTTTCCGCTGAAGAGAAGTGATGGGGTGCGCAATCCGAGAGAAGTCCTGAACAAACCTCCTGTAGTATCCTGCTAATCCCATGAAACTACGCACCTCGGTCACACTAGTGGGTGCTGGCCAATCCATGATGGCTCGAATCTTGGAAGGATCGACTGTGATACCTTCCCCAGAAATAACGTGGCCCAAATACTGCACCTCAGTCTGAAAGAACGCACACTTCTCCAAGTTCCCGTAAAGGTGCTGCTCGCGAAGACACTGAAGAACCTGGCGAAGGTGCTCCTCGTGCTCCTCACGTGTGCGTGAGTAAATCAGAATGTCATCAAGGAAGATGAGCACGAAGCGATCGAGGAAGGTCCTGAATACCCCATTCATCAAACTCATAAACACTGCGGGGGCATTCGTCAAACCGAAAGGTACTACTGTGAACTCGTAGTGGCCATATCTCGTGCGGAAAGCTGTCTTGTGAATATCTGTCTCCGCAATCCTGAGCTGATGGTATCCTGACTTAAGATCTATCTTGGAGAAAACGGTAGCCCCCTTCATCTGATCAAACAAATCGTCAATGCGTGGAAGGGGGTAACGATTCTTGATCGTTACTTTATTCAGCTGACGGTAGTCAATGCACAACCGAAGAGATCCATCCTTCTTCTTTACGAAGATAACTGGTGCACCCCAAGGGGATACGCTAGGACGAATTAGGCCTTTCTCCAGAAGGCCCTCCAGCTGCAACTTGAGCTCACATAACTCAGGAGTAGTCATCCGATAGGGTGCTCGTGAGATAGGCTCTGCGCCTGGAACTAGATCTATATGGAAGTCGATCTCACGTGGGGGAGGTAATCCCGGTAGCTCCCCTGGAAACACATCGGCGAACTCTGATAAGATGGGATGATCATCGAGGGAAGGTCCCCCGACTCATCCCTCTGATCTGTCACTAACTGTAATAAAGATACAACTGGCAACCCCGTCGCACACACCGCTTAAGCTGCATAGCGGAGATGGTGCGAATAGAAACGGGTCTCTTAACCCCTGATATCACTGACTCTACCCCAAGATCATCTATGCAAGCAATAGTCTTGTGGTAACAATCCACTCTAGCTCTGTGAGCGGACAACCAATCCATGCCTAAAATGATGTCATAAGATCCTAATGGAAGGATCCTAAGATCTAGAAGTAGTGGTGAAGGGTCCCAAATCCACTACACACTCCTTAACTAAGGAGTCTATAGAAATCTTGGCTCCAGAAGCCATCTCTACGTCCCAACTACGGCCCTGCCTAACTGCCACCAGCCTACAACGCTCTACCAAAGATGGTGCAATGAAAGAATCAGAAGAACCAGAATCAAATAATATAGAGGTGGAAATACCTCCAACACTACCTGTCGTCTCAATCACAGTACTCTGATGCTCAGCCTGGCGGTTCTCGACCGCTGCGTAGATCCGATGACTCCGTGCCATATCTCCAACAGTAGGCTCTGAGCTCTGTGTCTTACCCTTGGTAGGGTTAAGTGGGCAATCTCTCCAAATATGCCCAACGACTCCGCAACCATAACAGCCGCCTGATCCTCTCCAGTGGGAAGCGGCTCCAGCTGGTACTCTAGATGACTGAGATGCCGATCCTGACGATCCGGCTATGGACCGCCGAGGTCTCGCCGCGAGCTCGATCGACCGAGCTCTCGGTGCACCCTGTGTCCTGATGGGACCCCTAGGAGGAGGCCCCATACTACGTCCTCTCTGTGCATCGAATCTCTGAGGAGGTCGGTAAGGTGGGCGGGTCTGCTGCTGCTGCTGCTGTGGTGGCCTAAATGAAGCTCGCTCGAACTCGTCCACCCCGTGGAGGAGGAACTCGACCCTTCGACCTACTATCCCGCATCCGCTGGATACGGCTCCGAACTCTATCTCTAGCCTCGCTGTGTCTTCCCCGTGTCTCTCTCGCAATATAGGCCTTCTCCACGGCCTCTCGCTAACGTCTCGTGGGCGTGAATGCGCATCGCGCCGCCTAAATCCAAGTTCGGGCCCCTGATGAACCCGTGAATCCGCACTGCTCATCCCGCATATAGTCGACGATCAAGTAGGTCCAGAAATCGACTCTCATACTCAGCTACTGTCATCGATCCCTGACGGAGGTCATGAAACTCATCTATACGCTGCTGAATAAACCTCCTAGGTAAATACCTGCTCCTGAACCGCTCCTCAAACAGCTCCCAGGTAATCGTCTCTGAGTCGACATGGAGCTTCTGCTCCTCGGTCCTCCACCAGACTCCTGCTCCATCCTTCAGAAGATGGATCGCAACACGAGCTTTCGTGTTGCTACTACAAGGACAGAGCTTGAAGCATCCGCTCAAGCTCACCAACCAGGCCTCTGCCTGGAAACCGCCTATATCTCCTGAATACTGAGATGGTCGCAGCTTCAGGATCTCCCTGATATGGTCTGCAGCTGATGAATGACGAATCCTAGGTCTCTCTATATGCTCCTCCCTCTGTCTAGGGCTCCGAGACCTGTCCCTATGTCCTGAAATCCTGTCCCCATGTCCCTCTCGTGGAGACTCGCCTAGCCGACTCGCATGGAAATTTCTCTACTCGTGCTCCTCGCTGTGTCGAGGGGATGCCTGGGCATCTACTGATGGCTCCAAACTATGCCTAGCAAGTCGCCCTCCCAAGGGCTCTCCGCGTATAGCGGCATTAACATCCTGAAGTGTCTGCAAAATCTGAGGCAGAAGGGCTGCTACGGCCTGCTCTGGCGGTGGTATGTCTAGGTCTATGTGAAGAGACCCCTCGCCCAATCCGCGCCTCCTGCACAGATCAAGGCGAGAGTTAGTTCATCGTACTAGGTCTTGTGCTAGTTTTCAAAATTTGCTGTTTACTATAATTATCAACAATATGGTTTCATATTTTAAAAGAATAATGTTCTGTACTAAGTTAAGTGTTCCTGTTTCGCGTTTTCTGCGTGTGCCCAAGGGTCCCAGCTTCGAACCCCTGGCTCTGATACCAAAATGTAACGCCAAAAAAAAAAACGCCGACGCACACTCACGACATCGACAAAGACGACGCCGCAACAAACAAACGACCCGAAAATGCGACAAACTTTTTTTTTTTTTTTGTTGTATGGCGAATTATTTACCTACGAGTTGCTTCCACCTGGCTCGATGAGTTATTAATTACATCGGCGAGTTCGATAAAAGGGTTAAGACCACCTCGACCACGAAGGTGCTTCAAAGGAAGAGATATTTGGATCTATCTCATTCAACGCTCCCACGAAGATTGCAGTGGTGGTCGTCATGCGAGTTAGATTGTTTAAAGAAACGGTAATATCGTGTTGAAAAAATTCGAAAGGTAACCCAAGATTTATGATAAAATTTACTTTGAATCGAATACATTACCACTTCGATTTCTTTATTCTTACTTTATTATCGGTCGGTCAATTACGTTTTTTTTTTTTTTTCAAAATTTAATACGTTTTAATATATATATGTTTATATATATATATATATATATATATATATATATATATATATATATATATATATATTACTTATATATTATATATATACTTATATTTCAAAATTAATACATTACATTATATGTAATTGTAGATTTATATATATATATATATATATATATTATATTTATATACGTATATATATATATATATATATATATATATATATATATATATATCTTTATATAGGGATCATATTATATATACCCTTTTATTTTGTATTGCATTGTAATTGTTAATATACTTAAATCAACATACTACCATACTTATCTATAATGCGTATGAGAAGTTTAACTACCCCTAAGGATTAATTATAAATGGCGCTAAACCTAAAATTGAAATTTCCTATGTACATACAAACAAGAGGTCGGCTTTGGGAACTTTTCAACATAGGTTATAAATGATATGGTTGGGCGGTGGGTGGCCCGCTCAACCCCACCAAATTTGGCGGCCATGAAGAGACTTTCTTCCTAACGTGCAAGCGCGGCGCATCACAATTAATCAATTAGATATTGAAAATTTCATATCCCACGTCAACCAGCTGCCGCCTTTACAACATTGGGACGCGTCGTTTAAGCACATGGATACATTGTATTGCCTCCCCGGCCGCGTGGAAGACTATTTTTTTTTCCTTTTTAGTCCCTGTGCGCGTGGATAAGGGTGTGGGGAGTAACAGATGAAGGCACAGGTCGGTAGAACAGAGGAGAAGTTGGTGCGTACGCCCAGGCCGCGTGGGTACAGGCGAGGAGGTGAATGAAAGGATCTGGGCGCGTGTACAGTCCAGAAGGGATGGCGCACCAGCCAGCGAGGTCGTCTCAAAATATGTTGTTATAGCGTACATGTATCAAGTCCCCCATCATTTTTGGGCCCTGCCTCCCCCAGAGATCTTTATCAAATTAATTGTGGGAAGTAGGAATCATAGCCGTAAAACATTTGTTGATGGTGATAAGGTTATAAACACGAAATCTAAAATACTGCATAGCTACATTACATTCATCGCTCTACTTCTTCTCTTTTTTTTTTTTCTACTAATATGGGACTAGTATTCACGAATATAGTTTGCTTACATACAATCCAATAATCGTTACTCTCCTTCAATTAAAATATAGCAATATTCGCCATACTTGTTTTGGGACGTAGATAATGATGAAGGAGCTAGACGGTTTTGGGGTGTATGTTGTTACTGATCTAACGACATGATGAATTTGAGAGAAGTTCTCCACGATTGATACGATCAAGGGACGAGAGGAGAAAGTCACCGGTGGGAACAAATGCGTAGAATTTTTATTGAGATTCCGAGCATAAACAAGTATGACTCGAGGAAGGGGCCTCGCAGAGGTGATTGATAGGGTTCATCACAGAATATACAGAGGCGCCATTTGCTTGGTTATTAAAACTACTGAGACTACGTAGGTTCAAGTGTATGTTTCATTGACGTTATTATTTGAATGAAGTTTATTTGCATATATGACATTGATAGTATGCTGAGATATATGTATATAACAAAATGACAATTAAAGGTACTTTTAATATCTTTATAAGTTATTATCAATACATTCATTAGTTGTAGTATTACTTAAATAGGAATGGTATTTAACTATAGTACCCTTGTTAGATATTAAGGAGTGTTGAACACCAATCTTGATAAGTCTAGGTTATTACCATTAAGATCTATTCTAACTAACTTCAATGGACATCGCATGGATTTCTAAGCAAGTTAATTTCATTTTTTTTTTTATTTGCAATGGATTTACCATAAATTCATGGATGAATAAAACATAAAGGAACTAGAGCTTGAAATACTTCTTTAGCATCATAAAAA
Source organism: Taxus wallichiana var. yunnanensis (assembly GCA_018340775.1). Classification (NCBI taxonomy): domain Eukaryota; kingdom Viridiplantae; phylum Streptophyta; class Pinopsida; order Cupressales; family Taxaceae; genus Taxus; species Taxus wallichiana. The sequence continues at coordinate 239,027,537 of CM031233.1, forward strand.
GTCATTTTAAACTTAAGACCTTTCATCAACTACACAAGAGAAGATGATGCACTATTCTTTTCAATCTTTACAACACATTACTTTCAAGTACCCAAACAAAATCTTAATATATTTCCTTTTGAAATTTCTTCACAATATTCCACAAGAAATCAACAACATTTCCAATAAATTTTGAGTGAGAAAACTAACATTTCAATACAACTTTCCTCCAATATTTTGTTACAACACCTTTTACTTCATGTGGAACATATTTACAATCATGTAAACACTTTTCAAGTAAAATTGCATTCAATCATGTGTCTCTTGGAGCAACTATAGATTACCATGTTTTTTTTTTTTTTTGGAATGAAAACAAGATGATACAACTTTCTTTCACATGCAAGTTTTACAACAAAATAATATATGTAAGGAAATGGAAAGAGTCTTCACAAGCTCCATGGTGTTCTTCATCCATGCTCCAAGTTCCAAGTAGTTCAATCACAACCAAAATAGGGGGAGAGGCAACACTCTCCTCCCAACCAAATCTCAATGGAGAAGAGAAGCAATCTCCTCCATTGACCCCCGAGCCCCAAACACAACACAATGAAGGGGTGGTCTCCAACTCAAGGCAACAATACATGCTTCCACAATACAAGTTCTTCACAACATTCAAGCTAAAATAGAAGAACAAAGAGACACACAATAACATCAAACATTACACAACAAGGCTTGCATCCAAGCCAACAAGAGAAGGAACTATGGGAATATTTTCCTTATGCCTCCCAAATGAGATGAGATGCCCATCCAAAACCCTCCACAATATAACACAAGCCCCCCTATGACTCTTATGCCTCCCTCAAGTACCCCTTTTCCTCCCATACTCTTATGCCTCCCTCCTCTTATGGCTCCTCAAAGACAAGGTAGAATGTAAACATTCCTACCCAAGATGGGCATCCCTCTCAAACTCCCTCCACAATATCCTAATCTACTCTTTTGCCTCCCTCATGTGTATTCCCATAGACCTCTCCTATACTACACAAAAAGCATTCAATCCATCTTTCACAATATACCAAAGTAGACATGCATTTCTTACAATTTTAGCATAGAAGCAACAATATTATGAAAGCAAAAACAAAGGAGAGAAATCCCCTACCTCTCCATTGGAGAAGCCTAAACCAAGAAACTTGTCCAAGCTCCTTCCCAAATCAACCCAAGCATGCAAGTCCAAGCACTCTCTTTTTCCCTTTCTCCCAATTCTTCTCTCTCAAAAATAACAAAGGAGAAACTCTTCAACAACACAAAAAACAAAGCTCCAACCCCCTCAACAAGAGAGGAAGTTTCAATAAATAGACCAAGGAAAGGGTGAGGGTGATGTGGCTCCAAGTAGGATGCCACATCACACATCCTCAAACCTCCTCCCAAGGTCAACACAAATCCCAAAACACCATAAATGGGTGGTTGGGTTGAATGACAACCCTCTTCCACATTCAACCCTTTCCCATGTGCCTTAAGGCACAATTAAATGCAAAATGAGGAAAATGCACTCCAAAGTCATATTTCCCTTCCCAAAACAATAAATAGCCCCCTTTTTGGATTCCCAACCCATAGATATGGTTGGTAAGGGGTTTTGGGAAGTGTGGGACAAGTTTAACTTGTCCCACAAGTCCCCTAAAATTGCCCTCAATCTCAAATTCGAGATTCTAAGAGCATGGAGTGGTCAACACTCAAAACCAAGCATTCAATGCAAGAGGACACACAAGACTCAAGGAGCCAACAATCAAATTTATTACACCCACTTGACTTTCCCCAAGGCTTAAAACTAAAACAAGATATTACATTAATCCAAACACACTTAACAAAAGTAATTTAACAAAAGGACTTCACAAAAGAATTCACCTACTAAATCAAGTAAAAACAAGTAAATAACATTCTTACCCCCTTGGTCACATAGGAAAATTTCCCCCTCATGGAAATTTTCTCAACACATAAAAGAACAAAGTTAACACAATACAATTTACAAGTTGCCTTGACGACCAATGTTGTAACCACCCGACATTCTGTTGTGTTTGGTCCCCAATCCCCCTCATGGTTGTGATCATGCTGTGTTTCCTGCAAAATGCAAAATACCCTCTTCGGCCTTGCGGCCATGTCAAAATATCCAAAATAATCATATGCATGAAATTTATTAACATCTATACGTAATTCAAGCAATCATTATTTCTAGGTCTAAATCACAACTTAATTATGCATTTCATCATTATCCAAAATCATAGTAATGTAAATTCAACAACTACATTCTACTCATCATGGCGAAGAAATCCAATGTTAGAACACATGCAATATATCCATATAAAAAAAATATCAATATCCAATAGTCTGTCCATGAGTCGTGTAGTAGATCATAACCGAAAACAAAATCCAACCATAATCCAAATGCATCTAATCACAAACATCATGCTAATCAACATAAGTATAAGCCATGTTTATGAAAGAGGTTTAACTCAAAATAAAAATTATGACTCTTTTAGAGATAGTATGTGTGAAGGTGATTCAAAAGAAAAAAAATCTGAAATCAAGACCTAATTTTGACACGTGATGTAGCTTAATAGGGTTTAGACTAATGAAACTAACTAATGAAACTAACATCCGAACTCATCAACCCTTGTCGATGGGTTAAATTCCTTGGCTCGAAAACGAATAGGAGCAAGATGGAAATGGCTTCAAGGAAAGTTACTTGCCCAATCAACCTTCGAAAAGGGTTTACCACCAAACGGACATTACAGGGGGTCTCAATAGAGAATCTTTGTAACTAAATTTCATCAGGTCTCCTGGTAACACTCTCACTGTCACATAGTCAATTTTGATAAAAAATATCTTGAAGGAGAATCCCGAATTTGAGGATGCATTCGATACTGAATAGATAACAACATAGTTGGACAACCTGCTTGTTGGAAGCACTCGTAATGAGTTCTACTATACCGCAACATGCCCGCCGCTTGGCTACTTACTATTGAAGTTTCTGCTTTGTGGATCCTCGACAAGAACACACCTTGCGCAGCACCCAAATAAATTAGAGGTAACACGCCCGCTTCTTGGTGAGCTTCAAGCTCCATCTAGCCATAATGTCAAACCCATACTGCGCCCATACGCATTGAACAAAAGAATCAAAAAGAGATCATGGTGAAGAAAACAGGACTCCACCGACTCCCATCTCCCTCACGCAAGGTAGAAACATAATGGCCATTACGGGCTGCAGGGTAGGTGGTTGGGAGGAGACTAATGCCATCCACTTGCACAAGACATGCGAATGGACACAGTCGGCCAAGGTGGCGGTGGAGGGTAGGTAAAAGTAGTTTAAAAGATTTAAAAGCTGGCGAGTCCTCACCACGACTTGGCACCCCCATGAGCCCCTCCTTCAAAGAAAGATATGGGATAACAAAATTTCTACTAAAGTAAGCTCACAAAGCATATGAAAGAAGATATCTTAATACAATGCAAAAGGGAGTTACAATATTACGAGGCAGTTCTCATAAGCTAAAAAGGTATACGAATTTTTGCATGATTACTATTCAACCCGAGAAAATTTAATCGCGTACACATGAGCAAGCTAGAGGAAGTAAGAATCGAACTCTACATTACTCACAAGGATTAAAAACAACATGCGAATAGGCGTAAGTGACCAAGTGCGAAAACTAGAGGTTGGCATTTGAAAGCAAACATAAGGCAAGAGAACGACCATGGCACCAAAATGGGTAATCCCTTCCTCGGTAGCGGAGCAGGGTTCATTTTGCAAAGTGACCAACCAAACAATAAAATCGTTTAACGATAATTAATAATACAGTTGATAACAATCAACACTAAAATAATGAGTTATCATCGATCAATAATTAAAATAATAATATGGTTAATATTATTATTATTATTATTATTATTTAATTATTATTATTATTATTACCACTTAAAATAATTATTAATCATATTGACAAACACGTATATACCAATTTGACAATAATGTAAAACAATAACACTATAAGATAGAGGCCAATCGATAATTAAATTAAAACAACATTGTTATCATTATATACTATAAATATAAATAATTTCTACTCGCATCAATAATGGCCAAAGATCCGACTTAACTATGCGAAAACAAAATCCTACTTTAACTAGGTTTGCGCACAGGACATCACACACCCACACACAGAGGTGTCGATAACAACTTGAGAATGCAAGAAGGAGAGGGAAGGTTCTAAAACATCACCGAGACAAGATCTAAGACAACGGAAATACACACACCATTCGACGCTCAACGGGAGGGTCATTGAACAAGAACTAGCGTACACGCCGAAGCGGGGCATTACAAATCTCTAATCCAATGCAATCAATCCAAATAGCCAAGCACAAACATGTAACATCTTCCCAAAAGCTCCTCTAAAGCAAGAAATCCAATCAACAAGAAAATTCACCCCAAAAAAGCATTCCCAAAAGTTCAACAACTTGTAATTTTATAGAAGAGGAGAGAAGAGGATGAGGTGGATCCATATAGGATGCCACATCACACATCCTTAACTCCAACACAAAATTCAAATTCATTCCCCCAAGCATAATAAATAGGTGGGTGAAAATATGATAAATTACTTACACACTCCAACTAAGCCCACACCCCATAAGGACTGCAAATTTAAAACATGAAGAAAGTGCAATTAAAACATGCAACTTGACTTATAAAAATGCATTAAAAGGGTCTAAAATCAACCCTCCAACCATAGGTATGGTTGGTAAATAAAATTAAGAGATATGAGACAAGTTTTGCATGTCCCACAAACCTCCAAAATCATCCTCCAAGGACAAATTCGAATTTCCAAGGAGGTGGAGTGTTTCATACTCCAAAATTTTACTTACACAACTCTTACACATACTTACACATCACTTACACATACTTACAACATTTAATATAAAAGCCAACAACTTCTATAATTACTTTCTTATATCCCAAATTTGATTTATTTATTTATTTTAACAATATGATTACTCACATTATTTCTCCGCAATTAAAAGAATAATGAAAGGGGGAAAAAGCATCACAAAATAAACACATTCAAACATTAATAAAAGAAACCACATTAATAAATACGTAAAGCCCCTTGGTCACATTCAAAGGTAATCCACTCACAAAATTCCCGACAAAAACAACACACACACACACACACAAAACATGTTGCCATGGCAACCTTATTGAATTCATCTAGTATTCCAATGTGGTTTGGTCTTCAATCCGCCGGTGTTTTTGAGATAGTTTAACCGCAAAACACAAATACCTTCTTCGGCCTCGTGGCCATATCGAACATTCAACATGATATAAATATAATCACAAAATCACCTATACACATGAATCACAACAACATCAAAGAAATCAACAATATCACTTACAATTTATATCAACAACTATATCATCATCATATAATGTCTATTTTCTAGGTCCACTCACAATATTCAAAATTCATATGTCCAAACAACATTCATAATATATCCATGTCAAATAGTATATCATCATCCACATATGAAGTGTCTCTAACAATCATCATGCATGATTACTAAATCAAGATCAACAATAATCCATGGTCCAACATCTAACATCATAATAAATCAAAACCATAATAATGTCCATAATGTAATCAACAAATGTATCAAGATCAATATTAAAAGGTGTTAAAGGGAAATGGGCACTACAATTCATGAATTAATGAAGATTTTATATTGTAATTTTCTTGCTAAAAATTAAATGTTGTCAATTGAAAATGTTGGCATCTTTTTTAAAAAATAATAAAAATTATAATCCTATTTTCTCCATTTTTCTATAAATTTTCCATTTCTTTTTGTTGTGTAAGGGGTCGACAAAGATTTTGTACGCTACCAATCGGTAACATAAAATATGATGTCATCGTGTAGCATGATTTATGCTACTAGCCGACAACATATATTATGCTCCAAGCCAACAACAAAAATGACAAATATCAAAAATTTATATTTCATGTTAATGGCTAATTGAAATAAAAATTTTAGATATTGGTGTAAATGCTAGGTGAATTGGACCATAGAATTAACTTCTACCTAGAAAATTTAAGCGAAATAGCCAAGCTACCAACCCCTAAAAAATCACCTAAACAAAAATTTGAAATCCCAAATATTCATGAATTAAGGAAGATTTGCCACTATAATTTTCCTTGCTAACAAATTAAATGTCATCCAATTGAAAATGTTGGCATTGTAAAAAAAAATTAAAATAAAATTCAAAGTCCGTTTTCTCCATTTTTCTATAAATTGTTGATTTCTTTTTATTGTGTAAGGGTCAGTTGTTGGCACCTCAAATTTACGGACAAATTAATGACATTTATTGAGTGACTCCTCTGTATGTCTAAATTAAGATTGGATTTCAAACCTGGATCTTGTTGGAAATTCTCCATTTTCTATTTTGACCACTTTGATTGCAAATCACACTCTTGTGCAAAATTGAAGTGACATGGAGATGATAATGTGGAGCACAAATTATTCATTACCATGATAATCATTTTAATACCCAAAATACAAAAGAACTGAAATTATAAATAGCTATTCACATGGGCAATATTCATTAACAACTCCTTACCTTTAATAATATCTTGAAAATATGTTGCCTTAGAAACGGCAACCCCTTTTGCTTCCTTGTGATTCAAAAAAGTGGGATGTGGTTTTCGGAAAGAGGAGTTTCCCTTTGTTTCCGCCAACCATTTCTCCTCGAAATAATTCTCTCCTCCATCAAATCCTTCTTTAATGACCTTGTTCATTTCATTTCCAAATATCATGTCTTGGTGTATCTCCTTCAATGTTCACATCATACAATTCACGTACAAATGCTAATTTTAAATCTTCAAAGATTGAATAATATTTAACCTAAATTTTTAATACTTAGTTGATGACAGTGATATGACGCACTTATGTGATATGTATGTATTGAAATATTCAGTAACTAATTTAAAAACATAGTAAATAAGAAATTGTCTGGTCGACATTTAATGATTTGTTTTTCCCTCACACAAATTTCTGGCTTGCTTTTAAACATTTTTTTACTGGTTGAAAATATATATCCTCGTCTTTTCGGTTGTAGTTTGTGTGTTGTAGATATTGAAGTAGTAGTTAGCTTTGCGAAAAAGGAGAAAACAAAACTATACGTCGCTCTTAGCGGAACAATAATTGAATAAACAAGGCGATATGAAGCTGGAGATTCCATCGCAACATTGTAGACGATAAAACGTTGACATCGGTTGGTTCTTTTAAAACATAATATCCACTCATCTTCTCAACCATGCATTTTGTTTCCGATGAAAGCTTACATAATATCCACTCATCTTCTCAACCATGCATTTTGTTTCCGATGAAAGCTTACATAATATCCACTCATCTTCTCAACCATGCATTTTGTTTCCGATGGAAGCTCGAGTGTATTGGGTTTATGACACCGGAATCAAAGAGAGAAATGAGAAGTTTATGACAGTGTAGAGTGTATTGGGTTTCATAGAGAGTTCGGTCATACATCACGAGATGGATGTTCACCGGAATCTCCTGCATCCGCTCATAGTCTACAGCTTGATTTTCGGTCTCTTGTTCAACCATCGTGTTCCTGCAGAGGGCGCAGAGTATGCCTCTACTTACATTGTGCATATGGATAAATATGTCATGCCAAGTCAATTCTACAACCACGAGCATTGGTATAGATCAATGTTTTATTCTGTGAAAGGAGTAAGGGCCAACCAGAACACCCACATAGAGGACTTGTATCATTACACTTATGATATTGTAATGCATGGTTTCAGTGCCAAGCTTACGCAGTCGGAGCTGGACATCCTGGAGGATATGCCAGGGCATTTAATGTCGTTCCCCGATCCAGTAGGGAAACTTCATACCACCCATTCCACTGAATTCCTTGGACTCACTCCTAAACTCGGTCTGTTGCCGATATCCCAGTTCGGGCAAGACGTTATCATTGCCGTATTGGACACCGGAATCTGGCCTGAAAGCCAGAGCTTTCTGGACAATGGAATGGAAGCCGTGCCCGCTCGATGGAAGGGGACGTGCGAGAGCGGCACTGCATTTCACCCTTCGCTCTGTAACAAAAAGCTCATAGGAGCTCGCTATTTTAACAAAGGCGCGGTGGCAAAGTACGGGGACATAGACCCCACGCAGGACTATGATTCTCCAAGAGATAATCGCGGTCATGGAAGCCATACATCGTCGACTGCGGCTGGAAATTACGTAGATGACGTCAATTACTACGGTTACGCAGCGGGCACAGCCCGAGGCGTAGCCCCTGATGGCCGAATCGCGATGTACAAGTGCGTTTGGGAGACTGCGACGAGTGTGGCTTTGGGGTCCGACGTGCTGGCCGGCATGGAGAGCGCAATTACTGACAGAGCTGACGTTTTATCTCTGTCTCTGGGCTTCGACCCCACTCCCTATTTCAAAGATGTTATAGCGTTGGGAGCCTTCGCAGCCATCAAGAGAGGAATTTTGGTGGTTTGTTCTGCTGGAAACGATGGGCCTTCTCGCAATAGTATGTACAACGGAGCGCCTTGGATTTTGACAGTGGGAGCCAGCACCATCGACAGGGATTACACTGCAATGTTGACGCTCGGCAACGGGGAAGTTGTCAATGGGTCGTCCTTCTACACTGGTTCGAATCCAAATAAAAGCGCGAGGATCCCTCCTGCTCCGCTTTTCTACGACATCGGAGACCCGGCGTGCAACAATGCACACGACCCAGTGAAAGTGAATGGAACGGTGGTGTTGTGCGTGAATCCGAGTTATGTGAGTGTTGGTGCTGCGAAAACTGCGGGAGTTCTGGCTTTTGTTTTCGTGGGGGTTGATAATTTTGACTACACAAAATACCCACAAGACGAATTTCCTACAGTGATCTTAAAACGTGAAGATGAAGCAGGGGCGTCGAAAATAGTGAATTATGCTTCTACACAACAAAATCCTGCGGTGGATATACAGTTCGGAGGGACAGTACTGGGGTATAAGCCGGCGCCCGCCATGGCTGATTTTTCTTCACGAGGGCCAAATAATCAGAGTAGGAAAATTCTGAAGCCCGACGTTACAGCCCCTGGTGTTAATATCTTGGCTGCGTGGCTTCCAAGTAGCTTAAGAAAAAGGAACTACGCTATTGACTCCGGCACGTCAATGTCGTGTCCGCATGTGGCCGGCATGAGCTCTTTACTGAAAGCAGTTCACAGTGAGTGGAGTCCAGCTGCAATAAAATCTGCCGTGATGACTAGTTCTTACACGCTTGACAATACCAACAATACCATCACCGACCTCGGTTACAATGGACGCTCGGCCACGCCTTTGGAGTTTGGTGCGGGCCACGTGGAACCCCAGAAGGCGGTAGATACTGGACTCGTGTACGATGTGGGTGCGGAGGACTACGTCAAATTCCTGTGCACTCTCAATTACACCACCCAGGGTCCCAGCAAATTGAAATCATCCGGGAACCCCTGTTTCATGTCACAGCGGCCTCGACTTGGGTGCAGACGCACTAAACTATCCATCCTTTACTGCAATTTTTAACAAGAATGCCCCGTCTTCCTCTTCAAAGACATTCAAGAGGACGTTGACGAATGTAGGAGACGACATGTCATATTATAACGCGGTGGTGGAGGCACCGGAAGGACTCAAAGTACAGGTGATTCCGGCCACTCTGGAATTTACAGAGAAACATCAGAAGCTAAATTTCAGCGTTGTTGTGGAGGCGGAAGAAAGCATGGATGTGGTGTACGGGCATCTCAGCTGGATTGATAACCAGGGACACGTCGTCAAGAGCCCCGTCGTGGCACTCTTCGAATAACAAGAAGCCGCGCACGCACGGCTTAGGCGCGTTCATAATAGCTTTCTTGTTGGTTCATTAGATGTACTCTGTTCGGAATTTGTAGGCGCTTTCTTTTATAAATAATAGCATTGAATTGCATTTAAAAATTTGTTATGCTCCCCGTTCTTTGTTTCAATATCTACTGTCTTTGGGACTCGGTTTTGTCATTTGGCATTGATTTATGCTTAGCTTTGTTAGGATAGTAAATCTGAGATATCATCATTATGATGGCTGATGGTGGAGCTTATCAAAAAAATTAATTGTTTGTATGTTTATTATCTGCCGAAGGCTAGGATATTGTTTTCACCATTACAACTAGTTATTTGCATTTTGTCCAATCAAAATTTGTCATTTGTATTTAACTGGCTAGAGCTAAAGTTCCATCCTGTGATTTTTTGTTTTTGGAAGGATTCCATTGGTCATCCCCTTTATTTGCTACTATTGAGGGAAAAGGGGATGTACTCCTGATGATTAAATGCATTTACTGTGCATCCAGCAGATTGGGATGGTTTTGTGTGGCTCTAGGCCAAGTATGATTTTTTTGTATGATTTTTTCACAAATCTTAATCTGCAGTCTTCATCATCCTCATCTGGTTCATGAAAAAAGAAGAAATGATGGCCACTCAGAAAACCAGAGCTTCAGGCTCAAATAATGGCGACAGAGAAAACGATAAACAAAGGGCATTTTTGGGACGATTGTTGTGATTTCAGGAGGGGAGTAATTGAGTTAATTTTTCTAGAGTATGTTTGAAGGGTTTCTAAATTGAAATCCTGATATGGTTATTGGTTCCTAAATACTTGTATTGCTATGATTTTTGGGCGAGTAAAATTTAAATGGTGTCTTTGGAAACATGGGCAGAGAAGCGGGAGAAGTGACCCTCTCTGCAGTCTACAACTTGTTCCTTTGTCTCTCACCAACTTCCTAATCTTAGACATCAAAGGGTCCACATAGGAGAATTAGAAGTTGATGTACGTAGTGCATCGAGAAAAAGATGTTATATTTGATTCGTGCTTCATAAGTATCTTGATGTAGTTGTAGTTAGCTTTGCATGAGTTCCTTGTGTTGTGAATGGTGACCGACATTGGATTTTACTTCCACAAATTTGCTTCAAGCATGTTGTTTAGTGCCATCTACTTACAGTAAGGGAATAGATCTACTTTAGTTCTAAGACACGCGGGCTATTCTAAGGTATCGTTCTTTTGTTGTATGAAGGGTAATCTCTCTAAGTTCAGGCAATTGTAACTAGCAGCTAGTTAACATAGTAGAAATAGCCCCGCATGATATTTCAGGCTATTATTATTCATGTTTTTTTGTTATGTTATTTCCAGGACCCTGCAGATTATCTCTTAGGAAGGGGAAGTGCAATGCACTCGGCATCACAGGAATATGGAGCCTCTATGAGGGACCTCTTAGGAAGTTCTTATGCTTCAAGGATTGATGCAGATGTGGGGTTACTAGGTTCCCGTGGTGCTGCTGGTAGTGTTGCTTGTTCTTGTAGGTAGTGGAGGGAGAGGTCTTGAAGATCATGTACGGTGTCGGTTTGCCTCACTGGACGAGATTACGGTTACGGTAAAGGGTTGTTGGTGTTGTTGGTGTTTTAGCGGCGGTCTTATGGCAAGTGCTTTACTTGCGGAGTAAATCAAGTGTCTTGTGTCTTTGGAGTAGGAAAATTTGCGGTTCAAGACATTCACTTATTTTAACTCCCATTTCGTTTAGATTAGGGTGGAGTGTGCAATAGGAGTTGGTCTTATGGTAAGCGTTTTATTTGGAAGAAAAAATGAGGTGTTTTGTGGCTCGAAGGAGGGAGTTTTTCAGGTTTTGAGATAAGTAAAATCGGCTTATTTTGACTCCATTTGGATAAAGATTGGTGACGTAATCTGCAACATCCGCCTTATTATGGCATGGATTTGAGAAGGGAGATTCGCAATTTTTTATGAGATAAATTAGGCTTATTTTGGCTTGTCATTTGGTAAATATTGCTGATATAGTCTACCCTAGCAACTGGTCTTACGGTAAGTGTTTTGTTTGCGGAAAAATTTAATGTTTTATGTCTTGGAGCGGGAGAAGTTGGAAGTTTTATCAAATAAAATTGGCTTATATTGGCTACATTTTGGGAAAGATTGGTGGTTTAATTCGCAACAACTACTAGTCTTGTCATGGCGTGTCTTGGAAAACAAGAAGCTTGCAGTTTCCAAAAAGATAAAATCAATTTTTTTCTGGTAAATGTTTTGTTTGCAGAAAAATGTTGTAGGAAAATTATGCGGGTATTTTAGATAAAATCGGTTTCTTTTGGATTTCAGTTTGGTAAAGATTGGTGATGTAGTCATCACGGTTATGTTATGTATATTTTTTGCAGAGATGTGTCATGGAGCAGGAGAAATTTACAATTTCTGTAGATAAAATCGACTTCTTTTGGCATGAATTAGTCTTATTATGAGCACCCAGTGTAAGTTTGCAGGAACATTGAGTAATTACAAAGTACAAAGTGGAAATCACTATGATATGGTGTTGTTTGTACATTCATAGAGTAGGGGTCTAGATTCTTAAGGTGCCTGTTTTTGTGTTGGTAGGAGCCAATGTTGCTCTACAAGATTCTTTTTTTTAATTTTTTGTATCATTTACATTTACAAAGTTAGTATTGAAAGTGCTAGGTCTTTTGCAGCCTGAGCTTGCACATGACGATCATTGTTTAAGCTAATTAAATAACTGTTATCAACTCTTGGTCTGAAATGGGATGCAACAGCTTCAAGCACGATGCTTTAGTAGAAGATGAGAGTGACCGGAAGGAGTCTTTGCCAAAGTCATCTGACAAAGTAGCAGAAGTGGCAAAAAAAGTGAAGGGAAGCACAGTTTGGAATGCTAAGGTAATTCAGGGAGACGGACAACCTGTTGGCGACAAATCACCCAACATTTGTGGAGCTTGTCTTTTGTTTTAGAATTTTAGGTGGAGTCACAATTGTGATTGTTGTCTGCTGAGGTTTGAGGGAAAACTTCAGGTTATGCTTATTGAAGAACCCGTGGTGACAGTGGCTACATCATTTACAACCATCTCTTAATTGCACAATATAATACTATTTATACAACTTACATGAAAATAATTAAGACCAACTTGTTGCTGATGTCCTATGGGTGGTGACTACAATGATTTGGCGTAAGCATGCGTGGAGCGTCATCAAAAGATTTGTTTTTCCTCTTTAGGCTATTAGAAGGAAAATTTAATTAATATAAGTTGTTGATAAGCATTTAACATAGGGAATTTGGTTGATTGTAACAAATGGGAAGTACTCGGAAATGATTCCTTAGGTTTAATGTAGTTAATATTGTTGGTACATCTTACCTTATCTATATGTTTTTCTAATTTTATGTTATGCAAGTCATTCTAATGAGTGGAATAATTGAAAATGCTCTGGCAGAGTTAGTATCCGAAAGAATTTCTAAAGATAAAGCTCTCCACGTCTATAATGTTCGAGATTTGCTATTCTTTGTAAGGATCATACTTTTTTTTGCAATCTGGAGGATCATGGGAAAGTGTTGTAGATGGTGGGAATCTAGCTGCGATGAATATGCTTTGATTCGGACAGCTATAAGGTAAGTGTGAATGTAAGTTTTAGTCTTTGAAAAGGAAACCGGATAAAGAGTTGTTGCATGCTTCCTATAAGCTGAATGGGAAATTTGGTAGTAGTTTTTGAATGCTTCTATAAGCTAAAAAGGAAATTGAAGCAAAGTTTTCTTTTGGTAGATGCTTGAGGAAACCACCCAACTTGATCGACAAGTTGTAATCGTTGGAATCAATTTGTTGAGGTATTAAATAGTACTAGTTTTTATAAGGGAATTATTAGCATGACGTTTTCTTGTTTTCAATTTTTGTTTTGAATTACTAGTGTAAAATTATTTTATTCTTAATTATATGTTAGAATCACTTAGCTCGTGATGTTTCTCGGTATGTCTACAAGGATTAAGTTATTGATGAAAGAAGCTACTTTGTAAAAATGAAATTTTAACTCTATTGCATTTAAGAAGCAACTTGTCATTGGTTGTTTCGACAAATTCACTAGTCGATCTTTTATGTTAGTTCTCTGCAATTTAAAATAGAGCCCTTGTGCCATGTAACCCTCTCTTCTTTGCTTCACATTTATCCATTTTTCCCGACACCGTATAGTTCATTATCATATGTAGTTGTAACTCGCATGTGATTTTTTCTTACAAACTTGAGAAGGATGCGATATATATAAATGGCTATACATCGGGAAGAAGTCTGCGATCATAACTTCCATTGTCTAGTCTCGCATTGGTAATTACAGAGGCAATTGTTTTGACTTGTTTTTTATTTTATTTTTATTTTTATGGTTAAGAGTTTTTATTTTTATCAAATATTAGTGGCAGAATCTGCATATGGTACAAACATGGCCATTGGTCCTCAAACATGTAAATGTCCTTTTATAAAAATCCCTTTATATTGTAGATGCTTTATCCTACAAATCTATTTAATCATCTGTATTATGCTCGTAGTTGTATTGTCGATGCTTTTATATAAGAGCATGACTTAAAAATTGGTGTATCAACCTATGCTCGCTAGTTGTGATCTAGATGAATGCTTCAAGAGCTTCTAGGTTGGGTTGAACAAATATGCAATTCTTTCCTTATTGTTGATCAAGATCAAGAGATTACTTGTTTAGATCTGCTTGCCACATAGTGTATAGTGTGATATCCACTCCTCCATAGATATTTGGCTTTAAAAGCTGGTGAAGCTATTCTCTATTAAAACTTGGCTACACCTCATCAAAGTTATTTTATCTCTCTTGTTTATTTCTACTACGATGTCTCCTTTCCATTTGTTTTCTATACAAAATTCCTCGCCCCTCGCTAATTTTGTTCTTGATGTGTGTAAATCATTTATAACATGTCTTGGCCCTACGTATCGACAATATCCTACAAGCTAACATTAATGCAAAACCCAATTTCTCTACTCTGCAACAAATTTCATGTTGTTTTACACAAAATTTGTGATTAATCCATGTTTGCATAAATTTTAAACAATATTACTACTGATCTAACAATTTTGGGGATTTCTGCAAGACCTCTCTCTGCAAAAATAAGGAATTTCTCATGGAATCCACCGTAATTGGTAACTATGATATACTATTTCCTTTTCTAACAAGCTACCCATACTAACAATATGAAACATGAGGACTAATTATTTGTATTCTCTTACTTTGATGTGCAGATGTCAAGACGTCAAAAGGGTCGGATTATCAATACAAATGATTGAGTTAAGTCATCATAACTAGGTAAAAAAATCTCATCTTTTTTTTTTCTCAACAATGCTCTCAATTCATATGTGTTGCTATTTGCCGAGAATTTGCAAGTATGCATGCCAAATTTTGCCTCGCAAACAAAAAAAGAGAGTATATACCCTCTAATACAACACAACACCTTCACTGGAAAATATATTATGTTTGAATGAAACTATATCTTTCTTCACACAAGGCGGATAGAGAGATGTATTTTTCTAATTTTTGTCGAAGATGGTATTCATGGGGATAGTTTGTAGTAAAGCTCCAAAACCTTGAACAACAAAGAAAAACATTTCTTCTACGATACAAATGTCACCCAAATGTTCACACACATGATATCATATTATTTGAAATCTAATTGTTTTGAGTTTGTTTGTTTCAAATTGCATGTTAAAAACATGTTTCAATTAACGTTTCAGCATGAGAATGACCGCTGCAACATCAAATTCCAAGCAACAAATATACAAAGAAGAAAACTACTCTTACCTTGTCCTTTGTTCATATCAGAGGGACGTGTTTTAGGAATGTTTCTATGTTGGGTCTCCTTTGATTGTGTGCCATTTGATCAAAAGTCACCGTGCCATGCTCCATAAAAGAATTTTTCGGTCATGCGTGGGGTGTGATTCAAAACGTACTTAAGGGTTGCATTCAACCATGTCTTGTTCGCTAGAGGAGCGTCACGATGCAGTGCAAAAGAGAGGTCAAATTTATTATTTTCCTTACATTCGTTTGTAATAATGTGACGGCTATTCGTGTACATTGTTGAAATTGTGGGTGTTCTATTTTAAATCTATTTTGTTGCCTTCTAGTTGGGCCACTTGTTTTCCCCCTTTCTCCGTGTCGATAATGTCATTTGGGGTTTTTGTCGGGAAAATTGTTGTTATTCAACATGCTTGGGCCCCTATATGTTAAAAAACTATGATCCCTGTTGGCAGGTGTATATTTTGTTTGATTTTGCATCTTTGTTTGTATATTGTTAAAAACTAGAATGATCGCATACAACATATTGTCATTCTTGTATCTTTTTTATGTTTTATTTTGCATCTTAGTACAAAGATGCAACAACATAAGTTGGCTTGGGGAAACATGTATTCTTTAATTGCAAAAAGTTACAAACATGCATTTTTTCAATAAAGAAAGGCCCATTGTCCATAATCTTACGTGCACAAGTGGGACTCAGCCCATACAGTAGAAGAGAAGAATTGTCTTCCCCAAGTTCACAATAACACCGACTTCCACTTCTTAAGCTCGACACCTGTCACATAGTTCTAAAAAAATGAAATCTTCCTTGTGATTTCCTTGACAAGTCCAATCAGTTGTGTGCGAGTTCAAAAAAAAGCAGAACATAATGGAAAATCTTTATGATTTTACCATATTTAGAAACTACCTAATTTTCCGCATTGAGGGCTCTTCCACACAAAGTGAGTTCATCTTAACAAACTGAATAGGTGTTTGTTTGAAAACCAAACTCATGATTTTTTTCTCTTTTTTGTTATTGTTTTGATTTTTGTGCTTCTGTGGATGCAAATTTTGGCCTATCTACAACTTCTGATTGCAACTTCCTTTTGAAAGAATGGTATGCGTTGCGGCAATCAACATATTTTATATTTGCATGTATTTTTCTCCTGGTGCCTACGAATGTGTCATAACAAACATTTTTATAACTATGGCCTACCAAGACAAGATTTGTGTTAGCATAACTTGAAACAAAGAATAAATAATTGTTTTACATACATATCTACCCAAGCACATAAACTATATTTTACGAAACTCACATGACATTTATTATTCATTAGGCTCTTACATTTTTTCACAAAGGTAATGTTTGTCCTTAAAGATACCATGCAAAGCATTAGCTTGGCGAGGATTTGCCATATCATGGCTTTGTTTTCAATTGTTTACTAGAAACGACATATAAGATATGTATTCACATAACGTCAACATGGTTACATACTACATTTTTATTTGACAAATAACGAATTTTAGTAAGTTGAAGGTTTCAACTTGAATGTTTTTAATTAGCATGTGTACAAAGTAAGGGTCTTGTTTATGTTATAGATTCGCTTGAGATTTGTGCTTAAGTTGTTGGAGTTGGTCCACGATGTGTTTTCTATTCCTAGTCCTTATTTCAATTTTCGATTGTGGATTCCACAATAAATATAACTTCAATAAGTGGTGGCTTATCCACTCATCTATCAATAAAAAATAACTAAATATGAAGAATCAAACAAATAAGCCTACACATAGTCAAATCTAAAATTTATAGTTTCAAATTAAAAATAATAATACTAATTAATGAATGTATATGAATTTTTTAATTAAGAGAACATTTTATATGTACAAAAAGTCACTCCACACACAAATAAGGGAATTCACATATACCATAGAGCTTTTAAGTGTGCATGTATTACAAGGTTTGTGAGTCATAAGGATTACAAATACTCTTACTTAAACACTTATGTCATTACATAATATACTAAGTTAAAATTTGACAACAATTTACATGTTTCTTATCTTTCTAGCTATAAACCACTTGCAAATTTTTGAAATGACTATCTCCTATCACTCGTATACTAGGATTTTAATTTTTCTTATAAATTTATATACTGAGATGATACTAAAGTTATAGAAAATGAATGTTTATTTTTGATTGAGCAACTCTAAGGGTTTTACAATTGGGCATTGGATTACATAGTTTAATGGCATCTCTGCCTAAGTTCCAAACAGAACATATAGATTCAACAATGCAAACTAAGCCAAAAACTAAACCAACAATCACCTTCAAAGTGTGGAAACTACAAGTAAGGGGAATCCACGCTGTCAAAATCACCCAGGGCTCCTGGCCTCAACCATTTGACTCTCCGTGTCGGGTGTGTCCAGGCTCTGCACTCAACAAGACTTGATCCTTGATGGGCTCAATGAAAGCCAACATCATCATCAATAGACCAATGCCCCTTCAACATAGAAAATGAGTTTTAAATATTATATTTGTATTATTTTATATAATGATAGATTATATTAAAAATATATTATTACTAAAAAAATTTGTTTCATATAAATGAATATCAAATTTAGACTCATGTATTATTGTCTTGAATTTTGTCATTTTGTCTTTTGCGAAAATTTGACACAATGCCTAAAATTATAATGTCGATGATAAAGAAAGCCTTAGGGCTAGGTAAAGAAGATTGGGAAATAGTACTAATGGTAACTTACAACAAAATTTTCCAAACCTACCCGTCTTATAACTATGAATCAACCCTAATATCTACACGATTGGACTCGCATAACTAGTTTAATATGCATTACAATCGTAATCGTGGTGACTTTTAATGATATTCTATATTCTATGTTTTGACAAGGAATTTGCCGGCCCTTAAAATATGATATTGTAAGCGTGTGAGGATTGGTAGCTTATTGACATTGCAATTACAAATAAGATATTGACGTGGACCAATGAGTGGCCCATATTTGTGGCTATTTTGATAATTAAGTCTGAAGGCGTTTAACAAAGGGGATCGAGACCTCTTTGATCTGAAATGCACGCTAGAAATTGTGAGTCCCTCAAATGACATATGCCATCATTAGAAAAAATGAATTTCCGTTGTCGATTACGCCATACGGGGTTCCACTTTAGTGCGTCCCTGTGTGCAGAGAGTGGTTGGCCACGCCACGGGGGTTAAATTTGACGGCCACCTATGCTGCACAAACAATTTTAGATGATGGTCATTTTTAAATACTAGCAATCGCACGCGGGGTGTGCGATGAAAACGCCGAAAGAGCGGTTGGACGAAAGAAGAAGAGAAAGTACGAGGAAAGCAATGTAGATCAACTTAGTGCAATGAACAAGATAAAAGAAATAGAAATATGCGCCTTAAGTTGTTTTGAAACAAAAAGCACGAGATATATACAAGTGGCAGCGACACTAAGATGGAATGGGAATGCGGCCCCGCGAGAGCTGGAAGGAGCTAAGAAGAAAGATTTACGGGGAGAGCCAGAGAAGACGTAAGGCAAGCAAGCTCCGATATTCTTCTTGGAGCCTGGAATGCAGAAGGGGAGTGGAGGACATGCGAGAGTAATGGGAGAAAGAGAAAGCTGGAGAAAAACGAAGGGAAGAGAGAGACAAAACCCTTGAGATAGCAGTGAATGTAAGGCCTTGTCTTTCAGTCCTGCCAATGTCCACCGTAGCAAGTGGTAGTGTAAGCCCTTGAGATTTGTGGATAGAAAAAGCCCAAGCCATTTTGAGCGGTAGTTGTCTGCGGCCTCCTCTAGAAATGGGAGGAATAGGAACATACGAAGGGGTATTTTGAAGAGGTAGATTTGGGGAGGTTACGTGTACGATCAAATTTGATGACGAAAAAAAGAGGTAGATTTGGAGGGCCGGAGGATATTCCATAGACTATGTCGAAGGATATTCCAGAGACTATTCCATAGACGAATGTAAGGGCAACTCCGGAATGATGTCTCATGCAAGTTGAGCCTTGTTAAAACTAAATATTGAATGAAGGGAGACCGACATGTTGAATTCGCGCCATATGTCAAAGGTGCAGTCATGATCAAGATTGTTCCCAACACACAATGAGATTCTGCACAATGAGCTAAGTCACATTACAATATTTCTAAACCTTTTTGGAAAGCAAAGTTAATAGAAACCTAAACATTTACATCGAGGACCGGGAAAGAGAAAAGACATCATCAGGTTGTGTGTGACCAGAACAAGCACATACGAGATCAAAAGGTATACAAAGATAAATATAGATATAAATGACATAACACCCTTTTTGGCAAAAAAATTGTGATATGCGGGACATATTGTATTTTTTTGGCATAATTCAATTTTGTTTTTTTTTAAATTGAAGCTTTATAATACAGATGGTAGAATAGTTTCCAAAGCAAAGAGAATGGTTTAGAACGGAGATTGGAATCTGATGTTGGTGACTTAAATTAACTTCTAAGATTCGTAGCATGATCACAAGCATGTTAGCCGTTTTTGCTATGGAAAAATCAATTTTTTTCCTTCTTTATCATTTGAGTTTATATATGGCAAAAAAACTATTATAAAATTGTTAACAAACACATGAAAAAGTTAAGTATACTCCTATGAAATGAAAAAAACACATAGTAACTAAATACTAAATAACACAATCATTTAAAAACAAATAATTATCCCATAAAACAATCAATTAACTAGTTAAGCAACAAAATATGCAAATAATTAACTATAAAGACAATAGATACAGCAAGGAGTTAAAGCCGGATGACATTATGATTACGAAATTTGATGTGAAAGTATTGATTATTAAACACTATAATATATTTTCAAAATGCTATCTTGAATATAATTATGTATTAGACTGTGAAAGATTATAAATTTCGCATGAAATTCTATTTCAATAAAAACGAGACATTAGAGTATGTGGCTAATTATCCATAAATTCAAAAACAATGTACGTTGCGGGATAAAACCCATGACCTATGGTGGCTCCCAGGCACCTGAAAATCTAAAACAATTACGAGAAAAGCAAGGAATAAGGATGACTCAATAGCAAAAAACCAAGAGAGCAATATTACATACTCGATGCCATTCAGTACTCATTCCTTTGTCCTCTCTCGCTAGGGCTGGTGCCAGCGATGATCCTCTCTGCATATACCATAAAATTATTTCTGTCAGGAATGTGCCCAAAATGTTGAAAATGGCAATTTAAAGCTTGAAAAAATGTGCATGTGCATAAGACAGTTATTCCATAGATATTCCCAACCACAACTTCATCTCCTAAATTACAGGATTAAAAAAACAACATACCATTTTATGCTTTTGCAATAAATGCATACATACAGAGTTTCTACTAAATTTTAATATTCATCATTTAACAGTCTCATTGGAAGTGAGAAATATAAGATTTTTCAGATCTCTGAATGAGTATTTTGGCACAAGATTGCAGGTGACAGTCAATATGCAAGTAAATCTAGGTATGAAATATAAACTCCAAGCTTCTTCGGTTCAAACAGTTGTAGCAGAGTAAAACTTAAGGAAATCTGGCTTACTCCAAAGACTGGTCGAGCAAGTGAAGCTCACAACGAGCTGGGAAGGGTCGAGTTGGAGAGTGAAGGCCACAAACAACGGCCAAGCTGGGTGTAACGGGTTGGATGAGCCAGTGAGGAGCACAATGATCCAATGCAGCTGGGCTATACAAAACAACTCTCAGGCACACAATCAGCGAGCTCCCAAGAGGCCTCAACTTAAACCCACTAAAGAACATGGCACACCCTAACTCGTCTTTTATAGGCAAAGCAAAAATGCACAAATGGCAAGTCGAGCTCCCTACAGTGAAACCCCAATCGGGCCATACACGAATCAACCAAGGGGATCTGAAAAATCTTATATTTCTCACTTACAATGAGACTGTTAAATGATGAATATTAAAATTTAGTAGAAACTCTATATGTCAGGGATCTTTCTCACCACAACTATCTCTTAGATGTCTTTATAGGGATCAGACAAGAGATATGCTTGGCAATGGTGGTGACATAGTGCTGCAAAAGCATAAAATGGTATGTTGTTTTTTTAATCCTGTAATTTAGGAGATGAAGTTGTGGTTGGGAATATCTATGGAATAAGTGTCTTATGCACATGCACATTTTTTCAAGCTTTAAATTGCCATTTTCAACATTTTGGGCACATTCCTGACAGAAATAAGTTTATGGTATATGCAGTCCCTGATACCACATCATTTTGAGGCATTCTTTCAAACAGTTCATGTGCATTAGGTATCCTTTCACATTTTGTATAGATGTCTAGTAGAGTAGTTGCAACTACATCGACAAAATTCACAATTCTTGAGACAATAGGATTAAAGAATGGGGAATAGTTACATGTGTGAAAAGACGTCCATATCCATTTCCGAAGATCCTATTTTGCCACAGGCTGGGAGTATGTTCACAAATGTTAACTGATTGGGTTGAAGACCTGTTTCTTGCATATGGTGAAACAGTGTGAGTGCCTTGTGACAATAATCATATTTTCTGTATGCTGCAATAATTGTATTCCATGACAAACTGTCTCATCGTTTCACTTGGTCAAACTCTGTACATACATCTATCAAAACTTTGCACTGGACATACATTTAAATATGTTCTCTATGAAAACCATGCTCATGAAAATACAAGTCTGCAATAATTTAAAATATGTAATCTTTAGAGACGTTGTGTGCACCTGCCTCTGGCAGTGTACTATTGTTTTCGGCTATTCGTATTAGTTGCATGGATACAACATTTATTTGTTTTGACAGATCCGTGTTTGTCTTTGTTATGAACATTTGGATACATGCATTTCTCAATTTTTGTTTCTACAGAAGATAAGTCAGTTCATATGAGACCGTTTGCAAATATCTTTGTCTGTATTTTAAATTCTCAATCAAGTAAGCAATCTGATTCTTTTCTAGACAGAACCCCTCTGAATATTACATATCTTCAATTATTGCAGACCTGTATTTTCATGAGCATGGTTTCACAAGGAAAGACAGTCCACTCTTTCATTGCTCATAGGCGATACAATTATTCCAGCATACAAAAGACATGGTTATCCTCGTGAGGCAGTCATATTGTTTCACCATTTGCAACAAACAGGTGTTCAACCCAATCAGTTTACATTTTCCAATTCACTCCCAGCCTGTGCCAAAATGGGAGCTTTGGAACAGGGTATGGATATCCATCAAAGCATAAAGGATAGAGGAATTTTGTTAGATGTGGTTTCATGCAACACATACAACAATAAGATGTTTTAAGATAGCCAAATTCATCCACATAATTAAGTATATATGAAAATGTATAAGGGAAAAAATGCAAAAAAAAACACATAATAAATAACCAATTTTATAAACAATATGGTAGGGAATTTTCCATGAGATAAAGGAAAAAAAAGGTTATTTTGAGAAAAACCTTAAAGTTCATGAACACAACAAGTACATAAAGGCAAGTGAGACACTTCATTCACAAAGAAGAATATCATATTCTACGAGCAATCTTAAAGTTCATGATCATCACAATTATATCTTTGCATTAAACAGTCAACAATGTGCATTGAATGGAATTGTGGAGTTCTGCAAACCGAAAGGAAATAACTTTACATGAGAGTACACAAAGAAAGTAATGCAAAACAACAAGATCAGATCTGCACAAGACAATGTTTATTTCTTAGATGGTTTATTCTGCTAATACTTAAAGATATAATTTGGATAAATCAGTATAAAAACTAACCATACCGAATATAGAAAATTTAAATTAAAGTAACTAGTGATGGAATAAGCTTATAGATGATTTATTTGATTCAGGAAGAACTTTGCCAGGTAAATTTGTAAATTTTGATCTGGATTGTAACTAAACTATAAATCTATCTAGTTAAGGAATATGCGGAGGAGTTAGAAATCCTGAAGCTATCTCAGCGCAAATATGCATATCACAAGATAGCGAGTAGACTCTTTATGAACTGTGGTTTGTAGAATGTATGGGCCATGACAAAGCATTCAGCAGATCCTTTTTTTTTTGTCAATACACGTATAGGTTGGAGTTGGGCAGAAGGTTTTCTACCAAGCATCTGGAACCAATGATGTCAGGTTTTATGCCAGTGCAATTTTCAAACCCTACGGTAAGAAAATTAGTCAATTCTTACTTTCGATGCATCAATCGAAAGGTATCCGATATCATTGAGGTGTTTTTAGACATCAACCTCCTCCAAAGAATGAAGAAAGATATGGGGACCCTAACCTTTCCAAAAGCCTAACATGTCCTAAACGCTCTACAATACGGAAGTATCTATGATATCATTGTTAATGCTTGGGCAATGTCAAATAAAGGCCAAAGGTTACAATACAGAAATGCATCACATTTGTGATAGCACAGAAACAGATTACATTCGTTGCAGCAGAAAGATGCCTCTGTCACATAAATCTAAAAAATTGTCCTGTGAATTTTAAGCTCAAAATCATACAAACAACTCAGCAAAGGTATCTTGAGTCTAGCTGGAGAGTTTGTAGTGCCATTTTGAAAATGCCTACACAACATCCCAGCCAAACCGATGGACAGTCAAGTTTTGTGAAGATTTCAGTCTCTCCACTAATTAGTGACCTATTTTGAAAAGTTGGGTTAAATCTATTTATGACAAAGTCATTTTTTTAGTTTATGGCTATCCAAGACACTAACTTGGCATATAAGAGCACCATTGTATGGAAAATATACGTTCAGATTCTAACGGGCTGTAGTCATATTAATTAAATCTATGGTTCATAAATACATCTCAGTTACCAAATAAAGCAGCACCTGGTGACCATTGTCAGCAAATATACTAGCAAGATTATAAAACGATATTGTCACTTAAAAAAAGCTACCGATAACTGAAATTGCAGGAAGATTGTTTCTAACACAGTTATACGAAAAAATATGTTTTATTCAGGTCTCTGGCGAAGGGCGTGCCATGGGTTGTTTCATGGCTGGGCCGTCATTCTATATGCAGGTCAGCTAGATGTCTCAAAATACAAAATAGATTCATTATTAAGGTTGCAATCAAGGTAAATATTAATCAAGGCAGAGCAATATTTACTTCATCAAAGATCTTAAGTCCTTTAACAGGCCCAGCTCATTCCTAAATATGACACGAGGAAGGCAAGTTTGCAGCCTAATAACCATGATTTATAGATAATTTTGCAAGAAAAATTACAAAGAGATATAATCCTCAACGTATCAATATTGTTAGCATTATTTTATTTTGGGATTGAAGCGAGAAAATAAAATGCCTTCCAAACTTTTCCCGAGACCCTGGAATCATCCACACATACGGAAGGAGCTGGCCTCGAAGCCATCTGGACCTAATGATTTGTCCAATTGAAAGGAGAAGATGACTTTTTAAATCTCTTCAAGGTTTATTTCCTTCACTTTCTTTTTAACCCTTTAAGCTTTATTTCCTTCACTTTTTTTTAATCTCTTTAAGCTTTATTTCCTTCAACAGCCTCTCATTCATATCTTCTGTACCAATATTTAGGATAACCTCAAGTAGATCTTCTCGAGTCTCAATCCTGCCACTATTATCATTAGATAATGATGTCTGAAAATGATCCTTGGCTGCCTCTCTAATTGTCTTATCCTCGGTTAAATCCTCCTCACCTTCTCTTTTAACCAGAGCAATATGGTTTGTCAGTCTGTGAGCAACCACAATCTTGTGAAAACTTTGGTATTTGCACTTCCTTGTTGAACCCATAAAGTTTTGGATCTGAGTCACAAGGAACCCTCCTCTTTCTCCAAGTTCTCCAACAAAGACGATAATTTTTTTTCTCTGTTCTGATGTGGAAGCATACCTTATGCACATGAACTGTTTGAAAGAATGCCTGAAAATGATGTGGTATCAGGAACCGCCTAATGGTCTGTTAGATGTAGTTGCAAGTGCTCTCACTCTTTGACATACTAAAACAATTCATGTGCCTTGTTTATGCTTCCACATTTTGCTTTCATGGATGTTCATACCCTGTTCCAAAGCTCCCATTTTGGCACAGGCAGGGAGGATGCTGACAAAGGTTGTGGAATTTGGCTTTACATCTGCCAATTGCAATTGCATGAATGTTTCTAAGTAATTATAACACTTTTTTAACAAATCCATTTTGGGCATATCTTGCAATCATGACTGTCCACGAAACTACATTTTTTTGAGGCATTGTGTTGAACAGTTCACATCCCTTGTCTATGGTTCCACATTTTGCATACATGTCTACAAAATTCCTCTATCCTTTATGCTTTGTTTGTTTTGAGAATTTAAAATACAAACAGAGATATTTGCAAATGGTCTCATATCTACAAGATCTAAGTATCTATGAAAATAATCCTTAATGCTTCTCTAATGTCTTATCCAAAGGTTAAATCCTCCTCACCTTCTCTTTTAAAAGCAGTTACAATATGGTTTGTCGGGAAAAGATGTGAGCAACCACAATCTTGTGAAAACTTTGTGTATTTAAGCACTTCCTTGTTGAACCCATAAAGTTTTGGATCGAGTCAGAAGGAACCCTCCTCTTTCTCCAAGTTCTCCAACAAAGAGGATAAGTCAAGTTTTGTGAAGATTTTTTCCTCTAATTAGTGACCGATGTGGAAGCATAAATTATTTATGAAGTGTTTGAAAGAATGGCTGAAAATGATGTGGTATAAGAGAACCGCCTAATGGTTTGTATAGATGTATTCTAAGTGCTCTCACTCTTTGACATACTAAAACAGTTCATGTGCCTTGTTTATGCTTCCACATTTTGCTTTCATGGATGTTCATACCCACGTTCCAAAGCTCCCATTTTGGCACAGTAGGAGGATTTCTGACAAAGGTTGTGGAATTTGGCTTTACATCTGCAAATTGCGTGCATGAATGTTTCTAAGTAATTATAGGTCACTAGATTTTAAAAAATCCATTTTGGGCATATCAAGGTAAATCATTAATGTCACGAAACTACATTTTTGAGGCATTCATCGAAAGATCTCACATCCTTTGTCTATGGTTCCACATTTTGCATACATGTCTACGAGGAAAAAGTTTCCTCTATCCTTTATGCTTTATTTGTTTTGAGAATTTAAAATACAAAAGAGATATTCCTCAAATGTATCTCATATGAACCGACTTATTTTATTTTGGGTGAAAGAAATAAAAAAATGAGAAATGCATGTATTCAGTGTTGATGGCAAAGCCACGAAACTAATGATTTGTCAAAACAAATAAAGTACTTTTACATTTTTTGAAGCATTTCCTTCACTTTATTTTTACATCCCTTTAAGCTTTACGGTTCCACATTTTGCATACATGTCTACAAAATTCCTCTATCCATATGCTTTGTTTGTTTTGAGAATTTAAAATACACCTCAGAGATCGAGTCTCAAATGGTCTCATATCATTAGCTAATGATGTCCGAAAATGATCCTTGGTGCCTCTCTAATCGTCTTATCCTGGTTAAATCCTCCTCACCTTCTCTTTTAACCAAAGCAATATGGTTTGTCAGTCTGTGAGCAACCACAATCTTGTGAAAACTTTGGTATTTGCACTTCCTTGTTGAACCCATAAAGTTTTGGATCTAAGTCACAAGGAACCCTCCTCTTTCTCCAAGTGCTCCAACAAAGACGATAATTTTTTTTTCTCTGTTCTGATGTGGAAGCATACCTTATGCACATGAACTGTTTGAAAGAATGCCTGAAAATGATGTGGTATCAGGAACCGCCTAATGGTTTGTTAGATGTAGTTGCAAGTGCTCTCACTCTTTGACATACTAAAACAGTTCATGTGCCTTGTTTATGCTTCCACATTTTGCTTTCATGGATGTTCATACCCTGTTCCAAAGCTCCCATTTTGGCACAGGCAGGGAGGATGCTGACAAAGGTTGTGGAATTTGGCTTTACATCTGCCAATTGCAATTGCATGAATGTTTCTAAGTAATTATAACACATTTTTAACAAATCCATTTTGGGCATATCTTGCAATCATGACTTGTCAGAAACTACATTTTTTTGAGGCATTGTGTCGAACAGTTCACATCCCTTGTCTACGGTTCCACATTTTGCATACATGTCTACAAAATTCCTCTATCCTTTATGCTTTGTTTGTTTTGAGAATTTAAAATACAAACAGAGATATTTGCAAATGGTCTCATATGAACCGACTTATCTTCTGTAGAAAGAAAAAATGAGAAATGCATGTATCCGAGTGTTGATAGCAAAGACAAACACGAGTCTGTCAAAACAAATAAAGTACCAGTAAAATATACGGTGGGCAATGAAGGGAAAAGGGAGGACCAAAATCCTCAGGTGTGCGCTGGAGGATTTTGTTACTATTTCAGCCTAAAATAAAAGCAAGCAAACCAAAACCCAAAGTAAATATACACGACTAGGGTTTTCTATGATTTTACAGAGATTGACATTGAGAAACTGTATTGTCAATCATTCACCATATACAGAACACTGCTCTGAAACAAAGCCAGCCCCTTTTTTGGAAAAAACAAAAACGCTGACCAACTTGAAGTCATATGAATCTGAACACGGTGCTTAAAACTGCTTACCCAGTGTAGAAGTGGAAGAGGTGCGGTTAAAGATCTGTCTTCTCCTCGCAAGCTCTCATTCGGAAAGCGCGGCCACGCAGGTGCTACCGTCTTCCATTGAACCCGTCAATTCATACCACCGATTGAAAATCGTAACTTGTCCTGCATTTCTCCCTCGCGGAATGGCTCACCTTGTGCAGGTCATTGTCTCTGACATTCCTGCTTTTGGAGGACACGCGTAGAGCTGATTTTGCGCCGTGCTTCGTCGACCAATTCATCTGGCGCGTTGGAGTCTCATTCGCTGTCAGAAAGCAGGAGGCTTTCCCACATAGAACACGCCTTTCGGCGTAATTACCCTTCAAAAATGTAAATTAATGTTATTTTTATAGTATTAACAAACTATAAATCGATTATTCTATATATATTTAATTTTTTTTATATATTACATATAAATATATATAAAAATGACGGTCATACTTAAAATATGCAAGTTGCATGTGACAGTTATTTCAAATATTTGCAAATATTTTACAATTAAAATAATGAAAAACGTCTAAACAGCCGTCAAATTTAACCCCTGGGCCACAGACATCAATTACAATTTCAATTCATCTCATTTTAATACTCCACCAAATTTGGAAACCGGCAAACCCTTTTCCTATTTTGGAGTTAGTTTATTTTGACATGCCTGCAATAACAACTGTCCCACCTCCTATGTGGTTTTTCATGAGTAATGACCAAAAAAATTGTTTTTCCTTCAAGTCACTGACCGGAAACAATATGTGAATCGTACTGCACTTAATATACACCTTGTGTATATGTTCCTTGACTGATGGCACTCACTGTTATTGCGATGAGAAAAATGGGAGCGCACTGTTTTCTGTAGATTTAGAGTGGATATATACACTCTCTCTGAAGGTCATGGATGGATAGTTACCAAGTACATTCTCAATAACTCGAGCACTCTATGACACTTAATCCACACTTCACTTTTTTTAAATATCTTCAGTTTATCTAGATATCTTCACTTTTTAAAAATATCTTCAGTTTGTCTAAATATCTTCTCAATAACTCCACCAAAAGGTCCTTCGGACACAAATTATTTTGTAGCCAAATCACACCGTTTTAGATAAATACTTTGCATCTTACTTCTTCTCAGCTGAATTTGTTTTTATGGAAGTGTCAGAGTACCTACTTAGAGTAGAACAACAGCTTCTCCCCCAAAAGAACAAGAAAATAAAATACACTTTTGTATTGTGCTCTGCAATGGCATAGAAATCATGTGTGAATCCGCATTGTGTGTTATGCGTGTATTTTTGTTTAGTGGGTATGAATAATTTAGCAGATTGAACGAATAATGGCGTGGCAAATTCTTTTGGGTGTATTTATGAATGCTCAGAGTAGCGGTGGATGTCATGAGTGTTTTTGTTTCTATCAAAACTAAGTGTCGTATTTTAATTTTTAATTTTAATTTATTATTGCATTTAGTGTTATTTAAAAAATAAATTTAGACTAGCAATCGCATGTGCACAATGCAATGTGAACGTCGAACAGTATATGTTATTTGATTTAGAGGGTTAGTTATTACTTTTGAAGTTGATGTTGATAAGGGTGTGACTGATTTTGTAAGTATAGAAATATAGATGAAGGAATAAATTTAAATATTCTATCTCTACATTTCAAATTTGTTACAAATTCGTACATATACATTTGCAAATCTTATATCATGAGTTGTAGTTGTGGACTATTTTATTTGAACTAAACATGAACACATGAAGACTTCCATACATTGAGGTGCGCAGAAAAGGCTATGAGAGCCTTGGATTTGAGGGCTACTTTTCAAAGGTCCGCATTGCAATAATGGAGAAATGGTAAGTGATTCAGTTTGTTGTTATGTATTGGGGTCTTGCTTGGTGTTTCTTAGCCCATTATGATGATAGATCTGCTGGGTTTTCTAGGGGTCTGCAATTCTATCCAGCAATCTCTGATATTTGTTTATCATGCAGAAGCCTTGCCAATTGGGTACAATCCTCCTCTATTTTTGGGTCTTCATGGTTCGTTATTTTAGATCTATTCATGGTTATTGGCCAAATAGATTTAATTTTCTCTACTTCCATAAAGGGCCAGGTTCGTTACTATGATTCGGGAAGAGTCCAACCCGGTCGACAGATTGTGTAGCCATCTCCTTCAATTTATGTGCACGTTTTCTCATCTCTTTTCTTTCTTCACTGCTTAGGAGTAATCTTACAGATTTATCCACCTTCACTTGACATGAAATCTCTTCTCTGTGAAAGAAAGACCTTGAAACCATCTTAGATAGTTAGTTATAACTATTGGTGTACTTATTCATTCGTTAAGTTACAATTGTGGTTCATTTTTAGTATTCACAGATGAATGAATGCCAACTTCTTAACATTTTCAATTGTCTTAAATGACATTTTGAGCACTTTTTAATGAAAATCAAGCTTATTGTTATGCATTATAAGGTATTTGGTGGCTACAATTTTAGTTATATTTTGTTTAGTTACAAATTTTCTACATTGTGAGCACCAATTAGTTACTTTCTTTTATTTCTTGTAGGTCTCTGATATGCAGGGAGGGGATATGTTTGCAGTAACTATATTGTAACTCCCTTCTGCTTAATATAATGATGGACACACACATATTAGAGTGTGGCATGCCTTGTACTGTATCTCTTTATTTTCTCAAATCTTCACACAATTTTTTAGTATTATATATACATACATAGATGTCTCTATTGCCTATGGATGATTGTAACATAAGGAAATACCATCTTTTCGTTCTTGATAGAAAAGAACCAAAAGAGGGTGTTTCCTTGAAAATTGGCATAGTGATAGGTGGTGATATAAGACAATACTACATGGACCCCTTTTTTGAGACAAAAATTAGAGACAAAAGTTTACTTTTGTCTCTAAAAGTTAATTTTTGTCTCTAACTTATTTTTATTTTAAACTTTGAATAATAAATTAACTTTTAATTTACTACATTGAGAGAAAATTGCGGGAAGCCAAATGGGGGAAATTAATGCACCATTTTTTGATCAGTCCAAGCGGTAGATCTCCTGGCAGTTTTAGCATGATAGTCCAGCCTTCTGCTCAGAACTAGAGTTACTCTGAGACTTCGGATCAGATTTTCATTTGGCCCTTGCCGCCTGGGCATTTGTTCTGGTTTGTTCACCATCGGTTTACTGTATTGGTTTCCATTTAGGCGTATATCTTCCATGCACTTGCTCTGTTTCAGTGTGCCTTAGACGAGACTCTATTATAGATTTTCTGGGTCGAGCTCACTCTTCATTGCCTGTGCAAACAACTAGCTTTGGCTTTGCTCTATTGGAGCTCGGCATTGTTGGCTCATAATTTCTTTTTCACGGCTCATCAATGTCATGGTAGATCGCTTATTTGGACTTGTCTACATCCTCCGGCTGGTAAGTTATGTCCATTTTAGACCTGACTTTTTCTCATTACATATGGGTATCATGATTTGTACCTACATATGTCTTTCCCCGAGTTTCTCTGGATTTGTGTTTTTGAGCTGGACCGCTCTCTTGCTATTGGGGTTCCTGAATCCCCCTGCTTAGCCTTTGCTATCGTTAGTTTGTTGAAACCAGAGACTGTTTTCTTACAGCGTGCCATTAATGGCGACGCTAAACCGAAGATGCCCACTTTTACTACGACGATGGAGCGGTTGATGGAATGTAAGTTCAGTGCCGCTGGTATTGTTGTGTCTCTGATTCAAGCAAGGATTAGTAAGGCAATGCAAATAGCTCCGGGCCCTGAGTTTCGCACAACATACGAAGAAGCGACGAAATACGACGATAATGTCATTTCCAGTGCTCGGCCTTGGAATGTAGCGACGCGAAGGGCGTCGGAATGTTTGGATTTTTCAGAGAAAATTAAGTATGTTGCTGCAAGCCTCCTGATTCTTTGTCTACCTTCCCAATTTTTCAAACGCCTATATTCAGAGAGGCTCCAGCGAATGGAGGATAAGAACTTACATAAGGATCGCACGGGGGAAAAACATTCATCAATTCTTGGTGAGACATTTTATCGTGAGAGTGAGGAGTACATGTGTGGTGAACTGCTTAAAATTGCAAGTGAAAGTAAGTCTGTTGTTGCTGTTGTGGGAGGCCATCATGTTCCTGGAATGGAAGAAAGGATTAGATTATTATTTTTTGTGGGATTTTGCTCAGGTGTGTAAATAAATCATCTCATGATGAATGCAATCCGCAACTTTTGTTATTGCTAAAATTTTGGTGAACTGAAGAAGGCTCAGTGTGTTGGTACAGATGGGGGTGGAAGTTGGAACTCCCTCTGCTTCAAAATTTTAGGTCATATTCTTCCTATCTTTACCTAAATTTGGCCAGTTATTCTTGTTTTGTCACGTTTGTTCTTTGTCAATCATTTTTTTAACTAGAATTTTAGAATTTGTTGTCATAATTGAATAATTTTCTTGTCTAGTGGTTTTGGCTTGGTGCTTTGTTCACCATTTATTTTGCCTTGCCCATGCACAGGACATAAAAATATTTGATTCATATTCCTATTGCTTTTGATGTTTTAAGTTTGATTTTTAAGCCTTGTTTATACAATGCGCATTCGATTAAGCCAAGTCTCCATGTGTGGCCATTTGGTTAGGAACTCCATTTTTCCAGGAAGCAAAATGGACTTTAACTATTACAGTGTGAATGGTTTTGAAATGCTTGCACCATTGAACTGGCTCAGAATGTTGTTCTGAAAGCTGTGATGATAGATATGGGATGTGTAGACAGTGTACTAGTTTTGTGCAGAATGTGCTGACCTAGTAGTGTATGAAGGAAAAAAATAGCAGTCTGGTAGATGCCCCAGATAGTTTTGTCGTGGCTAGATGGTTTTCACCTTAGCTAAGTTGTGCTCAAATCTGGTTATGGCATTGTGATCTTCTATATTTGTAGTTTTGCATTCTATGCTCAGATTCTGGTGATTTACACTTTTGTGGCAAATCAAGGCTTCTGCTTTCTTCAATAGCCTAGCTTTTCTTCACCTTGAAGACCTAAAAACTAGTTAGTCTGATTGGGTTGGTGCTTTCTTCAAAACCCTAGCTTTTCTTCACCTTGAAGACCTAAAAGGAGGTTTGTTTGATTGACCTCACACCATCCCCGATGGTGTGATGCAGTTTCATTATGTAACAATACTCTGAATAGGGATCAAGCCACGTAGTTCTCCCATCCGGTGCATGTGTGCGATGTGTACAATAACAATGTGTTAGGTAGAGTATCCCAATGAGGCCTCCATCAATGCAATGTTCTTTAGTGTGAAATATGCATGCAAATATGATCTAGGGCAGAAAATATAGGATGTGTTGAGAATTGAATTATGTTGTTGTGCTTTTAATGGGTGTTGATTTATGTGGGAGCCCTTTGATGTCAAAGACCACTTATGTATTACCTAGGTTGAAATGATTAACATGTATGGGCTTTTATAATAGACTTGTTTGAAGGTTTCCTACCCAAAGGTCTTTAAGTTGATTAGGATATCTTTTGCATTTGCAAAACTAACCATTGCAATAAGAGAGGGTGAAATCATTTGCTAGTTTGACCCTTTTGAGTGATTTTGAACAAGAGAGTCAAAATTCATATTTATTAATTGTAGAGGGTGGTAATGTGTCCAAGATGTGTTCTGTAGCTAGTATATGGATTTATAACATGTAAAATATGGATAAAAAAGCATGACCTAGTGGCTATGGAGTGCTATATTGAGCAAGATGTGTGTAAGCGCAAGTCAATTGTGTGCAAGAAGATAATTTGTTGGGATAATGCCAAAAAGTTAATGTCAATTGCCTTTGGTCCAAATATGGGTACTACATTTCCCCCATCTTAATCTAGTGATTGAAATTGTTAGATTAAAATGAAATAAAGTAAACACAAACCTCCCCATGGACTCAAAATATGCATGTGTGAATTGTTCATGTTCCATTTCCTTGTGCCATGCATGTGAGCTTGCAAACCACATGCAAAAGTGTGTATTAATTTCTAATGATGATGCTAATAAAATTGGTAAAAGATAATACTAAATTAAAATCATGAAATATGTACACTTTATTGTCCCGTGTAGGGAATAAATGTTGAATGTGATAAAAACTATGACATTTGGGCATCCTAAGTAGCCATATTGTGTGCATTTGAGCCTACCATGAAGCCAACCTCTGTGCATTTGGGCCTGTCGTGAAGCCATCCTATGTGCATATGAGCCCACCACAAAGCCAATGTGTTAAAAATGGTATAAATGTCGTAATTGCCAAATGTTTAATATGTCACAATGTACAATGTGTTCAAATTTAATGTAAATTGTCCCAATGTCAACTGTGTAAATGATCTATGTACAGTTTGTAACTATCTCATGTCAAATGTGTGACCATCATCGGTGCTCAAATGTCCAAATTTCCAAATGTCAAATCATCAAATATGTGACCATCATTGATGCTCAAATTCCCAAATGTCGAAATGCCATAGCTATTGTGGAAGGTCACTGGAATTGCCGATGTTTTGAAGAAAGTCATCAAATTGGAAATTTTTGTAGGAATTTTCTCAGGTGAGTAAATCATCTCAGGATGAATGCAATCCACAAATTTTGTAAGGTATTGAATGTTGTTGCTAAATTTTTGGTGAAACTGTAGTGTGTGGAATTGCATGCAGGTCAGACAGGGTAATATGAAAATACAAATAAAAAGAAAACTATGTTACAGGCTTCGGGTATGGGTAATGGTATGTACCAGTGGGTAAGTCCCAGGGTTCACTAGGGATATGCATAGGGGTATGATAGAATGTACCTGGTATGCCCTGTTGTATCCTGTGTGAATGCACACTATAGCCAACATGAACCCAAAACACACCCAACTAAAAAAACATTTTTTTTGTTCCAATATTTGTATTCTATAATTTTTAAAAAAAATGTCAGAAGGGTTATTAAAAAATATTGAATTTTTTTTATGCAAAGCTAATCAGAAAATTCAACCATCAACAATAGTTAGTACATTCATTTATCAAAATCATCAAACGAGCATCTTTTACCTTGTTTCAAAGTAGCCTAAACTTTGCCAAAAGGCTAACATGCAACAAATCAATGAATCACGAGCTAAAACCTCATCAAACCTATTAGACTTCACCAATACATCATGTTAGGACACTTCATCAACTTTCATATCATCATTTTCACTATTTCCCTTGTAAACCTCCTTAAGACCTTGTAGCCCTTCAAAATCACAAATTTTTATCAAAAGAACAAAAGACTGAGAGTTATTCCTCACTGGTAAACTTTTTAGAAACCCATTTGGGTCATTAGGGTGCATGTCAAGTATCAGAGTCTAACTCTCTTCCCATTCAAAGTTATTATCAAATTTCTCCTTTCTACTATCCCTCCAATTAGCCCTATTTTCATGCAAACCGGTGTGTCCGGAGAGATCCACAAAATTTCAAGGAAAACTAATTATAGTTTTTGGCAACCATTATCCTCCTCCTACTATAGGGACAGTTTCAAGTCCTTCTATTATGCTCCCAACTCAAATTAAATCCTTTTTGCTATGTTTCAAGTAGGTCACCTAGGGTTTTTCTCAAATTCCTAAGGTTTAGCATTTAACCACTATTTCAATCCCTCTCAACTCCTTCACACACATTATTCAATCTTGTTTAAACTCCTCTCCAAGTTCTCACACTCTCCCATCATCATTCTTGTCAAGTTCACACTTTGGTCCTTCTTAAGACCTTGTTTTTGCTCTTAAGCACTTTACGTCCTTCTACTTTGTTTCTCCTCCTTTGAGCTTTGAGCTTGGCTCTTTCCCTTTATTAATTCACCACCTTCCTTTCTTCAACAAATCATATCCTTTCTAACGTACTTCCACTCAGTTGCTTTCTCCCTTAGGGCTCCTCTCATTCATTTGACTGTCTCAGAGTAGGACAATATGCTTTTATCTTTGTTTTGATGCTCGAAAGGAATTATCACTTCTTCTTCAAACCTTAGTCACCCTTGAAAATTTCCTCAATAAATTTGATTCCTTTTCTATTAATGACTTAGGTTCTAAAGTCACTGTCATATTTTCTCTACAAGATTATTGACTGAGTTTAAATTTCTCCTCATCAAGCCTCTAGGTTCTGAGTTATGCTATTTATCCTTATACCTCCTCACTTCCTCTCAAGACTTCATCACACCTTGTCTACTCTTTCTCACCACATTTTCTCCTTACTTCTTGCAAGCTTTGCTCACAAACCTGATGACACTTCAAATCCCAAAATTGTCTCAGTCTCTCCTACATGACTGTGCTTACTTTCTTTGCTCATGGTAACAACAAAGCAACAAGTCTAAGAATTATGTGATTCTTAACTTTCCTCTAACCTTTCACAATTGTACAAGGCTTCTCAACCTTCCAAAAGATATCATTAAATAATCTTTTATGAAATTTCCTTCTTTTAGGCCCTCCAAACTGGGCATGCATAGTTCAAATCAGAATGTCACTGTTAAATCTGAAAATGCTTAGGTTTTGGAATGTCACTATTTTGGAATGTTGGTATTTTTCAAACTTGTTCTTTTCTATCAAGAAAAAATTATCTCAAATTTTCAGACGATTTGGCTGATTATTTTTCACTTTATGATGATTTTACTTACTGAAATACGTTTTTCTTTTGAGTTGTCTCAGAAGTGCAGGTTGGTAATTTTTTCATAACTTTCTATATACATACCCAATCGACCTCATAATAGACTCGTTGGATTTGTATTTCCAAGGTTCTCTTACTTTCCAAATTTTATCTCTTTATGATACTTCCATAAAAAGTTATGCACGCTGTCCTAAAACTGGGTTTGCACAATTTCCATAGTTCAAACTGAGTTTTGCTTATAAAATTCAAAATTTGAAATTTCTAGTAACTTAAAAACATTTTTAGATACCAATTATTGATATTTAAATGCCTAGGAAGTTTCATGCAATGCCTCTTCACCAATCACTGCCAGCTCTCTTGAGTTCTTCTCCTTTTACACCTAAATACTGTATTTTTCATACTCCTCCTAGAACTGTCATGCCCAGTTCACTTGTGTGAAGCCCTAAGGACCTGATTCCCTTTATAAATGCTCTAGAGGGGAGTAAAAATATGATTATTTCCAGATTTGGTGATTAAGTTCATCATATTTCATAAGATATAAACATTTCTCTACAAACCGTGACCAAGGGTTTCCATGGAGCCCGAGAGGGATGATTTCATTCAATTTCTTGAATTTGATGTCTAATGTCTCAATATAATCTCAATAACCTATGTATTTGTTACACACACACACACACACACACACACACACACACACACACACACACACACACACACACACACACACACACATTCTTTTAAATCTTTTAAAATAATCATATATGCATGGAAAGCTTCTTCTATTTCTTATACGTAGTGAAAATGTTGCACAATACTATTAACTTGGAGAAGGATAATGATAGATTGAACATTTGCATTTGAATATGCATTCAATTATTGTAAAATACCTTCATACATGTTCGAGGAGTTAGGAAACATCATATATCTAACCATGCCCCTATCTTGAATTTCATAGTTTGACAACTCTGCAACTTGCATGGTGATTTCCTCATCCTTTTGTCTTTATTTTTTTCTCTGCCTTGTCTTCCATACTTCATCCACTCTCCTCTCTCTCTCTCTCTCTCTCTCTCTCTCTCTCTCTCTCTCTCTCTCTCTCTCTCGCCTAGTTCGACCCATTACATGAAAAATATATCTCTTTTTTTACCCATTATTCTCTAACTTAATTCTAAAAGAAGACAATCATCCCTTAAAGAGATATTTTCTCAACAAGCTCATAAAGATAGGAAGAGTGGTTTTTCCAACTCAACATGATCTAAGACAACTAGATCATGATTACACAATATCCTAGAACAACCAAGAATTTTCCTACGTATCATATCCATATTACCTTGACAACCAAAAATTGACTTTTACTCTTATGTAAAGAGTAATTACATATAGAATTCCAAATATTCAAACTTGAACAACATGGAGAGAAACTATGAAAACTCTATACACCTACTGAGCTTTCCTTGAGAAGGATTATTCAACCTTATTTGGTCTTTATCGAGCATCTAGAAGATGCTCCTGCATCACATCCACACCAGTCATATCCTGATTGTCATTCTTTAATATATTGCTCAGTCTATGGATCTGAACATCATGACAAAAATGAAAATAGATGAATTTTTGTATATAATTCAATATAAAAGCAACATAACTCAATAAAATTAAGGTAAATTGAATGCTCACCTCTACTTGTAATTTGTTGTTTTCTTCCTTAAGATTAAGGTAAAGAGCCTTGAAAGAGTCATATTCTTGCTTGAGAATACCAAAGTCATTTTCAAGTTGCTTGGTTTTCCACCTGGCTCTCCTATTCTGAAACCAAATGGAAACTTTCCTTGGGTGGAGACGTAGAGCCCTTGCTAGCCTCATTTTCTTCTCAGGCTCCACCCTCTTCCCCAACTCAAAACTCTTCTAGTGCTGATAGAAATGAATGAGAAATGCTTGTGTGCTACAAATGTTTGCATATTATTAATGTCCATCTTGGGGCATATAATTTGTACTCTTTCCATAATAATTTGTCACTCTTGCAACCTATCACCTACATTTCAAAATCATTATTATATCATGCATGTAGTTCCATCCACCACGATAGTGAAACATACTGCGTAGCTAAATCTCTCAAACCAAATTAAGTTGTCCCATCAAAGCATGGATGCCTACTTTTCATAAATAAAAGTAACCTTAATATGTATGTTCCCTAAATAATCAAATGACTAGGTTAGTACATTTATGTGGTGCTTGTTCATTGTTCCTTGTTGTTGTTTTGTACATATCTAAATCTTAAATTTATGTCTCTTGTATTAGTGATAGCCACTAGGGCCATCCAAAGAAGCATGATGTTGGGAACCATAGTTAAAAATATCTGAACATAATATCAGACTTCCTGATATCCCTCTCATGTAATCTGTTCTTATATCTTGTTACCCAAGATGTTGGTATATTCGAGTAAATTTGTGGATATAAAAATCTGCCACCACTTTGTAAGCCCGTGTCATTCCCTTGGATGCATATAGAAATCTGCATTGAAAGGATTACATGTGCTACCAATCCCATGTTGTCCATATAAAATTGTATCTGTTCATATCCAAAGCACACCTTAATAACTTTCCACCTTAAATATACAATTTTTTTGCATGAACCCAAATTAATTTTAGACTTTAAGTCCAACATGTTGATAGTTAGTCCAAACCTAAACAAGACATGCATCTCTCTACACCATAGCAATCTACGTTCTGCAAGAGCACAAGATGAATTCCAGTTTATGCTATAGTTGGGCCAATAATCTTTGTAAGGTAGAAGTACCTGTAAAATATGGCAAGAGTGTTAGGCTCGCCTTGGCAATACCCAAACAAAAGCTCCTTCAAGTGAAGCATTCAATGCACAAATCCAATCAAGCATTCATAAACAAACTATTCAACCAAAGTAGAGAGGGTCACTTAAAGGAGACATTCTTCTTACTAAACCTCCTTTAGCTTTTTCCACAAATCTTCAAGCTACTACTGAGACCTACATTGCCAAGAATGCCTTTTTAGAGGGTGAGCAAGTTCACTCTCACATTGGTGAAAGGATTATTACAATTTCCCCATTTTGGTATGGAACTAGTTATTTTTAATGAGGGTAGATATATTTAAATAAAATAAACATATTCGGCTCCATTCAGTTAATGCTCATTCCCGTCAAATGACAGAAAACCCTGCTAGACCCAAAATAGCTGCCTCACAGTCAGAAGGCCATAAATTTTGCATTTATGAACAAAATCACACAAAATTTATACTTTTGAAATCGTGGTTCCGAGCCCAATGCACATAAATCAAGAAATTTCAGATTTTATGAGAAATCGGTGGGGATTTTTCATAAAACGTGGCCGGGTTCATAACAGTGTTTTATTTGGTAGTTGGGAGTGCAATTAAGAGGCATGGTCATCATTCTTTCTCTGCTGCAGCACCTGGGATAGTATGGGGAGCCTTTTTCAAGTAACACACAATTATTTCACTCCATTTAATGCCTCTTACAAGTGGTTGAAGGATAGATTTCAGGATTTCCATTTTCCCCTTCTCTCTCTCTTCTCATTTTCTTATAAATTGGAGTGTTGGGCTCATTGTAAAAGGGGGTAGTTTTTGTAGCAAAGCTATACCAAAACTGCTTTGTGAAGCCAATGTGCTACATTCCCTTGTTGTGGAATCCTTGCATGGTGATCTAGGCCCTTATCTTGTAACCGATTGAACTGTGCATACCAGGAAGCAATAAAATATAAGTTTGTGGATGCATCTTCCCCTGCTATGTTTTCTTGCATTCTTCTTTCCCCTTCAACCTAGATTACAAGAATAGTGTGTCTATTTTTATATTCTTGCAGGGATCCATTATCATTGTGTATGTTTGAAATGTTGTTGTGAATGCATTTCGCTAGATTATGGATAACTATTATTACCCCTTCTAGTGTGCACTTTGCTTTCGTATCTCATGCATTGGAAGACTACTCTCACACCCTCCTTTCACGGTGTATCACCGTTTTAGTGTAGGCTTTCATTTTATGAATTATCTCTCCTGGTCACTTAGAAAGTTAGATTAGAATAGTTAGTTTACCCCGCATTAGATTAGATTATGGCAAGTAGTTTAGGAGCAAGAACCGGGTTTCTCTCGAGGTCCATCTCAAGTAGCAAGTCCCACAACTTAGAGATAGCACCCATGTTATCCAATCACACCATGAGTTCAAGTATATGCAATTTTATGAACAAAGGGGTGCAGTGATTCATTGATAACATGTACTTCATAAGCATGAAGAGGTAAAATACATGACACGAGTGCCATATGCTTCAAATTTGTCGTCAGAGTCGATGTATGCTATGGTTTGTACTAGACAAGACATTACACAGCGCAAAGTGGGAGTTGTGAGTAGATATATGTCTAATCCAGGTAAATATTATTAGAAATCAATCTAATGGATACTTGGGTAATTGAAAAGGAAATCTAGCATGTAGTTATGCTATGGAGGTTTAGATATTTCATTATGTGGGTAGAAGGAATACTACGAGATATATTTTCATAGTATGTGGGATGGAAGTTAGCTAGATTTCAAGATTGTAGAAGGTTGTGGATTTTTCTACTATAGAGGTAGAGCATGTTGCGACTCTGGAGAGGCTAACAAGGAGATGATATGGATGAGTAAGTTCATGAAAGAGTTGGGAAAGGAGCAAGATGATTGCAATTTTTTCATTCAAATTCATAGTGTAAGGAAAAGAACTCAATGTTTCATTCAAGAATGAAAGCATTCGATTGAGGTATCAGTTCATATGGCGGGTATCGAGGAGGATGGAAAGGTAAATCTGGAAAAGATTCATATGAGTGATAACCCTACGGATATACTAACGAAATCATTATAAAAGGATAAGTTGGAGATAAACTCCACTTGTTGGTCTTCGAGTTTGAGAATTGAAGAGGAAGAAACAAAGCTAAGGATCCAAGAATGAGTATGTACGGGTATGATGTGGTAATTAATCTCCAAGTAGGATATTGTTGAGTTGTGGAGCTGAATTAATTCATATTAGCAGGCAATATCAAACTTGTAAGAAATACAATAACCGCCATTGGTTAAGGGGGGGGACGGTCACTATGGTAGCATCGGTCAGACAAGGAGTAATTCACATCAATTAGGGATAAATGGCGTCGGTTACCTGTGTGTTGTTGTTTTAATTAAATCATAGGAATTAGATCTATTTTTATTATTAAAGTAGATATATTGATTGTAATTGCATGGCTAAGTTCCCTAAGTTTGAATATGCGTATATAAGTGTAAAAATTAGGATATAGAAGAAAGAATTAAGAAGAAATTGCAAAATTTGATGATTATTGTGAGAATAATTGTGAGATAGATAATTCTTGGAGAAGAAGCAAAATCTTGGGTGAAAGACAATACTATACATATGAGAGGTGTGGAAGATTGTAAATATTCAATTGTATATCTTGTCAAGGATTTGGATAATAGATTGGCTTGTTTCTTGGTGGACGTAGCCCATACTTGGTGAATCACGTTAAACGGGTGTTGATTTATATCTCTGGTTTGTATAATTCTTCTAGTATAATATCCACTTTTATTTCTTGTATGTTTAGGTATAAATGGGGAAAATTTGCTCCTAATTGGCTTGGACCTTATATCATTACTCATACCTATGGATCAGGTACATATCATTTGTCTTCACTTGAAGGTAAACCCAAACTTGAGCCCCTCAATGCCTTGCATCTTATACCCTTCTACTATTGAATTAAGTCTTATATCACCTCTTGTCTATTAAATGCTCATCCCTTGAGCACCGTTCACCTTCCATTTTACCTATCTTAAGGATCAACGACTAAACCAGGATCATGTCACTTTGTCATCCCTATCTTCAATATGAGTACCACGACCCTACTCATGGCATGATTCTCATGGATAATTTTTCATATTTTTCAAGATGGAATCCCATGGTCGTTCATAACATAAATTCTCTCTTCCATAGTTAGCCTCTGTGTGCTATGGTTTTGCCTTCAAACCAGAAGCCTATTTTTCTCTATAGTCTTTTCCATGACTTAAAAGTCCAAAAATCAAAGCAATTTCAAAAATACAATGGGATTCAAATCCTTGAGTAAAAATTCTAGCAAAAAGATGATTCCCTCAAAAAGGAAATCTATTCTCTCTGATCTCGCTGCTATAAATAGATTTCTCCCTCGAAGGACAACTATGCAAAGCTAGCCATATTGTACTTAGTATCTCATCAAAAGAGGACTATTATTACAAAATAAAATAAAATATTCAGAATCTTCCCACATCGATCAACTTCATGAAGACCTCAAGGAGATAATATACTCATCCCTCATAGACTTCTCACATCGATTAGTCTATCAAAACAATAGAAAAAAAAGAGAAAGATAACTTTTTGTCATGGACTTGTCTATTTTGATCTTAGGTATCTTGCCAAGTAGGCATGTTGTCTTACACCAGGTGATGCTAAACACCAACCATCTTCACCTCATTTACTTTTTAACCCTAATTTCCTACCTTCTCAAGGGACTTGCCACAAAAATGACATTTCGTGATCATGTGACTTTCTTCACCCTTAGCATAGTCAATCATGCAACGCCTTTAGGGTCTTATGTTCATAAGCCCACCTTTGGTATGGTAGACTTGTTATGGTTCTTACCAATTAGGCGGCTCTTTTGGTCACCTCTTACCCTTCACCTTCTTCATTACTTGTTGATTCTCCTATACAAGATTAGACCATCGACACCTACATTTTAAGAATTCCTCTTTCACCAACATCACCATGCCTAACTGACCTAAACTCAACCATGCCTAAATGACCTAAACTCAACCATGCCTACAATCACCTAAACTCAACCATGCCTAAATGACCTAAACTCAACCATGCCTACAATCACCTAAACACAACCATGCCTAAATGACCTAGACTCAAAACATGCCTAAAACCTACCGACCCATTCATCTATCCTCATCATATTCTTCCCTAGCTTACGGGATAACTACATCACCGAGGCCCCTTTTCCCTGGGCTATGTAGGCAGCACTTTGAGGGCATGGGGCCCTTAGAGGTTA
Source organism: Taxus wallichiana var. yunnanensis (assembly GCA_018340775.1). Lineage (NCBI taxonomy): Eukaryota > Viridiplantae > Streptophyta > Pinopsida > Cupressales > Taxaceae > Taxus > Taxus wallichiana. The sequence continues at coordinate 239,071,470 of CM031233.1, forward strand.
TCTCGGCCACTCTCTACCCTAACCAATTTCCACCCCCATTCTTCTATTACAATTCTACCTTAGTTAGTTTATATTTTCTACACTATCTGGAAATTAAACAAAATACAATTATACAAACAGGTATATCTATATATTTCTTACATCATCATATCATACATTAATCATTTCACATTTCCATCATATCAAATATTTCAGACATTTACACCATAACATACATATTCATCATCGTTCATTTTTCCATGCTACCAATAACTTGGAAATTAAATCCAACCCATACACATAACCAAAGCATGCCTAAATGACCTAACTCAACCATGCCTAACTGACCTAACTCCACCATGCCTACATGACCTAGACTCCACCATGCCTACATGACTTAGACTCTACCATGCCTACATGACCTAGACTCCACCATGCCTACATAACCTAGACTCCACCATGCCTAACTAACCTAGACTCCATCATGCCTACACGACCTCGACTCCACCATGCCTAATTCACCTAGTTTCCATCCATACATAAATAAAAATGGAAATTAAAACACAAGTACATCATCCATACCATAAATATCATCATCTATAAAAATGAAAGTCTGTATATCAATACAAATATACATCGATACAAATACATACAAGTATCTCCAAACGCTTAGATACATCCTCACCATCTTCAAAGACTGGGACGGTATAGGTTAAAAATCTCAAAACCCTCATATACATCCTCACTATCATCAACATGCAAGATGGTATATAATAAAAAATACTTTGATCATATCCGGTGACTAATTGTCACCCCACCTGATATCCATACCTATCTCATATGTCTCCTCCTCCCCTCTACCTATCTGCCACCTTGCCAACATCTCTCCACCGATCATAGGTCTCATTCTATCCTTCATCTAGCCCTCGGCTAGGTGTAGCCTATGTGAACTTATCACCTCACCCTGACCTTGTCTCTAGGGTTTCCGACCCCTTGTGCTCTCTGAGCTATGAGTGTGGGATATAGTCCTCTCACTTGCTACCTGTTGTGCCCTCTACTCAACATAAGAGGGGAAATCCATCCATGTGTGGTCATCGGATGGTCTGGTAATATTTTGCCTCATTTAGGGAATCCCTAAACTTTGCCATTAGCAACGTTTGAGGTGGTGCCATGGGTCTCACAACAACCTGTGAGCTCTGTCCTACTAGGGTTGTCCTTGGACCCTGTACCTATGCTCCATGTCCTACTCCCTGTACCTAGGGACCCTATCCTATCAGAGGATAAGTGATGTGGCATACTACATGCATCCACCTCTTCTTTTTATATGTATACAAGTTTATTTATTTATTTTATGGTTATTTAATTTTATTTTGCACTTGTATTTTTGGATTCAAAGAGTTTTTGGACTTATTTTTATGTTTTGGACCTTGTTGGAGTTGGATTTACCTTGAATGAGATTGGAATGTGATTCTTTGATCAAGTTATTACTATGGAAAGGTAGGAACTACACCCTTATTTTACTTGTTTTCTTTTATATGTGTGTATTGCATGCAAGTGAATGGTCTGTGTGCTTGTTGGGATCATGGGTGGAATTTCTAATTATGGCGAAGGAGAAGGATATTGGGATTTTCTATTGTAGGGAGGCATAAGAGTTTTGTTTCATGTTTTGGGAGGGAGTTGGGTTGGGTTCCCACATTTATAATAAAATGCTTTATTTTCTTACTTGGTTCTTTTGAGGGAGACATAAAAGATTGTAGGGAGGCATAAGAGGATGTTGAGGGAGGCATACGAGTTGTGTAGGGGTTTTGAGTTGTGTTTTGGAGGGTTTTAAGGTGGGAACCTAATCCCATTGGGAGGCATAAGTGATCTCCTCATAGTTCCTTGCTCCATTGGCTTTGATTTTTCAAGCCTTGTGTATTTTTTAAAGTTGCATTCTTGTTATTGTTATCTTGTGTTTGAATATGTGTTAAATGGTTGTGAAAATGTGTATTGTGATATGGAATAATTGTGTTATTTTCCATGGGTTGTTGCCATTTCTTATTGCACTTTGGTTGGGGATCGAAGCCCAATGAGGAGGATATTTTATTTTCATCATTGGATTATTGGTTGGGTGGAGAGTGTTGCCTACTCCCCCATTTTTATTTTTGTGATTAAAGTGAAGAAAAGGTGGAGCTCTTGTTGAATATCTGGGACTTGGAGCATTTGTAGAAATCAAAAATAAATCCTTCATTTTAGAAACGTTTGTTGTAATTCCAATTGAAGGTGGAAGGCTAGAAGTATTGCATTTAAAAGAAAAGTTGTATTGTATATTTTTTTATTAAGTTGTAATGTATTGTTGGAAAGAAAACTCTTTGCATTGTAAGAAAATGAGTTATGCTCAAAAGAAAAGGAAAGTTCATTGTTACTTGTAGGAGTTTGCATCATTGTAAGAATGAAGGAAGAACTTAGAAGTTGGAAATCATTAAGAATGTATTATTAACAAATTTGAAATGTAATATGGGTACTTGTGTTTCTTTGAATAAATGGTTGTGGTTGTAATGGATGAATGCACTAAGTTATAGTGAATTACCTTGTTGAAGGAATTACATTCTTGTTGTGGAAAAGAAAGCAATAATACTTAGAAATAGATGAAATTTCATTCCTTCATTTGAGCTTGAAAGTAATTTTATTGGAAAAGTATTCTTGTAGTTGTTTTCTTATATGCTATTGAAATAGAAAATCTTTATATTTAGTGATATAAGTCATGGAATGAATAAATGGTTTAAACTTTCAACTAGTGACTTTAGGAACCTGAATTCAAGCTAAGGTTAAACTATAAATCACACTAGTAAAAATTATTTTTGGAAAAATTGATGAATTGATGGTTTTGTTTTCGAAGAATAGGACCACCACCTTGTGTAGAGCGGCTGTCTCCGGACCATTGACCTAGTCGGAGAAAAATCTCTCGAACCACTACCAACGTAAGGCGGTGGTTTGGTGTCACCCAGAAAGGTGGTAGTCATAGGACTGTCCACCTACTCGGGGTGGTGGTTTCATCATCGGTAGAAAAATTAAAATCCGTGACTATGTAAATTTGAAGTTGATCTAATTAAAATCTGAGCGTATAAAATCTTATAATGAAACTACCAGCAAACTATAAGGGAACAATATCATTGTTTTAACCATGAGAATCCTTGAATAAGCATTTAAATATATTAAATTTCATAGATTAAATAGAAATAGGGTTTTACCCAAATAGAAAAAAATGGAAATAACTAAATAACTACTCCAAATATAGGGTAGAATCTCTACAATCAACAAATAGAAGAGATTGCTATAAAAAAACCATAAACTAAACTAAACTAAGCTTGATCCAAATTAATCCCTCCATGTCTTCTTCCCTCCTTTCTTTCATCGCCTCCACTCCTCCAACCTATAAATTAAAGAAACGAAAAGAGACCAAATGAGGAGGCTAGGGCAAGAAAAAGGTTAAACATAATTTCATAAGGATGGTTAGGGTGAGCTTGGAACTCTAAGATCTAGTGGCCACAATTGAGTTGATCCAAGGGTTAAGAATCACCCCTATAGTTTTTATTTAACAATGAATATTATGGACTATTAAATAATTTAAATGTATGTGAAAATGGGTGAATGGGACCACTTAGTACCCTAGTATATTAAGTTAATTATGTAACTTTCCTAGTATGTTTTAGTAAATGATTCAATGGGCATTAAAGCTAATAATTTAAGGGAACTAAAGTAACTAAGGATAAGGGCCTGATAAATATGGGTTTGAATGTTTATTTGAGAGGGGAAACTATTTAACCAAGTAAAAGAATTAATGGACACTTTTCTAGCGGATTGTAATTGTATTGACCTTAGAAATGGATTGAGAATATTTAATTATTAATCTAGACATGTTCCATCTAGTGTAATGTAGCATATTTCTAGTATGAGTTAATTGGTTGTATTCTAGTGTCTGACACCCTTGCAATATTTTTTTAAAAAAATGCCGAAGCTTTTTAGATAATTATTAAAGTTTAATGTGGTTTTTGAATGTCGAAATTTTGGGTGTTACATATACCAAGATTTGAGAAAAACTTCCATTCACATGGCCATAATCATTCATTATCTATAGATATAGAAATATTTTCCCCATGCATCTCATGTTCTTCGAGAATCGAATTTTGATGGAAGAATGTAAAAAGTCACCCCCAAATATTCTGCCATATGCAATAGCCACTATAATGATAAGTCTAAACCATGGCACAATGTCAGTCCCAAAAATCTACCAAAATAACCCCACATTCAGTAAAATCCTTCCCAAGCAGTGTTTACAAAATAAACTTGCAATAAAATGAGATATGAATCAACATTTCTATTTATCATGTGGTGATTTAACTCCATGTGTCTTCATTATCACATTTTTGTTCTGTTAATTTTTCTCAAGCCAAAAAAATAGTACAATTTTTAGCCATCTCTTTAAATTTGTTACATATATATATATATATATATATATATATATATATAGAGCCATAAATATTACTTTACAACGTGAAGTTTCTATTATTCAAAGTTCCTTATTGCAAATCGATGAGTAATTTACACTAAATAATGCAAGAAATTATATGAAATCTAATTTTTCAACTTATGATTGACATATAAAATATACTTATCACTCTTACTCTTTAGTGCCCACTTCCCTTCAACATTTATTACTATTCATTTCGATACTATTGACTATGCTTATGGACATTTTCTATTATTTTGATTTAGCATGATGTTAGATGTTAGAGATAATTTGAGACTAGTGTTGGTTTTCAATTTTTAGTGTGATTTGCTTGGATTTTTAGAGACATTTTGATATTGATGATGATGATATGCTACATACATACATACATACATACATACATACATACATACATACATACATACATACATACATACATATACATACATACATACATACATACATATATATATATATGTATATATGTATATATGTATATATGTATATATGTATTTCGACATGCGATATTTTAAATAAAGTGAGTAGGCCTTGATGATTGAACTAATGTTGTGATCATTTTGACATGAATGAAATGTAGAATAGAGATGTTGTTAGAAATTGTAAATGATATCGTAATTGCCTAGATGATGATTTGATGCATATGTAGATGATTGTGGAGTTATATTACATATTTTATCTTGGATGTTTTAATGTGGCCACGAGGTGAATGGGGTATTATGTGTTTTACAGGTAAATAAATATTCACAAAAACAACATGGGGATTGGAGACTAACCACATTGGAATGCTAGTTCAATTCAATAAGGATCACCATGACAACATGTATTTTTGTGTATGTTTGTTTGAATTGTTTTTAGGGGGTTCTACGGGGGATCACCTCTAATTGTGACCAAGGGGTTATGTGTTGTCTTTTATTTAGTTTCCTTTATTTTATTTTAGTATGTGATTTATGGTGATGTAATCTCCTTTAATTAATTACTTGATTTGTGTCAAGATTAGTAAAATAACCTTTCCTAAATTAATTTTGATTGAATAAAAAAGGAATGCATTTATTAGACTAGATGGCTCTTAGGATTTGTGTTGTTTGTTGAGTGCTTGATATCTTGAGTATTGTACACTCTACCCCTTCATGGAAATTCAAATTTTGCCGTAGGGGACAATTTTGAAGGATTGCGGGAAAATTTAAACTTTTCTCACACCTCTTAAATTTGTATGTCAATCCTACATGTGGATTGGGGGCTCAAAAATAGAGCCCATTAAGTGGTTTGTAAGTCAAAAAGTGACATTTATTGCACTTTTATTATGTGGGTCTTTAAGTTTATCTTTATGGGGTGTGGGCTTAGATTGTGTGTGTAAGTAATTTGTCATTTCACTCGCCCACCAATTTATTGTGCATTGGGGTTGAGGTTTGAATTGTGAGGTGGAGTTAAGGATGAGTGATGTGGCATCCTATATGGAGCCACCTCACCCTCCTCTCTCTCTTTTCTATTTATTCGAATTTTTTTGTTTGTTTGTGGTTTTTTTACTTCATTCTTTTGTGCTCTTGAATTTTGGGAGTTAGAGGATTTTGGAGTGCTTGTAGATTTGGTTGGAGCTTGTTGGTGGATTTTGTGGGCTTGAAGGAGCTTGGTATTGGACTCTCGGATCAAGCTCTACCATGGAAAGGTAGGAGCTATACTCTTGCATAATGTTCTTCATTTATTGTGTATGTGCTTGTTTTTGTTGGTGTGTGTGACTTTCCAGTCATCATCCACATCACCTAGGTGAGTCATCTCACCTTGCGAGAGTCATAGGTCTTAGGAAGTCAAATGAAAAGTGTCAAATTCTGTCATAGAATCTGACATTGTCATTTGTGTCAATGCGTCATAGGAGTTACATTCCTTATTTGGAATTGTAACTCCTCTTCTAGTGGCATCATATGCATCAATCAACGTCATATGCGTCAGTGGCGTTATTGAGTTCTTTCCATTTTTAGGCATGGGGGTTACCCAGCACCCCTATTTGTACTTCTTATTTTTTGATCTATGAGAATGAGCAAACCCATTCTTCTTACTTGCAATCTTCTTTCCATTGTTTGAATCTTGCGACACGTTGGCTTAACGTTACCATCGGAGTGCAACTTCATTTTGGTGTGTAATGCCCTGTTCTACGTTACACCTGTTCTTCCTGTGGCGATCGAGTGCTAGGCATGGTGTGTCATTATACCTTCGTCGACCTCGATTGCTGACCATTATGACTATAATTGATAATTATTTTACAAGCTGTAAAATGATAATAATGATAATAATAATAATAATGACATTATGATTGTATTATCGATCAACGATTGTATTTTATTATTACCTTCTTTATATCGATTGTTATCGATATCATCCTCTGTTATCGTTAAACTATCCTTTTGATTTGTTTGTCGCTCCCGCTGATCGAGCCTCGTTGCGCAAATGAGGAAGAGTAGGTTTTGTGGTGGCGCCATGGTTTGGGAGTGGCGTTCGCGTAAATATTTCTTTTAATCACTCAACCCACCCACTTATTCAGGAGATACAACATGGTCACGAGCCGACGCATGGCTAGTTAGCTTGACTGGGTGTTTTAGGCTTCAAGACTACACAAGCAATATTAAGGCTCGTGTAACCATTCGCTTATTGTGGTGCCCCTTTCCTTTTACCGCTGGGGCATACCTGAGATCCAGAAAAATAAAAATAAAATAGAATAACGATATAAATAGAATGAGTTTTAGAATAAAATAAATAAAAATAGAATAATAATAATAATGAAAGTAAATTTTTTGAAATAAATAAATTTTAAAAAAATGGAAATGGAGTGGAGGGCATGGGAAGGCACGTGATTTCTTGGCAAGGTGCAGAGGTTTGGTGAATGTAATCAAGTGCTTGACCAAATGAAAGAATGGGACAGCTTTTCAAAGAGAATTGAAGGCAGAGTGGAGTTTGCAGGCATGTGGGTGAGAGTTGGGTCAGTTTGGTAGGGGCGCCTCAATAGCTGTCACAGTCTCACCAAATGCAATAATAATTTTCCAAAACCACTCAATTCTAGACCAGTACACTCCTAGCCTGTGCCTATACCAAACGTGGAGCGTAGGACTGAAATTCTCCTAGGAAAGTGCCGTGAGGAAGTAATTGGCTATATGCAGCAGCTACAGGGTAGAGAAGCCTCTGTCATCATAATTCTCAAACCATGCCTTCTCAGATTACCACGGCCGACTACGAGTGTGAACAAGTGCCTGTCATCGATTTTTTTCTCTGCTCAATTGTGACCTCGATCATCAGAACTTGGAAGTGAAAAAGGCTTGCGAAGAATGGGGATGTTTTCTGGTTGTAAACCATGGCATTGAGAAGCAGATTATTGATCAAATGGATTCGGTTGCATGAGATACGTTTGCACTTCCCAAAGAGACCAAACAGAAAAAGGATTCTGCGGGATGGAACCTCGGTTATCTCACCGACATGCCGGCACTACCCTTTTTCGAGACTATCGGTGTGCCAGGAGCCCCAGATCCTGAAGCAATTCAGAAGTTTTCAGATCACCTGTGGCCTCAAGGAAATCCCAAAATCTGTGAGATTGTCGAGGCTTATACACGCGGGGTCGACGAGCTTATAATAAGCATTATCAGAGAAATTCTGAGCAGCTTTGGGGTTGGCCACCATTATTCTTCCAGTGAGTTTGTGGGGGTCCTTCGCATGAACTACTGTAACTCGCCACCACACCAAAAAGGAGGTACTCTGGTCCATACTGATACAAATTGTATAATGGTAATATACCAAGATAACAATGGCGGGCTTAAGGTTAAAAGCAAGGCGGGGAAGTGGGTAGATGTGAAGCCTGTGTGTAATTCCTTTGTTGTATTAACTGGTGATTCGTTTAATGCGTGGAGTAATGGGAGGATTCACAACGTTACACACAGGTTGATATGTGATGGTACTTCCCGTGTATCGGTGCCATATATTTATTTCTTCTCAGACCAGACCATCATAGATGTGCCTGCGGAGTTTTTGGATGAGGAGCATCCTCGCCTCTACAATCCCTTCGTATTTGTAGATTACAAAGATCACTGTAAAAAAAAAAGAATCCCCCTGTTAATGGATGAGCATAGTTTTGCTGCAGTGTCCCATGAATCATTCCTTGATAAGTTTGCAGGCATTTCAAACTCCTGAATGGAATATGGAAGGCGAGGTTTATGTTCCAAAATGGACAATTGTTTCTGTTGTTTTTAAGAGTTGGGTTGTAGCTGTTTTTCACCGCGTGAATGTGGCACTAGCTCGAGCTCGCAGAGCACTTTGGGTTAAGGGAAAGCAGCGGCATTGAAACAATCATATGCATATGGAGATGGCGTTTTAAACCAGGCATGTTAAACCTGCCCTTGCAATCTTCTGCTACCCTTTTATTATGTCATGAATTGAATGTCCTTCTTTTTGTTTTTTTATGTTATGGCATTTAGAATGGGCTTCCACTTTTCCTTGTGAATCAACCCAGATTGAAGGAAAGGAAGGACTGTTGGGAGTTGTTTGTTTTTCATACCCTGTTAGCAACTGTGATAGCATGTATACATTTCTTTTCTGCCTCTTTTTTCTTTTCGAAATAAAAGAGTAACTGCCATGTGATAGCAAAATAATGGTTGAAGTTTATACCGTGGGTGTTAGATCTTTAACCGGGGTGCTTTCCTGCTTAATTCTTAAAATTCGGGTGACATTTAGAGACGAAAGTGAACAATGGCCGTTGAGTTCGATTTCTAAACTAGCAGTAGCAGATATAAACTTGAGCCATGAATAACATTAGTGGATATTTGTAGATTTGTCGACTCATGGCCAGTTTTAGGCTAATGTTTGTTTTTGTCTTGGTAAAAGCTTTTCTTGGGCTGAATCTGTGTGTAGTCCTCGCATAGTGAGCATGATGTTTTTTCTTAGAGGCCTACGTGAGTGAAATATTGACTTCTCAATACAGATCCTGTGACGTGAGTCACTGTATTATAAGATAAAAGAGTTCCATCGAACTCTGTAGTAGCAGATGTTTTCTTTGGAGCGACTATGAGGATAGGTCGAGTAGACTGTCATGAAATAGATGGGAATGCCCAAGCTATTCATATGTTGTTATAGAGACAGAAGAGAAGGCATAGTTCATAGGAAGAGTATTTTTCTTTGTTTATCCCCTTCGCTACTGTTAACCATGTGATTGGTGACTCGAGTTGGGTAATGGTAGAGGATCTTGTGTCGATTCACTTATATTTTCAACAGACTATCCCTTGCTTTTTTAAATTCAAGTATCGAATGAAATGGGTTTCTATTAAATCCATTTTGTAGCTTAGCAAACCTTCAATAATTCAGGTAGGGACTTTCTGAGTAAGTGTTGACTGCGGCATGTGTGAAAATAGAATGGTTATCTTTCTTCGAATTGGGTTAGACTTGTATGAAAATGGAAAAGGTAGGAATCGACTCAGTTACATATTTTAGTGAGCTAAGTCCTTAACTCTTACAATGATCATATGAGGGGTGGATTACGGGTTTATTACTGATTATGTGATGTAAGATAATAACAACCTTTGGTGAAAAGACTTCTTCTTGATCCTTGCCTGTGTAATCCAACTATAGTTGTTGTATGTAATTTTAGTTGGATAGAATCTAATTTATTTAACTTCTTGATGAAAAATAATTAGGTTCGGTGAGAATTGCTTGGTATATTGAACCTTCAGATAGTTAGTTATAATGTTGTGAGTATTATATGTATGTTGGTTTATTCAGCTGAGTGAAGTTAACTTTAATCTTTGACTGATTTGTGTTCATATATGGTTGGGACCTATATTCTTCCTAAAACATGGATGTGCGTTAATGCAGTCTTGTTAACAAGTAATTTTGAATATGTTAAGTCATTTGACTGATCTTTATCTTTTTGGTTAATAATAATAGAATGATGTTTGGGTGTTAGATTTCAATCACGTAATCCATAGGATTACTTGACTGAAATCTAAATACTCTCAGCCTTGTTGTCTTCACCAATAAGGTCTTACCTTGATTATCTTTGGAATATTTCTCTCTCTTGAATATTGGGATTTCTCCTTGTTGGATGGTATAAATCTCGTCATCTTGTGAAACATATTGATTAGTGGTTTGTGATTTGATCCATTCTTGAGTTTAGAGTTTTACTTTCATGATATTATAGAATGTTAGCTTACTGTTGCTATGGGTAGTCTTAACATGCTCAGTTCTTGCGAACTGACTTTAGTTAATATTTGTGCAGATGGATTATGCGAGTAGACTAGAGGAAAAGAGTGTTAAAGGTTCATCTGTACAATTTATGAAGTTCCTTGTAAAAATGTCGAATGTATTGTAGAGTATTGTTGTTGTAACTGTTGAAACTTTGGCTTGTTTGGTTATCATGTGAAAGATGAAATTTGATTACCGCTTGGTTATGGGATATTCTAGTGTATTTTAAATCCTTAGAATAGTAGCGTGGCATGTTCCATGTTATTACGCTCTTGTTCCCTAGTCATGGATTAATAGAGATGGTATGTCCCTTTGGTTTGTGCATCGTGTTGGAAAGAATTGATGTAACCTTGTTTTGTTTTCACAAACGAGTACTGTTAAACTTTGCTCTTGAGTTAAAATGTTGACTTGTAAATCCTTCTAAGGCATAGTAGCAATGAGTTTGTAAGCACTATAAAGTGGACTGGATAGTCCTTATAAAAGTTAAACGAAAATTTATGTATATGAATATATTAATGTAGATGTGATCTACTTGATAACCTTTGAGACCTGGAACAATCAAGAGGAAACTATCTTTTGTAACGAAATATGATTACTTATTTTTTTCTCGAGCCAAACTAATAAACATTATCCTTTTATGGTGAAATCTTAAATGATCTCATGGTGAAATCAATGGTTAGATTTTAGAAGATGATAGGATTTAATAAGTAGGAGGGAAATTGATTAATAAAACCTTAAATCTCTCTCTATCGTTTGAAATGTTTTCCTTTGTCAAACTTAATTAAGTAAAGTCTAGATGGAACATTTAACCAATCTTGATAAACTCTTAACCTCAATAAAAGACTGATAGTAAACAATGTGACCCTGAAGCTAAATTCTGTTGTCCTGTTCTGTTAACCCTTTCCTTGATTCATGGTGATATTTCTTAAGCAAGGTCAAAATTTGATCCTTAAACAAGAAGGTTATTGTTATGAACCCTAAGCGGTACTTTCCACTCAATCGGAGCTTATGCCTTCACCCGTGCAATAGAGGTGTGGAACATGTGTTAGTGGCTTGAGTAAGATTAATTAACCTTGTAAGAAATGGAAAATGTTCTAAAATCAAATGAAGAAAAAAAAAAAAGAAGCTTTGGACATAAAATTGATGATCCTAGTTTAGAAAGCTTGGCCTTAAGCTATTTAGTCAATAGTTGAAAAGAAAGAAGTTCTCCCTTGTGAAAAGAATTGTGTGAATCATTACATGAAATTTTATAAGAACGTAAGTTAAGAATTAAGAGACATTTTAGTAAACAAGAAAATTTAACAAGAATTTCCTCATGGGATGTCCTAAATGTAAGTGTGTCATATGGTTGGACTTCCATGTTGTCTTGTTAAAAAAAAGTTATCTGTATTTCTTTGTGTTGTTCGTGTGTGTGAAATTTTGGGTTGTTACACTTGGTATCAGAGCATAGGTTCATGCTCTCGAACCTATGGGCCGGATTGGTGTTGTATGGTGATGTTACATGATGGTGATGGTGTTACATGATGATACTCCATGATGATGATGATGTTGCATGATGGTGGAAGATATTGGAAGAGTAATGTGCTTTAAACGTGATGTGATTATTGTCGTAATTGTGATATTGTGAACGCACGTGATGTGTATGTCACTTAGTGCATGTTTGTCATCATGTTGATGTGCTGGGGATGGGAGTGTTCTCTCTCCTTCCTGTGGATTCTATGAAGAGTTCACGTGTGAATTACTATTTGTGATGTGTGAAAAGAATTATATTGTGGATGACGTAGTGTTGGAGCATTGTGACATATTGTGATATGTGGGTGTATCAATGTGTTGTATGACTAGATTGATGTTAAAAGAAATGAGTTGTATCATGATGTTTTTACCATGTTCTGAAGAAATGTGTGTACCACCTTGTTATGTAGCAATGGATGTTATGTTGTGATGTACTATGTTCATCGTATGTATGATTGTGCAAATATGTAATGCTTCATGTTGTGATTTTGGGTCATACGGTGAGTGTATGAACCCTATCGTATGGTGATTGCACTTTGGGTGCAGAAAGTGGTAAAGTGATGTGTTACACTCAGTGAATGTATGATCGTGATCTACCCTGTATATGTACCATATGTAAGACGCTATGGTAGTTATGTGTGCACCACTATTATGTTAGTGATGTTGTTGTATGTTATGTTGTGAACCTTACGCTAACCGATCCTGAGGGAAATTGGTAGAAGTGTATGTTGAGAGTGAGGAATGGTGTACCATGGGTCAATAACTCGAGCCAAAACTCAGTTTAGTAGATAACATGTGATTCTTTCCTCTCTCCCTATGTGGTTGTATGTATGCAACCTAAGTGCAACTATGACTATGTTTAGCCTTGTCGAAGTGGTGGCGGGATGATTCAGATGGAGGTGACGACAGTTGTATTATTGATATGTATTTTACGAGCTGAGGCTCGATGTTCCGAGTGCTAGCAACTCTTTGAGTACCCCTTTGGTGGCCAGTTAAGGCCACATAGTTATCATAATGTGACATTATTATAAGTTGATTTTATTCATAAATTGATCTTTTTACTTTATTTTGTTAGGACAAAGACTTTTCTTGAATGCCATGCTTTACAATTTTGGGCATTTCCTTGGTTTGTGGCACTAGCATGGGGATTTTGATACTAACTATGGCTATTTGGCCATTTATTTTTTCTTGATTTTGGGTCTTCTTTTAAATTTGGAATTTTACCGCCTTGCCCAAGGCTTGTACTTTGCCACTTGGCACTTTGATTGGATTGATATGCTGGTTATATTGTCGTGATGTGTGGTATAGGGTCATGGGATGCACCATGAAATGGTCGACCTATGGACCCGCTTCATTGTATAGGGTACGCCCTAAGGAGTACTGAGATAACTAGAGGGTTGTTGAACCACGCATTATTATATCACTTGGGTTAGGAGTGTTCAAACTCTATGTGTCTTGGACCATAGGGTTACCCGGCCTCCTTGAGGGAGGCATAAGAGCCTAAGGGAGGCATAAGAGACTTGATGGAGGCATAAGAGCTTGAGGGAGGCATAAGAGACTTGAGGGAGGCATAAGAGCTTGAGGGAGGCATAAGAGTTTGAGGGAGGCATAAGAGTTTTGATGGAAGCTTATGATATTTGTCTGTATGGTTGATGTTTCAGGATGTATGTTGAGTTATTGTGATGTTTGGTAGTGGTCTTTTGATGTATGTGTTACTCATGTCGTCGATGGATATGTGTTGTGATGTTGTGGATATGTCTTTGATGCCCTTGTGGGCCCTATGTACATGTAGTTTTTATGAGTCATGGAAAATCTTCATACGTGGAATTGAGGAAATGTCTGGTGGATTGTAGTACTCTTTTGTTTGAGTATTTTGTATGTCAGTCATTGATGTGTGACGAGTACTATGTTATGTGGACTGTGCCTATTCTATTCCGTATTTGTGTAACCCTTTGTGGTGTAATACAATCATGAAGTATATACTTGTGTACTTGTGAATCCGTAGGGTCTTGTGAACCTGATAGGGTGTTGTGTTAGCAGCTCATGTTGGGCACCCACAATAAGGAATAAATCAAAACTCTTCAATGATGATATTTTTTTTTAAAAAGAAACTAAAACTAGAAATAATGATAATGGAAAGAGACTAATGAAATGATGAACAAGAAAGAAGCGCAATCTTCACGAAATTTGAAATTTAAAAAAATTCTACCAAATGTTCCTAAGGCTACCTTGTGACCGTGCTTTAATCAACTAAAATTTTAAACCATAGGGTGTACTTTCTCCTTTACCTATTCTTGGTTGCGAACCATTTACTTTCCTCCGTGTAATGTCGCATCGAGGATGATGCTTTCTTAAGGGGAGGAGAATGTAATGCCCTGTTCTACGTTACACCTGTTCTTCCTGTGGCGATCGAGTGCTAAGCATGGTGTGTCGTTGTGCCTTCGTCGACCTCGATTGCTGACCATTATGACTATAATTGATAATTATTTTACAAGCTGTAAAATGATAATAATGATAATAATAATAATAATGACATTATGATTGTATTATCGATCAACAATTGTATTTTATTATTACCTTCTTTATATCGATTGTTATCGATATCATCCTATGCTATTGTTAAACTATCCTTTTGATTTGTTTTTCGCTTTATTGATCGAGCCTCGTTGCGCAAATGAGGAAGAGTAGGTTTTGTGGTGGCACCACGGTTTGGGAGTGGCGTTCACGTAAATATTTCTTTTAATCACTCAACCAACCCACTTATTCGGGAGATACAACATGGTCACAAGCCGACGCATGGCTAGTTAGCTTGACTGGGTGTTTTAGGCTTCAAGACTACACAAGCAATATTAAGGCTCATGTAACGATATAAATAGAATGATTTTTAGAATAAAATAAATAAAAATAGAATAATAATAATAATGAAAGTAATTTTTTTTTGAAATAAATAAATTTAAAAAAATGGAAATGGAGTGGAGGGCATGGGAAGGCACGTGATTTCTTGGCAAGGTGCGAGAGGTTTGATGAATGTAATCAGTGCTTGACCAAATGAAAGAATGGGACAACTTTTCAAAGAGAATCAAGGCGAGTGGAGTTTACGGGCATGTGGGCGCCCTCAATAGCGATCCATGACAGTCTCACCAAATGCAATAAACAATTTTCCAAAACCACTCAATTTTGGACCAGTACACTCCTAGCCTGTGCCTATACCAAACGTGGAGCGTGTTATGCAAAATTCACCCCCAAGGTAATTTTGATAACATGCATCAAATTCTTTAGTCCCAAGAAATTATATTGATTCAGGGCAAAAAGTTATGTTTCTAGGGTCCCCTCAGATTTTTTCTAACTCCCCTGTCAAGTAGAAGAGAGCAAGTTCTGAGAAAATGTAAAAAATTGCAAAAACAAGCTCGGGCTAGGAAAAATCACGAAAAATGGCTAAGTCCTGTTATCCAAAATTCACCCCCAAGGTAAATTTTGATAACATGCATAAAATTCTTTAGTCCCAAGCAATTATATTGATTCAAGGCAAAGCATCAGGTTACTGGGGTCCCCTCAGATTTTTTCTAACTCTCCTGGCCAAGAAAGAAAGAGAAAACTCTGAAAAAATGTGGAAAGGTTGCAGAAGACAGGCTCGGGCCAGGAAAAATCATGAAAAATGGCTAAGTCTTAGTCTCCGGGACAGCCGGGACAAAAGTACGCGAGGGACGCGAAAGCGCGAAATGGGCGAAGGTTCATCTGGGACAGCCAGGACAAAAGTACGCGAGGGACGCGTGGGACGCGAAAGCACGAAATGGGTGAAGGTTCGTCCGGGACAGCCGGGACAAAAGTACGCGAGGGACGTGTGGGACGCGAAAGCGCGAAATGGGCGAAGGTTCGTCCGGGACAGCCGGGACAAAAGTACGCGAGGGACGCGTGGGACGCGAAAGTGTGAAATGGGCAAAGGTTCGTCTGGGACAGCCAGGAAAAAGGACGCGAGGGATGCGTGGGACGCGAAAGCGCGAAATGGGTGAAGACAGGAGAGGAAAAGTCAACGTTTGACCTGTGAAACTTCAAACGGCCATAACTTTTGACTCCGAGCTCCGATTTTCACAAAATTGGACTTTCTGGAACGAGCACGACATGCTCTACGCTCAGTTAATGTTCATTCCCATCAAATGATAGAAAACGCCTGCCAGACCCAAAATAGCTGCCCGCACTCAGAAGGCCATAACTTTTGCATTTCTCAACAAAATTGCACAAAATTGGTACCGTTGGAATCGTGGTTCCAAGCCCAATGCACAGCAATCAAGAAATTCTGGATTTGATCAGAAATTAATTGATTTTTTTAAGAAAACGTGGCCAGGTTCAGAACAGTGTTTTATTTGGTAGCTAGGAGTGCAATTAAGAGGCATGGTCATCATTCTTTCTCTGCTGCACAAAGATACATGGGACAGTATGGGGAGCCTTTTGCAAGTAATATACAATCATTTCACTCAATTTAATGTTTCTTACAGGTGGTTGAAGGACAGATTTCGGGATTTCCATTTTCCCTTCTCTTCTCCTTCTCATCTTTTCTATAAATTGGAGTGTTGGGCTCATTGTATGAGAGAGAGTTTTTGGGTAGCAAAGCTCTGTCAAAATTGCTTTGTGAAGCCAGTGTGTTGCAGGCCCTTGTAGTGGACTCCTTGCATGGTGATCCGCGCCCTTATCTTGTAATAGATCGAATGTGCATACCAGAAGCAATAAAATACAAATTTTGTGGATGTATCTTCCCTGCTATGTTTTCTTGCATTCTTATTGCCCCTTTTATCTTTCTACAAGAATATTGTGTCTATTATTATGTTCTTGCAGGAATTCACTAACATTGTGTATGCTTGGAATATTGTTGTGAATGCATTTTGCTAGATTATGGTGAACTGTCATCACCTCTTCTAGTGTGCACTTTCCCTCTGTATTTCACACATTTGGAGATTACTCTCACACCCTCCTTTTCTGGTGTATCACCGCTTTAGTGTAGGCTTTCATTTTATGTATTCTCTCTCCCTGGTCCCTTGGAAATTTAGATTAGAATAGTTAGCTTATCCTGCATTAGAGTAGATTGTGGCGAGGGTAGTTTAGGAGCAAGAACCACTTTCTCGGAGGTCTCTCAAGTAGAAAGTCCCACAACTTGGAGATAGTACCCATGTTATCCAATCACACTGTGAGTTCAAATACATGCACAAGGGTGCTGTGATTCGGGGATAACAAGTCCTAGTCCAGGCCGTCCTTGGGATAGTTGGGACATCTCGGGTGCGAACCGCCGAAAGGCGCAAAGCGTCACAAGCGCAAAGATTTGGGACATCCGCGCCAAAGGGATGCGCAGGACACAGAAATATGAACTGGCAGAAAAGTTGAAAACTTTGACTAATGTTCAAACAGTAGTCTGGGACATCTGGGCAATAAGTCTACTAAGAGTTTCTACCACATACTCCTTCCCTTCACATGCTCTATCTCCATATCATACTAAAAAAGAAACTCCATCCGATGCATTGACGAGCATTGAGATTGGGCTGCGTGAATGGGTGGAGAAGATTCAAATGATCGATCGAGTGTAAATATCGACAAAGAAGAAAGTGCCTCCATCAAATCAAATTTTACCCAACTATCGCAAGCTCAAGATCATGAGTCAGATAATTAAGCTCATAATCCTTGAGTTTGCAAGACTCAAAACCTACTACTCTACCCTCTTGCATCAATAAACCTCTAATCCCTTCTAAATAAGCATCTGTGCAGACAAAAACTCACCTCATGGATCCGACACCGAAAGATGAGGTGTTGTAGTGAGACATTCCTTTATAATCAAGGCTCGATCAAACATGTTTGACAAAACAAACTTCTTCCCTTTCCTCGAAGCGAAGTGATCGGGTGTACAATTTGAGAGAAGTCCTAAACAAATCTCCTATAGTAGCCTACTATTCCAATAAAGTTGCACACCTACCATAGTAGTGGGTGTTGGCCAATCCATAATAGCTCTAATCTTACAAGGATGGATGACGATACCTTCCTAGAAATGATACGACCAAAATATTGCACCTCCTCACGGTGAAAGAATGCACACTTCTTCAAGTTCCCGTAAAGCAGCTACTCTCAAAGAAACTAAAGAACCTGGCAAAGGTTCCCCTCATGCTCCTCATGCGTATGTGAGTAAATAAGAATTTCATTAAGGAAGATGAGCACAAAGTGATCTAAGAAGGTCCTAAATACCCCATTCATCAAACTCATAAACACTTTGTGGGGCATTAGCCAATCCAAAGGGTACGAATGTGAACTCAAAGTGGCCATATCTTGTACAGAAGGTGGTCTTATGAATGTTCACCTCTGAAATCCTCAGCTAATGATAGCCTGACTTAAGGTATATCTTGGAGAAAACTATGTCTCCCTTCATCTGATCAAATAAATCATCAATGCACAAAAGAGGATAACGATTCTTGATCGTTATATTGTTTAGGTAGTGGTAATCAACACACAACCACAAGGATTTGTCCTTCTTCATCACAAAAATCACCAGTGTACCCCAAGGGGATACACCGGGATGGATTAGGCCTTTCTTGGGAGGCCCTCCACTGTAACTTGAGCTCACAAATCTTTGGGGTGGTCATTCGATAAGGTGCTCGTGAGATAGGCTATACTCCGGAACTAGATCTCTATGAAAGTCAATCTCACATGGAGTGGTAACCTGGTAGCTCCCGGAAAGAAATCAACAAACTCTCTCAAAAGGGGTGATCATCTAGTGATGGTCCACTAGACCCATCTTCTCATTTTATTCTTATCGATGTAACAACATACATCTGAAAACCCCATGTCGCACGCACCGCTTAAACTGCATATTGGAAATGGTGTGAATAGAAACGGTTCTCCTAGCACTTGATATTACTGACTCAACTCCTAAATCATCCGCACAAGATATAATCTTGTGGTAATAATCCATCTATGCCTTGTGTGCCGACAACCAATCCATACCCAAGATAACTCCATATGAGCCCAAAGGAAGGATACGGAGATCCAAGGTAGTGGTGAAAGGTCCCAAATCTATCACACACTCCTTAACTAAGGAGTCTATAGAGATCTTGGCTCCAGAAGCCATCTTCACATCCCAACTATGACCCTGCCTAACTTCTACCAGCCTGCATCACTCTAGTAAAGATGGTGTAATAAAAGAATGAAAAGAGCCAAAATCAAACAAAATGGAGGTAGGAATACCACGAATGCTACCCGTGTTCTCAATAACTATACTCTGATGCTCTACTTGGCGGTTCTTGACTACTGCATACATCCTATAACTGCGCCCTATATCATCAACAGTAGGCTCTTAGATCTATGTCTTACCCTTGTTATTAGGGTTCTGTTATCCAAAATTCACCCCCAAGGTAATTTTGATAACATGCATCAAATTCTTTAGTCCCAAGAAATTATATTGATTCAGGGTGAAAAGTTATGTTTCTAGGGTCCCCTCAGATTTTTTCTAACTCCCCTGTCCAAGTAGAAGAGAGCAAGTTCTGAGAAAATGTAAAAAATTGCAAAAACAAGCTCGGGCCAGGAAAAATCATGAAAAATGGCTAAGTCCTAGTCCAGGCGGTCCTTGGGACAGTTGGGACATCTGGGCGCGAACCGGCCGAAAGGCCGCCAGGCGGTCTGCGCAGCATTTGGGACATCCGGCCAAAGGGACGCGCGGGACGCGGAAATCTGAACTGGCCGAAAAGTTGAAAAAATTGACTAACTGTTGAAACAGGCAGTCTGGGACATCTGGGCAATAAGTACGCGAACCGGCCGGATCAGCCGAAATGAGTCAAGGCAGCCCGGAACAGTTGGGCCGAAGGTACATGAAGTACGTGAACCGGCCGGATCGGCCAAAATGAGAACTTTCAGTCTGGGATGCGCGGGACAAAAGTACGTGAACCGGCCGAACCGGGCGAATCGGGAAAATTTGTCCCAGACGGTTCGAAAGCAAATGGGACATCTCAGGCCTGGGACATCGAACCAAAACAGGGAACTTCAAAGATGGGACAAATGGGACAAAGGGATGCGTGGGATGTGAAAATCCGAAGTGGCCGAAGGCAGAGGAGAAAAGTCAACATTTGACCCCTGGAACTTCAAACGGCCATAACTTTTGACTCCGAGCTCGATTTTCACAAAATTGGACTTTCTGGAACGAGCACGATGTCCTCTACGCCACAAAAACATATTCGGCTCTGATTTATTATTTTTGATGAGGGTAGATATATTTAAATAAAAGAAACATATTCGGCTCCAAATACCAATGCTCATTCCCGTCAAATGACAGAAAATGCCTGCCAGACCCAAAATAGTTGCCCGCACTCAGGTAGCCATAACTTTTGCATTTCTCAACGAAATCACACAAAATTGGTACCGTTGGAATAGTGGTTCCAAGCCCGATGCACAATAGTCAATAAATTCCATATTTTATCAGAAATTGATTGATATTTTTAAGAAACGTGGCCGGGTTCGAAGCAGTTGTTTTATTTGGTAGTTTGGGAGTGCAATTAAGAGGCATGGTCATCATTCTTTCTCTCTTTGCAGCACATGGGACAAGTATGGGGAGACTTTTGCAAGTAATGGATAACCATTTCACTCAATTTAATGCCTCTTATAGGTGGTTGAAGGACAGATTATGGGATTTCCATTTTCCCTTCTCTTTTCCTTCTCTTTTTTCTATAAATTGGAGTGTTGGGCTCATTGTAAAGAAGAGAGTTTTTGGGTAGCAAAGCTCTGCCAAAATTGATTTGTGAAGCCAGTGTGTTGTAGGCCCTTGTAGTGGACTCCTTGCATGGTGATCCAGGCCCTTATCTTGTAATAGATTGAACTGTGCATATCATGAAGCAATAAAATACCAGTTTGTGGATATATCTTCCCCTGTTGTGTTTTCTTGCATTCTTATTACCCCTTTAATCTTTCTATAAGAATATTGTGTCTATTTATTATGTTCTTGTAGGGATTCATTAACATTGTGTATTCTTGGAATATTGTTGTGAATGCATTTTGCTAGATTATGGTGAATTGTCATCACCTCTTCTAGTGTGCACTTTGCCTCTGTATTTCACACATTTGGAGATTACTCTCACACCCTCCTTTTCTGGTGTATCACCACTTTAGTGTAGGATTTAATTTTATGTATTCTCTCTCCCTGGTCCCTTGGAAATTTAGATTAGAACAGTTAGCTTATCATGCATTAGAGTAGATTGTGGCAGGTAGTTTAGGAGCAAGAACCAGCTTTCTCTGGAGGTCTATCTCAAGTAGCAAGTCCCACAACTTGGAGATAGTACCCATGTTATCCAATCACACTTTGTGAGTTCAAGTATATGCACATGTGGGTGCTTTGTGATTTGGTGATAACTTGAGTTACGTGGCGAGTCTCTCAAAAAATGTCTAGTAACACAACAACCAAAATAACTACCTGATCCTCTCACCTATGTAGCAGGTCTGACTGGTACTATGGAGGTATGTGGTGTGGATCTTGATGATCGGATTTAGTCTCTTGAGGTCTCTATCGCCGAGCTCATGCCGAGTGAGCTCTCTATGCATCTCTGTGTCCTAATGGGACCCCTAAGAGGAGGCCCCATACTCTAACATCTATGTGCATCAAACCTATGTGGAGGTTTATAAGGTGGGCGGGATTGCTCTGCTATTGTTATGGTATAAAAGATGACCGTATCGAACCTTTTCCACCTCGAGGGAGAGGCATTGAACCACTCGATATGTTGTCCTGCATCTCGCTATATGCGGTTCCGGACTTGGTCTCTATCCTCTTGGGTCTTTCCCGAGTCTACTTTTCTTTGTATAGGCCTTCTCAATGACCTTAGCTAATGTCTATAGAGAATGGATCTAAATTTCACCTCCAATGTCTAGATTTAGGCCCCGAGATGAACCTATGGATCCGCTTTGCTCATCCCGCATGTAATCAACATACCGGAGTAGATCTAGAAATCTAATCTCATACTCAACCACCGTAAGAGATGCCCATGGAGGTCAAGGAAATCATCTATCCACTACTTTGGATGAAACTCGTGACAAATATCTACTCTAGAAACACTCCTCAAAGAGCTCCTGAGTATTGTCTCAGAATCAACATAGAGCTTCGATCCCTCTGTCCACCATAGGACACTAGCTCTATCCCTCGGTAGATGGATCACAACACAAGCTTTCATGTTGATAGAAAAGGACGAGCTTGAAGAATCTTCTCAAGCTCACTAAATATGCCTTTACCGAAATCCACCTTTGTCACCAAAATAATTTGATGGATGAAGCTTGAGGATCTCCTTGATGTGATCTACAGCTGTGGCCTGATGGCCTCTAGGTCTCTCTGTATGCTCATCCCTAAGCCTAGGGTTCTGAGACCTCTATCTATGTCCTAAACTTAGTCACCCCTGTCCCTCTATGGTGACTACTCTAGCCGACTCTGCCTGGGAATTCTCTCCTCCATGTTCCTCACTAGATCTAGGAGATACATGACCCTCAATGGATGTGTTGTATCATTTCTAGCTATATTTCCTTCTATTGATCCTTTTCATAGAGCAACATTAACATCACGAAGACTCTAAAAAATATGGGGTAGTATGGCTACTACAACATGATCTGGTGGTGGTAAGTCTAGGTCAATGTGAAAATACCCTCACCCCATCTCGTGCCTCCTACACGGACCAATGCAAGAGTTAGTTCATCTTTCTAAGTTTTATTGGTTTCCTTGTTTACTAAAATACGTAATTTCTAACTAAGTTGTTTTCTAGATTTACAAGTGTGCTAGGTTTAAGGTTCATATCTCAAGTTTTCTAGTGTGCCCAAAGTGGCCCAAGCCTTTAAACCACTACTCTGATAAAGAACTATGATACCCATTAAGAACAACCCACTTGAGACCCCAGTAACAACCTAGGATTAATTAGGAAAATTATGGAATAAATTTTTTTAGTTAAAAGAGTCTACAACTAGGTTACAAGACAACAAATATCACTAATAAGTTCTAGATCAATTATAATCCACAAGATAATACTTTTCATTCATTCACAATTATTAGAGGTCACAAGGTCCAAAATCTAAGGTTAGAAGATTCAATTAGGGTCGAGGGTAATTCCTCACGATACCCACTCTCTAACAAGATTAAATATTCAACTTAGTTTTTCTCAAAATGAAAGCATTAAAAATTTTCCTAAATCATCCCCATTGGATAGGAAATTTCTTCACCTTTCCAGTGATATAAAGAAGTCCTCCTAACTCCTCATATTTTTCAAGTTATGGGCGTAGGCCTTGGGGTGAAAATTTTCCCCAAGGGCGAGGCCTATGGGGCCAGGAAGAAAATTTGCCCCAAGGGCGGGTCTACAGGTGGGTGGGGAACTTTTGAAAATTTTCCCATGTGGGGTGAAAAACCAACTTTGTGCCCGTGCCCCGCGAGTCCACCAAGGACATGTGGCACCTTCTAAGCCAACGCGGGTAAAACGGAGTGGTGGGAACATTTTGGAAAAATTCCCGCGTTGGGCGAGAATTCACTTTGCCAATGCGGGGGTGGCAAGGTGGCAAGGAGAAAAAGGTATTGCGCCCCAAAGGCAAAAAGGAATAAATTCACCCGCACCTCTGTCAATGCCTTGCGATGCCACATGGCAACTTTTGATTGTCGTGGGTTAGGCGGGGTGACATGGAAAATTTGGAAAATTTTCCCAAAAATTATTGAAGCTCAAAGGGAAAAAGGGACCCGCTACTCCACCGATGCCTTATTGTGCCATGTGGCAGCCTCTGATTGGATTAGCATGAAGTCGACAAAGAAAATTTTGAATTTTTCCCAAAATATTTCAAGAGTGCTAAGTTTAAAAAGAGATCCACGTCTCCACCGACACGTCATGCAAAGCAACATGGAAGCCTATATGACTGGTAGTATAGAGTATAGGTATACAGGTAAAAGCACAATAAAATGTCCCACTTTTTGGTATGTTTTGTACCCTTATAAACATGATTTTTTAGTTTCATTGATTTTCTCAAGGTAATAGCCAAAAATCCGTACACATTCATGAAATTCCACAAACTAACAAAATGTTGTGTTTAGAGTGTAGAATACATATAATTTTATTTTTAAATGGCAAAGAAATGGTCTTTTTCTTAATTTTATTCATACGTTGTTTCTTATATTATAAAAGAGGAATTACTGTCCCCAGGTGGTTTTTTTAAATGAAAATTTATTTTTTCACCATGAAATTTTAGATATATGTTCAAGATTTAAATTTTGAGGTGCTGTCAAATTTTCATATTTTTTTGACTTATATTTTTTTTTAATTAATTATTTAGTAAAAAAAAATTCAAATAAATGGCGTATTAAATGTCTATGCGAATAAATTTAAAGATTTATATCGAAATAGATTTTTTTCACATGTAAGAAGAAGACTTCAATAAATAGTAAGTTTATTTTTTCAAATTTTTTTGATATATTTTTCTATTTTTTAAATTGGGTTGATTGTGTACGATTGATTGTCCTAAAATACCATATGTTAGCAAAATATAAAAAATAAATAGTAAAACATATTTTTTAAAATGAAAATTATATTTTTAGAAAGCTAATAAAATTTTGTATTGTGTTAAATTTTTGTAATTTTATTCATTCATTAACCCTAATTACGTGGCACCTAAGTGGCACATTTTGGCATAAAATTATCCTCCAAATGGATTTGGCGCCAAAATGTGCCACATAGGGGGTTTGTGCGAACGGGATTCGCGTGAAACCCTCTTCACCTACACCCCCCTAAACCCTAAATCTACCACCCAAAACTACACACACACACACACACACACACACACACACACACACACACACACACACACACATATACACACACATACATAACTTTGTGCCACCAAAATTATTTGAACCCAAAGGGGTTTGTGCAAAGGGGTGTTCGCGTGAACCCCCATTCACGTGAACCACTTTCTTTGGCCTACGTGGCAGTTTAGGCAAAGGGGTTCACACGAAAGGGGTGTTCACACAAAAACCTTGATTCTGATCCCACCCAACCTCTTACTTGTGTTTTTGGGACACGAAGTGGGACACAACATTGTGCTTTGACCAAGGAAATATTTGGAAAATTTTCCAAAGCTCCTAGGAAAAAATTGGGCACGAGTGCCCGCCAAGGAATTTTTCCCAAATTTTTTTTTTAACACCAAGTGAAGAAAAACTTAAGAAGGCCATAAATTTTGATAGAGATCCTGGTTTTGGGAAAACAAGGATTTTTGGAAATCTCTCGACATCCTCTTTACTCAGGATCATATATTTTTATTTTGATAAATTTTAAGGGGTCAATTTTGAAGAAAATTTCTTCATTATTTTACAAGTAGGAATCTGTTAAATTTTAACTTATAAGATTTGTTCAATTTGATCTTCTTCCTCTCTCAATATGTCAAAAGGACATGGAGAATTTTTATTAGATGGTTTTAAGAAGGATTTCAAGATTCAATTTGTTTCATTGATTTGCAATTTGAAAATTTACATTTCTTGATAAAAAAATGACTGAAGAGGGTTGAGCCCAATTTTGCAAGGTTTTGAAGGATTTCTCCTTAAGTGTTATAGTCCAATTGAATTCATTTAGGACACACTACTTCAATTTAATCATTTAATCTATTATTTCATTGTTGCAGGTTTGAACTGTGCATTTTAGGTAAAGTATTTTCCAGTTGCGAAACAAAATAAAGATCAAGTTTGAAAGGGTCTATTTATCATTTTTCATCATCCAAGTCTAGGAATTCCTTCCAATTCCAATCTAATACTTTTATTTGATTTAATTCCAACCATTAAAAAAACAAAATACAATTCTGATTTCCAACTTTACACATTTCAAAAGACAGAGTTCTACATTTTCCTTCATACACATTTACTTCCTTTAAACAGAGATTTCAATTCACATTTAGATGTTCAATCTTAAAACAACAACACAAATTGAGAAAGGTAATGCAATCCTTTATTGATTCCAAAATACAACTTTACAACCTTTCTTTCATTCTTGAATTCATCATACAGAATACAATTCTTTCACATTCTTTCAAAGGATGAAAATAAAGTTTATTTCTTTTACATTTCACTTTACAACTTTCATAAACAATACCACATCTTTCTATTACAAAACATTTACAAGTTCCTCCACTGCAAGTGGGAAAGGTTACAATAAACTTTATCTCAGCAAGGGACTGTCAAACTATCTTTTTTTCTCAACTCTAGAACAACAACGTGCATATTTCTCATTCTTCCAATTTGATCAAAACAGGAGTAGGGGAAAGGAAATTATCTCCACCTAACTAAGACATGGACAATGAAGAGGAGAATCCATCCTTATTCATTAGCCCTCATGCCCCAACCACAATGAAATTAAATATGTGATCCAACTCATGGCAACAACAGGCTTCCACAAACACACAAACAACACTTTCACAATAAAACACAGTTCCTAAAACTAGATGTAGTTTACAACTACATTACAAACATTACAAACAATACTAAGGCTTTGTCAAACAAGACAAAGGAGAAAGAAACTATGGGGGATGCTTCTTATACCTCCCAAAAGGGGAAATGTGTATCACCACTTGAATTACAAACCGCCAAAATATAGTATATCACAACACTGACATTCCTTATGCCTCCCCAAAGTACCCCTTATTCATAAATTTTCCTTATGCCTCCCCAACCTCTTATGGGACCCCATAACGAGTTAAGAAATTTAAGCTATTTCTTTGTAAGGGGGAACCCAAATCCCAACTCCCTCCACCCTTATACCTCCCATAAAATAAACCCCATTGTCTTCTCCTACACCATTCCTAGGCCATCTACCCAACAACCCACAAACATATCAAACATTCATTCATTAACATTTACATTCATATAAGAAGAGCATTTCAAGAAGTAATTTCCTACCTCTCCATGATGGAGTTGTTCCAGGTTCCAAAACAGAATGCTTAACCCAATGGAAGCAATTCAAAATAGCCAAGCACAAGCATCCAACAATCTTCCAAAAATCCTTTAAAGCAAGAGCTTCCAAAACAACAAAAGAATTCACCCAAGAATCAAGTCTCCAAAAATTAAGCAACCCTAAATAAGGCAAGAAAATCAAATTTTATAGAAGAGGGAAGGGAAGAGGATGATGTGGATCCATGTAGGATGCCATATCACATATCCTCAACCCATACACAAGGTCGATTCATTCTCCAATGCATAATAAATACGTGGGTGAATAATATAACAGTTTACTTACATACTCCAAAACAAACCCACACCCCAAAGGAATGAAATTACAACATGTAATAAAAGTGCAATTATAACTTACAAAATGTATTATAAAAGTCTAATTTAACCTCCAAACCATAGTTATGGTTGGAAAATAAATTTAAGAGGTATGGGACAAGTTTAACTTGTCCCACAAGCCTCCAAAATCATCCTCCAAGGACAAATTCGAATTTCCAAGAAAATGGAGTGTTTCACACTCAAAATTTAACTTACACATTACTTACACATTCTTATAACACTTAAATCATGTCCAACAACTCTATTAATTACATTCTTATGACATACTTTAATTAATTAATATTAGCAACATGCTTACCCACAATATTAATACAACATTTAATAAAAAAAGAAAGGGGAAAATGAACACAAAATAAACACATGCAACATTAAACAAAAGGGTCAAATAAGTAAAAACGCATAACCCATTGGTCACATTTAAAGGTGGTTCCCCCCATGGGTACCCCTAACAAAAACAATTACATACAAACAAAACAAGTTGCCATGGTGACCTTGTTGAATTCATCTAGAATTCCAATGTGGTTGGTCTCCAATCCCCCAATGTTTTTTGTGATATTTTAACCTGCAAAACACAAATACCTCCTTTGGCCTCATGGCCATATCAGAACATCCAAAATAATATAAATATAATTCCTGAAATCATCTAGATATATGAATCACAACAACATCAAATAAATCTAACAATATCATTTACATTTTTATCAGCAACTATATCATCATCCAATAATTTCCATTTCTAGGTCTACTCACAATATCCAAATATCACATGTCCGAACAACATCCATAACATAACCATGTCAAACAATATATCATCATCAATATCCAAAATGCCTCTAATAATCATCATGCATCATAATAGAATCGAGTCAACAATAATCCATGATCTAACATTTATCAACATACTATAATAAGGTTCATAATCAAGTATATAATATAATCAGTAGTATCATGATTAGTATCAAAAGGTGTCAAAGGGAAGTGGGCACTACATTTAGGTAGAAAGTATTGTGATCCTTTTGGATTTTGGATCAATAAATAGATAAATGACATTTAATTATGGGTTAAATAAACAGATATTGTGCATGACTACATTAAGATAAATCATTAAAGTTGGTTAAAATAATTAAAATTAAATGTATAGTTAAATAAATACATGAGGGGTATGGGTATTTATTATTCGGGAAAGTAAATTTAAAGTCAACTTAATAAATGAATCTTAATGAATTTAAGAGGAATCTAAGTGAATTAAATAAATGAAATTGATGTAGACAATATTAAAATAATATTAATGGAACTTAGGACAAGATTTTGCTCCATAATGATTTTGGAAATTAATTAATAATATTTGATTATTAAATTGGTTCCAACAACTTAAGGGTGTGTGGAAACTAATAGATGAGTAATTAAATTAACACGTCAATATTTTAATAAATGCAACACAAGCATATTTGAACAAAAATATATGGTAATTTTTCCCTAAGTAATTAGTGAAGTTTGGCATGGTTTGGTGCATTGAAATGTGTGAATTACTCTTTGGTATCGAGACGTGGGTTCAACGCTTGGACCTCTGTGATTACATTGGAACACAATCAATCAATTAGCAGAAACTAAACTTAGGACACTTGAACATCTAAATTAATGTAATAATAACAATAATAATTTTTTCTAGATTGTTGTACTTGCCTCTGTGGGTGTCATGTCAATTCTAATTATCGGGATATATATATATATATATATATATATATATATATTTTATATTTATATTTATATTTATATATATTCATTTTGACATTATTTTGAACCTCCTTAGTGATAGGAATTGTGTTCCTTACGAAGATGTTGGATTAATGTGTTCCTATCTCTTGGTTAGGTTTTTGGTATCAAACTTATTCTCCCTTTCCGAGAAACATCACATATTGGGCATGGAGCTTAGAGACAGATAGATCATAATGTGTGTCATTTTGTAGCTGGGGATGGGATTTAACTAGCCCTTTCTCACTCGAATTGTGTAGAGATGGATAAAACATACAAGAGGATGTGACCTGTCCTCACTACTTTAGGTTGTGCCTCTTCAACCGGGGTTAGAGGACCCTTGTGTAACCTCTGTTTGATAAAGCAAATGGAGATATCATTCTTTTGTACAAATTTAATGAAGAAAACCTTGGCAAAGTATAGTCAATACTCCATAATTTAACTCTCAAGATTTTTCGCTTTTAAAAGATGGAGATACTTTCAAAACAAGGCTAAGGTTACTGAAGACATTATTAAATCCTAATTGTTCTACATATTTTAGTAAATAGATTTTGTTCCTTTGTGGATATACAGGGAAAAAAGGGGTAGTTTAGGATGGATTCATGGGTTTTGAATGATTTTGTGGGAGATTAAGTGGAATAAAGTTGATTATACCAGATCTTTGAGAAACTTCACGACAATGGACAACTCAACAATAGAAAGCTTTAGAATAGTTAATTCAACGAAGGTGTGCTTGGTGGAGGCCCATATCAACACGTTTTCACACAATATTTGAGAATATAGCATGAAGGCTTGAGTTAGAAAAATCAATTAAACACCAAAATATCCGATCAATCATGCCTAAGGTACACCCAAAGACTTACGTAGACAATATTTATCAACAAATGACGGTGGAGTGATTTTAAATTTCTTTATCTCATCACAGGATGAATTCTCTTCTTGAAATGAAATTGAAAATGCCATTAAAATGTAACAGTACGAGATCTTGTGTGATTTCACAAAGATTTCAATGTAAGATTGTAATAGGAACAAAAGAAACCATTTTTAGACATTCTGAAACAAGGCATACACAAATTGATAGAAATAAGACACAAATTAATTTCAAAATTGCTTAGATTTATCAGCAGGTGAAATATTCTAGAGAAATCTCAATGCTTATCAATGGCTATACATCTGCAACGAACTTGACATTGTATAAAATGTAACATATAAGAAATTAAACAGGTATCTTGGATTTGTCTCGAGGAAGATGAATTTCTCAAATTTTATCTTAAGAATTCAACCCGATCTTTTTCAAGAGTATTCTCATTGCATTTATACATTTCACTTGCTCACTCATCCCAAATTTCCCCCAAAAAGAATAATATTCAAGGGACCTTTGCTTGTTACCAATTTTCCTAAGAGAGTGACGTTTAACAAATTCGAGATCAAGAAGGTGCAGGAGTGGACCAATTACGAATTGATCAAGTTTCTTGGGCCCTGGACTAATGACTAAGATGCCATAATTCAACTTTTTGGTAGTCCTTCTAATAATTTTGATTATGTCATTCGAGAAATCCCCTTTTAATCATTTTTCGGAGGCTATGCACAACCGTATCTAACAGGTAATCCTTTTGCCCTTGAGGCACCACCTTTTCATTCGTTGCGCTCCGCATCCATATTCTCTAGAAATTCCCATTTTTGCAAGTGCTTGAGCAATTCCAACTTCAAAATATTGACCTTAATAATCCTGGACTCATAAAATAAGTTCTGAATCCATTCAATGACACTTTATAGACAAAAATGACAAGGAATTTCATCAAAAATGATGAAAAGAGTGCGTATTCACATCTCGAAGAGTCTTGGAGAAAAAATGGAAGAAAAATAGTTGAAATGCATAGCAACCATTGATTTTACCTCCTTCCCTACTCTATTCTATATACATTCATGTGTTTCCTTGGTGCAACTACAAAGGATAAGTATAGGGAAAGTCTCCAAACAAGCACGGGACTTCCACATGCCCTGAGCCCAAGAAAAAAATCCTTTTGACCTTTGAAAAGTCTCTGTAAAAAAGGAGCCAATAGAAGCTTCCATGAGTCCTCTTGGCACTTCTTCAAAATAAAAATTAGGGGCTAGTCTCAAAATAGGTGTGGTCCGTCCACATGTCCCTGTGCCTTTCAAAATTGCTTTGAAAAATTTAAGTATAGAGTGGAGCCGGTGGAAGCCTCCATATGTCTCCCTGTCGTAATTGTTAAGGTGGGAGCCTGAGGTGGATCCTCAAATGAGAACCTTCCTCCAGATTTCCATGGTCTACTAAAAATTTACCGACCACATGAAAAAAAAATTTATGTCTTGGCAAGGCAACGGAAACCTCCATGTGTCTCCCTGGCGCATCTCCAAGGCCAAACCAAAAGGGAAAATTTTTCAGATGATCACCGACCCTCCATGTGGAAAAGTTTTGAGTCTGAAGTGGGCCTTAGAGTTTCAAAGTGCCCCGCTAAGCTATATCCAACTAGAAAGGCCCATGTTTCCACAGATGCTGGGATATGAATTTGACCGAGAAAAATACACCCGTCAATTCGTAAAATGTAGGAAAATCACCATTTGCACTTGGAAATGAATCCTTCTTCAAGGACAGAGATTTTGGAAATGTTATAAGGTTCAAATATGATCCTTCGAGCTTCATCCAATCACCTTTCCATAGGTATTCGGGAAAAAAATGACAGGGACAACAAAACGTGACTATGGAAAATGAAAGGATGGGAAAAACCGAGTTTTCACCCAAGTTAAGATCCTTGCACATGGACAGAGGGACAAAAAAAAATTCTAGATTTAAAGTGATCCTCAAAACAAAAGAAGGGAATAATCATGGAAACCAAATGGAGAACAAAGTTTTCATGCATCAATACAGGGAGATAGAAAAAACATGTGAGCCGTAAACCTGAATAATTTTAATGACAAATGGCGTGAGACCAAATTGAGCACCAAAAAGGTTCATGTGATGTTGTTGAACCCTTATAGAGTCTCCCTTATCTATATTTCTAATTTATTTTTAGAAACCCTTGGGAATTAGTGCTAGAGGAAACATTTACGGGCCATTATGGAGGAGATCCAGAGGTTAATTAGTTGTTTACTGAGACCCCTTTCCTTCAATGGTTAGACACATAAGGTATTGTTTGTTGGTGGCTATAGAACTTGGTTGGTGTTCATCACTTGAGGACTTAATCCCCATATGGGAGAATTGATATCATGACATGATGTCATATTAGATCCATTTTTGTATGTATATTCTTAGATGTGAGCTTGATGTAAAGTACCCATATCGATGGCCCATGAAGGGATGAAAAATAATTTTGATGTGGATACTTCATGTGTTTTATATTTGTAAACTTGAATTCTTTTATCAAGGAAAAACATTTTATTTTATTGATTTGTTGGGGAAGTCTGTAAGTCTCTTCTTCTTATTTTTGTCTTGTTGCAAGATTTTTTCAAGGATTGAAATGCGGCTAGTTAGCCATTTCTTTTGAATTTTGATATTTCTTGGATTTTATTTATGTTTGGTAACTCAAAGAATGTTTTCCTCAAATTCCATTTGGCTAAATTTCATCAAGAATGTTACATGGTTTTCTTCTTATTTAGAGATGACCTAGTTCTATTATGTTTGTCTTATGTTACCTCATTGTATGGGGGTACACCCTAGGTGTATTTATTGTCATCCTAGGTGTTTCAGATCGTGTCTTTGGTTTTGGAGTGATTGGAATTTGTGTTTTAGGACCCTCAAGTGACCTTCCCCTTAGATACTCACCATTTCCTAGGGTGAGAGCTCTCCATATCATGTATTATAGTTAACGGTTTTGATGGTGATTATGTTCCTTCCTACACCCTAGTATGGGTTTTATTCATTTCGGGATAGATGTGACACCGAGTATGAAGTTATGAATTATGTCGAGAGATGGATTAACTCTTAGATAATTATAGGTTTTTGTGGATGATGTATTATTCAGATATGATGGTCCATCGATAGGATTAATGGATTCCTAACTTAGTTTCTTTGGGTTAACTAAGAAAAGAGAAGCATTTTGGATGAAAAATACCCCTCATAAATATGGTTATACTCAAGCTCCTT
The DNA here is from genome assembly GCA_018340775.1 of Taxus wallichiana var. yunnanensis. Lineage (NCBI taxonomy): Eukaryota > Viridiplantae > Streptophyta > Pinopsida > Cupressales > Taxaceae > Taxus > Taxus wallichiana. The sequence continues at coordinate 239,104,836 of CM031233.1, forward strand.
TGAGCTTTGTGTGTAAAGATTTTGATTTTCTAGGTCTTATGTTTCCAACCTTGGCGGTGCTTATGTCATGCTCTTTCATCCGAAGCTATAACTATTGGCCTTAGAGGCTACGTTTTGAGTAAATCAATTAACCGTGCTAAATATCCTATCTTATACAAACATAATTTCTTAAATATTTTTTTAAAAGTAAAAAAGAAAAGAATAAATATAAATGTGTATATACATTAGTTCATATATATATATATATATAGAGTATATATTTAATAAAATAAAATATATATATATATATATATATATATATATATATATTCTAAAAATAAAACTTAATATTTGTTAGGAATATTTTAATATTGTGAACATTATTATTGTGCAAATAATGAGTTGGTGACAACTCGTAGAGATCTCTTAGAGAGATTCTAGGTTTGTTGAGTGAGAATAGGTATTGGGAGAGATAAGTGGGATGCTGAATGATCATGAGAGAGATATGAGGGATAGAAGTTGACTCCTTACTTTAAGGATGTCATTTACCTATATATGTGTACCTCATATTATTGAATGTGTATGTTGAATTGATTGATTAATCGAGCCTTTGGCTCTTCTCAAATATGGGGGTTTCCCCACATTTGGTATCAGAGCAGGTCATCCAGGCCTCTTTGAGCATTGTTTGGCCTTCCATTCATTTTTTTCACACAACACTATGGCTATGCTATGCACACCATGAGCAAATGCCATTTTGTGTTTGTCCAACCTGCTTGCATGCTGTCCACAAAGTGCAGTGAAGACCACGTGCATCTTTGTTGATATTCATCACCCATTTGCATTCACCTCTCTGCTTCCATCCTATTCACTCCTTCCGTTGTCTACATTCCATTTTATTCACGTTTACATTCAATAAAAAAAAAATTGTTCTGCATGGAATTGTTTTTTTTTTTGAGTTTGTAGGTTGCAGGATCTACATGAGGGTTTGGAAGATTTGTAAATTTTCAGGTTACCACGGGCCATGCATCTCAGAATTAGTGTCAATTCTAATTGCATGATGTGTAATCCTGCATTCTCATTGCATCGTGACAGTCCCGAATCACAAGTTCCTATATACTTCTAGCGATCTGCTCCCTGGTTGTTTATTCATTGACCTTCGTGAAATATTTGGCGATCTCTTCTTGATGAGTTCAGACTTGGCAAGATCTTAGATCCTTCTCGACCCCTGCATCTATTCAGATCTTGAAGCTATTTGTTTTTTCCTTTCTGTCAAGTTGAATGCACATAACACGATTTCAAATCAATATTCTCTGCTACCTGTGAATGAAATGGTGATGACTGTACGTTGGAATTCAGAGCGATTTTTATACTAGACCTCCTGATATGGCCACAACTCGACAGAGATCATGTTTTTCAATGTTTTATTCACTGACTGTGCATCGATCGATCCCTCGACCTATGGCTCTGCGTCCCTAAAATCAATCTCTGGCTTGTCTCAGGCGACTTCAAGATGACTGATGTTTTGTCTTTGAGGGCCACTTCTTGAATTCCAAGTGGACATATGCTGCAACATATTTCAGCAACAAATCACGCATCTCGAGTCTCAGATACAGAGTGTTTTAATGGAATTTGAATTTAGTGACACATCTGTACATTGACCTCCATGGAAGCCTTTACTTTCGGCGTACACAACTCAGGGTGGTATCTCCTCCAAATCGTGGTAAATAGAAAACCGTAAAGGTATAACGGCTCAACATGCAGATCCCTAAAATACATTGCGACAGAAAGAATTCGGTGTTGGTTGCTTCATCTCAGTCAATCCACTCGGCACTCTATTCGGCGTCAAATTTCTATCCTTTTCACAACGGCATATGAGGGAGTGGTTTAAGGTTTTGTATTGGTACTTTTCGAAAAGGGGGGAAGAAATATGCTTTAGTTTCGAAAAATCATAATGAGGATGAGATTGTATTTGGATGCATTTTCGGTTGTAACCGACATCCAAGTGTTATATATTTTGGGGGGGCACTTATGAAACGATTCCAAGGATGGGTAATGTTCCTCTCCCCATGTTAACAATAGGGGAGTGAATGTTAGGAATATTTTAATATTGTGAACATTATTATTGTGCAAATAATGAGTTGGTGACAACTCGTAGAGATCTCTTAGAGAGATTCTAGGTTTGTTGAGTGAGAATAGGTATTGGGAGAGATAAGTGGGATGCTGAATGATCATGAAAGAGATATGAGGGATAGAAGTTGACTCCTTACTTTAAGGATGTCATTTACCTATATATGTGTACCTCATATTATTGAATGTGTTTGTTGAATTGATTGATTAATCGAGCCTTTGGCTCTTCTCAAATATGGGGGTTTCCCACAATATTAAAGAGTTCATTTTATTTGTAAAAACTTAATGTTAAACTATTCATTTTATTTTAAAAAAGAATTTAATTATAATATGGGGATGTACTACCCCAATATAAAAAAACTAGCGAAGAAGGGGATGCGATGCCCCCAAACACAAACCCACTTTCGTTTGAAATGGTCACGAGCAATACACAATAGAGCACAACCCTTAGGGTGACCTACACACTAAACATAAAGCAAATAAATATTAAAATTTATATATATATATGTATGTATGTATGTATGTATGTATACCAATAAATATAAATATTTGTAGCTTTAAAATATATAGTTCTCTTAAACTAGTTACCTAGGTTCTTAAACAAAATTTCAATAAGGGTAAATAAATACGCAAAACAAGAAAACTTGGTAGATACAAAAATATATATAATGATAATAGCCCTATATGGAAAACCATAGCAAGAGAATGCTAAAATAAACAATATGGGTTTCTTGGGAATACAATTTCACCTCCATTGTTGAGATTAAGAAAACAAGAGATCCTCTATAGCTCCCCATTTGCATCCATGTCCTCCACCTCCTTCAACATGAAAATCCAATTGTTCAAATGAGAGGATTAAGGAAACAAAAGAATGAAAGGGAAACATAAATATTTTTAGGGTATGTAGAGATACCCATAATCTAGGGGTCTCATTTATCTAATCCAAGGGTTGATATTCGACCCTACACTTTTTAATTTGTGGGTAATTTAATGAGAATGAGTATTTTAAAATTAAGTGTATGGGTATTTGACTAATAGGGTCACCTAAGAGACTTCACAAATGTGTATAGTGGGGTAGAAAGTTATGTGATCCTTTTTATTTTTGATCAATAAATAAATAAAGGACGTGTAATTATGGGTTAAATAAATAGATGTTGTGCATGGCTATATTTAAATAAATCGTTAAAGGTGGTTAGAATAATTAAAAGTAAATGTATAGTTAAATAAATAAATGAGGGCAATGGTTATTAATTATTTAGGAAGTAAATTTAAAGTCAATTTAAAAATGACTTTTAATGACTTTAAGTGGAATCTAAGTGGATAAAATAAACAAAATTTATTTAGACGATATTTAAATAATATTAATGGAAATTAGGAAGAGGATTTCACTCCATAATGATTTTTGAATTACTTAACAATATATCATTATTAAATTGGTTCCAACTACCTTAAGGGTGTGTAGAAAATAATAGATGAGTAATTAAATTAATGTGTAGAGACTTTAATCAACACAACACAAGCATATTTAAAGAAAAAAAAACTTTAGGTAATTTTTCTCTAAGTAACTGGTGAATTTTGGTATGGTTTGGTGTGTCAAAATGTGGGCATTTCTCTTTGGTATCAAATTCGTGGGTTCAACACTTGGACCTTGGGAAGACATGAGAATGCAACAACCATTTAGCGAAACTAAACCTAGGACACTTGAACCTCTAGAATTATAGTAATATTAATGACGATAAATGTTTTCTTATATTTTGTACTTGCTTATGGTTGTCATGTTGATTTCAGTTATCGGGAGATGTATATTCCTTTTGACATTATTTTGAACCTCTGAGTGATAGGAACTTGGTTCCTTGCGAAGATGTTGGTTAATGGGTTCCTAGCTCTTGGTTATGGTCATGTGATGGTGTTGACATCGTAGAGATCCTACCTAATCTAGATTGCTAATTTTTGGTTCAACCCTTTGAAATTAGTGCTAGAGGTAATGTTTAGGGGCCATTATGGAGGAGATCTAGAGATTAATTAGTTGTTTAGAGCTTCCCTTTCCTTCAGTGGTTAGGCAAGTTGGGTATGGTTTATTAGTGGCTACGAGGAACTTGGTTGGTTTTCATTGCTTGAAGACTTAATCCCCATATGAGATAATCGATGTCATTACATGATGTCATATTAGATCAAGATTTGTATGTATATTATTAGATGTGAGCTTGATGTAGAGTACCCATACCAGTGGCCCATGAAGGCATGCTAAGTGATTGTGATATGGATACTTCATGTGTTTTATATTTGTAAACTTGAATTCTTTTATGAAGAACAAGAATATTATTTTATTCATTTGTTAGGAAGCTTTAAGGATCTTCTTATTAGTTTTTTCTTATTGTGTGATTTATTTTAGGAATTGAAATGTGGATACTTAGCCATTGCTTTTAATTCCTGATATTTCTTAGTTTCTATTTATTTTTGGTAACTCATAGCTTGTTTTATTTGAAGGCCATTTGGCTAAATCTCATCAAGAATATTACGTGGTTTTATTCTTGTCTACAGATGAGCTAGTTCAATTATGTTTGTGTTAAGTTCTCTAATTATATGGGGGTAAACTCTAGGTGTCTTGATTTTCATCCTAGGTGTTTCACATCATGCCTTTGGTTTTGGAGTGATAGGAATTGGGGTGTCTAGGACCTTGGAGTGACCTCCCATTTGATACTCATTTTTTTCTAGGGAGAGGGCTCTCTATGTCATATAGTATAGTTGGTTGTTTTGATGGTGATTATGTTCCTTCCTGCACCCTAGTGTGGGTTTTATTCATTGTCATGATAGATGTGCCAGTCAGTATGAAATTATGGATTATGAGGGATGGATTAACTCTTGGATAATTATAGATGTTTTTGGATAGTGTAATATTAGGATATGATGGTCTACCTATCGGCATACTAGATTCCTAACTCGGTTTCTTTGTTTTAATTAAGAAAAGAGTAGCATCTTGGACTATAGATACTCTGCATGAATATGGTTATAATCAAGCTCCTTCAAGCTTTGTATGTAGAGATTTTGATTTTCTAATTATTATTTTTTGATCTTGGCGAGTCTTTTTCATGCTCTTTCATTCGAGGCTATAACTCTTGGCCTAAGAGGTTACGTTTTGAGTATATCAATTATTTTTATCTTTATGTTTTTATGTTCTCTTCATGAGGAAGTGGTGTGTCTATTGCGTTATTTCCCCCTTTTCATCTTCATTTCTTGGTTGATGGTATCCTATGGAGGTATAAGTTTTTTTGGAACTCTCTCTCTCTCTTATATAGTGAACCTATTTTGAGTATAAACCATAAAATTTGTTGACTGAACTCCTTGAACTCATAAAAGAAAATTTATAACTTCATAAGGTACATATTCATTGTATCTCTTATCTATACTTGTGGAGACTCACCTAGAATGCATCGTTGATGCATGTAACTTGTAGAAAACTCTTGTAAACCTGGTGTGTTCGATTTTTAATGGCCTCTTGTTTCGTGAACTTAATAATGTGATAAGCTTGGCTCTTCCTACTCATTAAAATTCAATTGGTAATGTAATATACACGATCGATTATAACTCTAATTGGGAGGTTTGGATTTTTAAAACTTAATAAGTAAATTTGGACATTAGGAAGATGGTTCCTTACTCTAACCTTGTAGTCAAGTAGAATAAATAAAAACTATGTGAAAAATATTATATAATCCACTTATACTCCCCCTAGAAGTAAAATGGATATTTTTCCTCCTATATAGAATGGCAAGATATCATGCCAACATTGGTGATGACCCTAATGACACAAGATATATAATATAAGGAATGCATTAATTAGAAAAATTATAAGAAATATGCTTGGAAAGTGTGATTGTAACTTGTGCTTTATAATTTTTAATATGGAACGGATAAATTTATGGGATTGAACATAAGTAGAATGTATAAATAAAAACCTTAATTATATAAATTGTTAATGCATGCCCTAAAATTTAGAAAGGATATAATTTGAATGATAGAGATAATTAAAAAGATCTCTTGAGCTACTGTATAAGTTCCTAATCTCAATTGTGCCCTAATGCTTTGGGTTGTGTAATGTTTGAGTACATCACATACCCCTTGTTATATCAAATATTAAACATATGTATACTTGGTAAAATGCAAGTTACATGCTAGAGAATTCTTGGATCTCTCGATTTGGTTAGTATGAACTTTTTAAAAAAAGTATACATAAATATTTTATTCCCTTGTTAGAATGGATTAAATGTTATGTTCATATTGGTAGGTCATACTTCCATCTTGCCAATGATGGTAACTATTTGAACCTTTAGATATATCCACATACCTTAAATAATGGAGTTCCTTGCTGATAATAATGTGTTTTAGTCAATTTTTACTCCCTTGAACATAAATGTGTGTAATTTCCCGTTTTGGAGCCTTTCATGTTGTCATACCCTTATTGCCTCTTAGCTCGATGGGTGTATGATTTGTGGTCTTTAGGAGTGATTCTATATCTCTAGTTTTAAGAGAGGCACCCATCTTGTGTGGAATAGGCCATTGGTGACCTAGGCTTATTGGAAAGCTTAGGAAACATATGTTAAGGATATGGAGGAATTTTGGAATCTTCCTTTCATTTGGGGAACCATGATGTTGTTCCCCTTATCCTTTAAGGAAGAGAATGGTGTAGGTTATTTTCAAAAGTTTCAACAAGAATGTTTGGTGTGATTGTTGGACCTCTCTTGTTGCATTTTTTCTCCTATCTTTCTTGAGTATTGTTATCTGTTATAATATTAAGCTTGTGTTTGTTTTAAGATTTTTTTGATCTAGGGAGGGTTTAGAATCAATAAACTTTGTTTGAGTATATAGAGTGAATGGTACCTCTTGTGTCAATATGATAGTATGGGAAAATATTGTCTATTACCAAAAAATCGAAATGTTGTCTAATTGATTGGGTTTTCTAAATAAGGATTAGTGGTTATGTGTTATAATATTTGGGTATAATTTAAGTTATGAAAAATTTGTGGCCAAGATTATGCTTAGTTTTACAATAAAATTTAAGCTGATTCCTTTTGAATTACATGAAGTGATTCTAATAAATAATATTCATCCTTGCAAATGTTTTTGTTAAATTTAGGTGTTTTCCTTGTTGTTAAATCTCGTCTTGTGTGGTCCTAAATTTTTTGGCAGTATAAAGTTGGATTTCTCATGCAAAATTGAAGGTCATGATTGGTAGTTGTTAATTTTATCTAAAGAGCTAACCTTGAAGTGTAATTTGACCTAAAGAAGAAGTCTTATCCTTCCTATTTCCTGTGTGTTTCACTCATGAGTGGCTATGTGGACACATTATGTACACATATTTTCCTATTCTTCATAGACCTTAGTTTTCATTCATTGGTATCCCATCAACAATTTTCTTGTTTAAATGTTGTGTGTTGTAACATGGTTAATCTCATTTAAATTACTTTGTAAGTTTGAATGCTAGCAATATTGTTTGGAGGAGGTTTAGTATCTATGCCTAATAGTCTCCCTTCTCATTTTACAATAAGTCTTGGACCAAACTAGGGTTACGAGGGAGACACTTTAAATTCAAAGTAAATAAACCCCGTGGAAGGAGTGAATTCTATTTGTATTATTTGTTTCCCTACCTCTTTCCTTGAATTCCAAGAGGAAGTCAAGTCTAAGGGGAGGAGATGTAGTTCCCACTCCTCATTTGACACCTATTTTGATATTTTCATGAGTACTAGCTACTTAGTGACATGGACCTTGTTCGATATTTTGATAGACTATTGTTAAAAATGATCGATATTGTGATTATCATGTTGTGTTGACATTTATTATGGACTGTATGGGTACATAGAGGACATTGATAGACACTTCTATAAATGATGACGATTTTGAGTCATTTTAATAGGTGTTGACACTTTGGACTCTCGACAATAGTGATTATGTTTGGATGGTTGGACTAACCATATGAGTAGATTGATGTTATGTTCTATTTATATTGTGATGATAATAAATGATTTATAGTATGTTTTTGAACACATCTAAATACATATATAAGTTACAATGGATGAATTAAATGCATGCTTGATGTAAATTATGAATTGTGATTATTGATAATTGTAAATAATTGGTTATGGTAGGATTGCTTAACACGATAGCAATTCTGTTATATTTTATGATGATGATTACATGATGGATGATATATGTATTTTAACTTTTGACGTATTGATATTTCCTTGCCCGAAGGTGGTATTGTCTTGTTTTCTTGTAGGAAATGAAATCACTTTAAATGAGAAGGGACTAGGAGACTAAATGTGGAAGAATATCGATGTTGCAACTTGGTCACCTTGGCACATGTGTGTGTGTGTTGTTATTTTTCTTAGCATGCTAACTAGGAGGTCTCCACGGGTGAGCACCTCATATATGACCATGGGTTTGTGTGTTGTTTTTCCCTCTTTTATTTTATTTATTTTATTGTGTATGTGATTTCTTTAATGGTAAAGTATTCTCACTTTATTATTTCTTAATTAATGTGCTCTTGTTTAGTTAATTAATCATGTTGATTATGCTAAGTTGGGATGTGACTATGTGGGCATTAAATGGGTTAGATAGTCCTTGTTACCTTCATGATTTTTTTGTTGGATTTGATTTTCATTTTGGGAAGAGTACCCATTCCCATCACCCAAACTCGAATTTGGGCTTTGAGCCCACTTTTGGAGGCTTGTGGGACAAGTTAAACTTGTCCCATACCTCTTAAACCTTCCTACCAACCATACCTATGATGTAAGGGGCCAAATTTATCCCTCATGATGTATTTTTTGAATGAAAAGGGGCAATTAATGTCACCTTTTTACTTACCCTCTTAATTGTGTCCTTGGAAGCATGAAGTGGAGGTTTGAGTGCAAGTTTGAGTGTGTCATAACCTCACCCTACCCATTTACGAGTCTTGGTCCTTTTTTTAATTAGTGAGGTGGATTGGATGGGTAGTGATGTGTCATCCTACATGGAGCGACCTCATCATCCTCTCCACATTTTCTATTTTATTGGAATTATTAGTTATTTTGGGGGTTACTTATTTTGGAACTTGGGAGCTTGATTTTGGATTAGATTGGACTTGGAAGAATATTGAAGTTTTTTTTTCTACAATTGAAGGTTATTGCAATGACAAGGTAGGGTCTTATACCTTGAATTTTACTTTCTTATTTATGTGTTGTGTTGGAAAGAGAATGGATGTATGTGTTTGTATTGAATTTGAGTAGTTTTGACCTTAAGGATGGTGTGGGGAGAAGAAAATGGGGGCCTTTGAGGTATTGGTAAGAGTTTTCAATGTGTATATGGAGGGAGTGTGGGTAGAGTGTTTCACCTTGTCAAGATAAGAGATATTTATTTCTTTATCCTTATATGTTTTATATGAGGGATTGATAAGCGATTTGAGGAAGTGATAAGAGATTGAGGGAGGGATAAGAATGGTGTATATGTGGATGGAAATTTTGGAGGTATAAGGGTTCCTCATACTTCTCATCTCATTTGGATTACTTTTAAGGCTCGTGGTTTTGGAAAGTTGTAAATCTTATTATTTGTGTTTTTTTTTCAATGTGTTACAAGTTGTTTTGTTTACATGTTTTGTGGAAGAATTTTATGAAGTTTGCGTGGTTGTAAAACATCCCTTATTACTCCTTTTTGGGGCTCGTGGGCCAATGATAATGTTGGTTTCACCTTCTCATTGGATTAAGGTTGGGAGGTGAGTGTTGCATATGTTCCCTTCGTTTGTTGTTGTGCTTAGGATGGGGAGAAATAAGGATTTTTATATTTAATCCATGTTAATGAGTTGTAGGTGTATTTGAAAGAGATTTTTTTTGTAAAATTAAACATGTGTTCTCCACTTAGTGTGGAGGGATTTTTTACTTGTATTTTAAGTGTTAAACCTCTTGTAAAGAAATTATTGAAATCTTCCATGAGTTATTGAACTATGAAATGTAGGGGATGAAAGAAAATCATTTGGATATCACATTTTATTGAAATGAATCCCATTAAATTATGCAATTCAATTTAAAGTTGTATTTTATTTTATTTTGGAATATGTTTCATAATGTAAACATGTTACTAAATTGAAAATCTATATTTCATTTGAGTTGTTCTCCATGAATCACAATGATAATGAATTGTATGTCTTGTTGTTTTTGGAATGGTTGAGAAAAGGAAATTATTGGAAAAAATGTAGTTTTTTCATTCTAATTTAATTAGAAAACTTAGGAATAAGTCACTATTCTCACACCATAAACAATGCTATGTAAAGCCATGCCTACAACTAGTTAATTTTAAATCCAAATATATATATATATATATATATCTTCCCTACCTTTCTAATTGTGATGAATATACATATATACAATAGTTCATATATATTTTATATAAATGTTCATATGTATATATGTATATTAAACAACAATATATATTTTTTGGTGTAGATATATGGAGTTATATATAGTATGTATTTAATAAAATTAAAAAAATTCTAAAAATAAATCTTAATATATAAAAATAATTATAATATGGGGTGTGGGGGTGATGTTTCCCCACGCCCCCTCACACTATTCATTTTATTTAAAAATAAAACTAATTTAATTATAATATGGGAATGGTTGAACCCTCCCCCTTTTTTAATTTTACTCTTTAAAAACAATTATTATAATTAAACACAAACCCATTTCTGTTTGAAATAGTTTGCGAACTATACATAGAAGAGCAAAGCCCTTTGGGGACCTACATACTCAATATAAAACAAAAAATATTAAAATGCGCGCGCGTGTGTGTGTGTGTGTGTGTGTGTGTGTGTGTGTGTGTGTGTGTGTGTGTGTGTGTGTGTGTGTGTGTGTGTGTGTGTGTGTGTGTGTGTGTGTGTGTGTGTGTGTGTGTGTGTGTGTGTGTGTGTGCGTGTGTGTGCGCGTGCATGTGTGCGTGTGCGCGTGCACGAGTGTGCTCACTGTGCACATATATAAAAATCTATATAAATATCTATAGATTTAAAAATATATAGTTCTCTCAAAGCTGGTTATCTAGGTTCTTATAAAAATTCAATGAGGGTAAACAAATACCCAAAAAAAAAAAAAAAAACTTGGTAGATCCAAAATATATATATAATGATAATAACCTCTATATGGAAAACCCTAGTAAGAGAATGCTAAAATATACAAAACAAGAGACCCTCCATAAATACCCACTTGTATCCATGGCCTCCATCTCCTTCAACCTGCAAATCCAAATGTGCAAATGATAGGATTAGGGAAACAATAGAACAAAAGGGAAACATAAAGATGATTAGGGTTTGTCAAATACCTAAAATCTAGCACTCTCATCGATCTAATCCAAGGGTGGGTATTCAACCCTTCACTTTTTAATTTGTGGGTAATTTTGATGGGAATGGGTATTTTAGAATTAAGTTTATGGGTATTTGGAAAATAGGGTCACCTGGGGACTTTACACATGGGTATAGTTGGGTAGAAAGTATTCGATCCTTTTGAATTTTGGATCAATAAATAAATAAAATACATTTTAATATTGGTTAAATAAATAGATATTGTGCATGGCTATATTTAAATAAATCATTAAAGGTGGTTAAAATAACTAAAAGTGAATGTATAGTTAAAGAATGAAATTAGGGGCATGGTTATTAATTATTTAGGAAGTAAACTTAAAGTCAACTTAGGAAATAAATTTTAATGAATTTGAGAGGAATCAAAGTGGATAAAATAAACAAAATTGATTTAGATGATATTTAAATAATATTAAAGGAACTTAGGAAGAGGATATTGCTCTATAATGATTTTGGGAATTAATTATTAATATTTGATTAGTAAATTGGTTCCAAGTACCTTAAAGTGCGTATAAAATAATAGACGTGTAATTAAATTAATGTTACGATACTTGAATGAACCCAACACAAGCATATTTAAACAAAAAATTAGGGTAATTTTTCCGTAAGTAATTAGTGAATTTTAGTATTGTTTGGTGCATCGAAATGTGGGCATTACACATAGATATAGGATAAATGGTAATATTTTGTTATTACAACATAGATATATGGATAAGATACTAACCAGATTTGGCATGAAAGATGTGAATTTGGTTAGAATCCCTTTAGCTTCCCATTTCAATCTTTTTCAAGTTTATGTCCTAGAGAAGAAGAAGAATAAAAGGAGTATATGTCTCATGTACCATATGCTAGTATAGTAGGAATTTTAATGTATCCCATGGTATGTACAAGGCATGTCATTTCACATCTAGTTGGATTTGTCAAGTAGATTTATGGTAAATCTAGGTATAGATCATTGGTCAATAGTGAAGTGGGTGTTTCACTACTTGCGAGGCACAAGTAGTTATTACAACACCTATAATAATACGAGTGATTATATTTATGGATATGTTGATTCAGATTTCGTAGGAGGTTTGGAAAAAATAAGATCAAATTATGGTTATGTTTTTACACTTACAGGTGCACGTATCGGTTGGATGTCAAATCTTGAGATGATTACTGTTGTGTCAATAAGCGAGGAATAATATATAGCTGCCTATCATGCTTGTCAAGAAGAAATTTGGCTAAAAGGTCTAGTAGATGAGCTTGGAAGAGATCAATACAATATGAAGGTATTGTGTGCCAATCAAAGTGCTATTTATTTGGCCAAGAATCTGGCTTATCATAGTAAGACAAAGCATGTTGCAGTTAAGTATCATTTTTTTAGAGATGGTATTGATATAGGGACATAAGCACTGGAAAAGGCCCACACCACATAAAATTATGTTGTTATGTTCATAAAAAATTACTTTTAGAGAATATAAAATTGTGTTTAGATTCTCTTATCTTATAGAAAAGGTGATGAGTTGGTCATGTAATATATCAAGAAGATTTTTGTCAAGGTGGATATTGTAATTAGATATGTGCAACAAAGTTACATTTTGATCCCGTTATGGAACAATTTGTACCTCACTTATAAAGGGGGTTGGCGGGGGGGGGGGGGTATTTTTCCCCCACTCATATCGTAGGGGGTCCTATTTTTAGAAAGAAAAATATGAATTATGTTTTCCCACTCTATTGTTAGGAGGAGGAATCCTAAGCTGTACTTTGCCAATTAGGTGTATATATTTTTGTGAATATATAAAGTTTCTCATAATACGTTCATAGGTAATTGGTTCATCTTGAGTTAATAAAGCTTGATATATTGCATCGTTGATGTTTCCCTAAGCATTTAGCTGGGGTTTTAGTATGTAAATCTGGTTTATCCTCTCTTGCAAGTTTGGTATTTTGTATATTTGATTTATCTCTATCTTTGTAAATTGCTAGATTTTTCTTCACATTTTTGTGTATTCATTGTTGCATAGTCTGTAATTTCCTAACAAGAAAAGAATAATCCCTTAGTAAAATATTGAAAATAATTTATTTTATGAATTTCAAAAAAATACCTCACAATACTATTTTCACTCCATGTTACCCATAGACACATAATAGTTGCATAGGACCAAGATTTGGATCAAATAAACGCACACTCCTTTATATTTAGGTTAAGAAATGATGGCGATGATGAAGGTGGAAAACATAGTTGGCGATGTAAGATTGGTGTAGTTTGGAATTACTTCTATAAATCTCAAAATCTGCATTCGAGTCACAACTTTAATCCTTCCTTGATTGGTTGGCATGGTGCGTAGTAATATATTACAATGCTAAAGCCAATAGAGGTGAAGAAACACTAAGGATTTCCGTTTGGATAACAATATAGTGTATTATTAAGAGATATGTATGATTACTACCTTACTAACTAAAGGCGAATATGCCTCTTTAGTGTAGCTTACAATTTATTCAAAGAATCAACAAACCTTATTTTCCTTGTTACCTAGGTAAGCATAATTCTTCAATAATTATTTGAAATTGCTTCAATGTATCTATAAACTCGGATAGTAATTTACTATCAACGTAACATTACACCTCCTTTTCGTGAATGTGCTATTGGTATGTTCTTTTATGATGAATGATTGTGGGAAGTGCGGATGAGAGGTTGACGATCGTGATATGTATACTTTAATTTAATGAGGATTAGGATTCTCTTATGGGTGAACATGGGTATTGAGTTAATATTTTCCCATATATTGGAGAGTTTCACTTCACATGGTTAATAATATTAATTTAAAAATTATTTTCAAAATGTGGCTCGAGTTGTTATGACAAACCACTTACTCTATATTTTTTGATTTATGATAAAAATGGGTTGAGGGGACCCTACTAAAGTAACAACATGTATCAATGGAGAAAACAATATAGTGATGAGGCTTAAGAGGAACAACTTCTTCTAATGAGAAAAAGGATCAACAACAACACGACCAAACTAACAACGAAACAAAAATAATAATGAAACATACAACAAGATCATCCCTAAGAAATAGTCCCATAAGATCTTAAATGCATATTAAGGGGATATGAAACAATTTTTCTTTCTTCTTCTTCCCCACAATAATCCAACCTATAACAATATTAGGATCCACATTTTCCGGAGTATGAACGGAATGATGATTTAAAAATTTGCCTTATCCTCATGAGATTCAAGAGGAAGTGGCTTTCTATCCTCAAGATCGAAATGCCTGTGGGAAGCCTTACCACTTGGAGAAGGGGAAGGAATAACCATTACAATCGTCAAACTAACATCAACTTCATTCTCAGATTCAACCTCTGAATCACTATCCAAATGACTATCAACAACCAGTTGACTAGGATCTAAATTCTTCCACCACAACGATTTACCTTTAACTTGATTTTTACCACTTACTCTATGTTAGATTATATGTCCAATCTAGAAATTTTAGATTCCTAATTTAATGCTTGCACCTATCTAATTCATAACTCCAATCACAAGCGTGTACCAACAAAGAAAACATCTTAACAATTGATAATTATTGTATTTCTATATATAGATGATGACATGAAACACTCTCCTATTTATAGATTTGTTAGAGTGGTTATCTTTTATAAAATCGTAACATTTTAATGAAATTATTTTTAATAGAAGTGTTAGATCCATTTTCTTTTCAACATTACATTATGATGTTTGAATGTTAGGGGACATGTTACAAGATAAGTTAAATAATTTTGTGCTAACATATGTGTTTATTGATCATTAATTGTTGATTCTAAGATGTAATGTGTTTGTATTTATTTTGTATTGTCCATTCTTTAGTTTTTATGTTTTGATAGTAATTTTTTTGTGTTTTGGTTATCATTGTTTTTGGATTGTTTGTTCTCCTCTTCCATTTCGCATTTATTCCTTGTTCTCTATTCTTCGCTCAATCTAAGGTTACAATGAATTTCATGGTTTCTTGTAGAAATGTAAACTCTATATTTCTCATATAAATATTTTTGACAAGATACTTTTATGGACTCCTTTAACCCTTGATTTTATGTTAAGGGTTATGGCATTCTTATGGTCAGATTTCTCACTTACTAATATCACATGTATTGATGTATGTGTTGATATAATCTTAATATAAATTTAAAAAGTCTTAAAGGTACATTAGTCTATTTTAAAAATACATTAATAAAATAAACCAAAAGATAAATAATTTTACACAAAAGTGACATTAATATTATAAGAACCAAAATTTATTATTTTCCGGATCATCCCCATGCCTAAAATGAACAGATGTTCTCCTGCCTATTTGTCGTCCCGTTAAATTTAAATACCATTGTTTCAGATTGTAGACAATGTTTTGCGAAACATGGGTCGAAAACTTTAGATTTGGACACGGCCATCAATAGAATAACAATGAAAACGGGATTTTCTTATAGAATGCATAGATTACTGAGTACCACAATACCATTAGACAAGGGCATGGGAAAGCAGACTATGAAAATGTTGGAGCAATATAGCTTTCACAAGTGTTTGTAGTGGAATTCAGTCTAAGAAAATATTAGAGCAATATAGCTTTCACATGTGTTTGTAGTGCAATTCAGACTAAAAATTCTTCTAGCGATATACCTTTCACAAGCGTTTGTAGTGCAACTCGCCGAATGCCCCTGATTTACACGGGATCCTAAGAAGGTTGGGCAGTGCGGGCAGTAGCACCCTCACCAGCAGCAACATTGTTTTTAAATGGGGTTGGCGAAGCTAAACATTGGCACTAAGAACTCTAATAATGTTTTCCACATAGTACTTAACTGTTTATCAATTTCAAAACCAACCTCAAGCTATTGATATGATGCAAGAGAACAGATTTATCCATGTACGAGAAAAAAATTACATAGGCCATAATCTAAACGCGGTTTAAAGATTGAAGGAAAATGTCAAATGTTGATTTTAGTGTTAATAATGTGCTCGTATAAATTGGGAACATGAGTTTCCTTCGGAAAGTAGTTCGAATGTTGAATTGTATCGCCCTAAGTGTGGTCTAGAAATAGGAAATGTACAATGGGTCTTCGTAGTTAATGATATTATGGGGAATCCCATGAAAATGGAAATCTTTTCGAGATAGACTCTAGCTACTAACCTCACTATGTAAGTGTTCATAACAGATGAAAAGTGAGCCACTTTGATTAATCTATGAATTGTGACCATAATATTGTCACGGTGGTATGAAGATATGGGAAAACCTAGAGTAAAGTCCATGAAAATGGTGTCTCATTTCCATTCAAGAATAGCATGTGGATATAGAAGACCAATAGGATAGTCGTGCTCGAGTTCATCTTCTACTACTCTTAAAAATGATCCAAAAATCCAACTATTATATCATGCCTCAAGCCCTGACTAAATGTAATACTGTCTCAAGACTACGTACATCTTCTTCACCCCTAGATTGGCTTAATAAGGTCATATAGGAACTCTGAAAAAATACATTGAACATCCCTCCATCATAAAGAATAGAACTAGCAATCGTACGTGAAATGAAATGTATGATGGAAGCACCGAAGGGGATTTATTGAGAAAGTCAAATTGGAGGGAGAGAAACTATGGGAGAGGAAGAGAGACGGTGATGAAGTCTTCCAGAGAAGACTAAGTAAGAGGAAAGTGGCTTTGTGGATAAATGGGAAAGTGTACCCTCGAATAGTGACGTGACAATAACGACTATAGTTCAAAAAGGAGAAAATTCATGTTATGTAATATCTTTGAGGCAACTGTTTCACGAGATATATCATAATGTAAGGAGTGGTGTAAAAGTACTCTTGAAGAAAACAATTGTTTGTAAATATAGATTCCCATAGAACTTTTTAGGGACCCTTTTAAATTTTAAGTTGGAGCAATTACAAAGAGGAAGGCAATGCAAGAACACTCATTAAAACTTGAGCACACCCAAAAGATGGACAGAAGAGAGTAATTATCTACCGAACATACTTTGTATTTTTTTGAATTTATTATTTTACACTTGAATGATGTTTTATTTGGTTATGAAAAGGGAGCGTTTCAAATCAAAGAATATAATTTGGTTGATTGTTTTGGATATTATAATTTCCTTATCTTGTAATCTCTCTCTCTCTCTCTCTCTCTCTCTCTCTCTCTCTCTCTACTTGTCAAAACTTAAAGGTTAGCTCAATCTGAAGATTGCTAGAAGTTAGAATTTTCAATGTGAATTTTGTCACCAAGAAACATGACCGGTGTTATATTTGTGATCACTATCCCAACAAAGCTTAAACATTGGCACAAAACGACGGTCCTTTCTTTTTATTGTACCAAGTTTGAAAGCTATAAGTAACCCGTTTACTAATAATTTTTGACAAGAAAATGATTATTATATTGATTGTGAAGGCACTTGCATTATGTTCGAATTTGGCCAAGAGATTGAAGCCCCTACAAGAAAGATAGATCCTATGATTTAATATCGATTGATGATGGTTTCACTACAATGTAGTCACTTTCTTTTGATCCATGGTTTAGATACAAAGAAAATTTTATGACCAGACCCTTGTACAAATTGACTATCATTGTTCCTTTGACAGAAATGATTGTACCCGAACTTTTGCCTAGTTGGCTAAGTTTCATATATTTACTTTCTCCATCCTTAATTTAGGTCAAGGTAGAAGTTATTGTAGGCATAGTGTTGGATATATATAAAGACCATATTAAGAGTTCTAGTATGGGATACTTTTGTATTTAGTGGAGCTTCACTCTGATAACACTGACCATGATTCATTATAAGTAAAAATTTAGATAGAGTAATATATAGAACCAACATAGGATTCATCATCAAGGAAAAATTTAGACAGAGAAATAGGGTAAAAGCACAATAAAATGTCCCACTTTTGGTATGTTTTGTACCATTATAAACATGAATTTTCAGTTTCATTGATTTTCTAAAGGTAATAGCCACCATACACATTCATGAAATTCCACAAACTAACGAAATGTTGTATTTAGAGTGTAGAATACATGTAAAATTTTTTTAAAAAAAAATTACAAAAAAAATAGTCTTTTTCTTAATTTTACTCATACGTTGTTTCTTATGTTATAAAAGAGGAAACTGTCCCGGGTGGTTCTTTTGAATGAAAATTTATCTGAAATAGATATATGTTCAAGATTTGAATTTTGAAGTGCTGTCAAATTTTCATATTTTTAGACTTATATTTTTTTAATTAATTATTTAATAAAAATATTTTCAAATAAATGTACAAATGTTTATGCCAATAACTTTAAGATTTATATCAAAAATGATTTTTTTTTCACAGGTAAGAAGAAGACTTCAATAAATAATAATTTTAAAAATTTTTTTGATATTTTTGCTATTTTTCAAATACGATCAATTGTCCTAAAATACCATATGTTAGAAAAATAAATAGTAAAACATATTTTTAAAAAATAAAAATTATATTTTTAAGCTAATAAAATTCTATATTTTGTGTTAAAATTTTGTAATTTTATTCATTCGTTAACCTAAACGTGGCACATGGCACATTTTGGCATAAAATTATCCTCCATTTTTACAAAGCCATATATAGGGGGTTCGCGTGAAGGGGGTTCGCGTGAACCCCCCTTCGCCCGAACCCCCTAAACCTTAAATACCACCCAAAACTCTATATATAATCCAAAATTATTTGAAATCCACTCTAGGGCGCGAACCCCAGGAACTAGTTTCTTCGTCGCCCCGTGGCAGTTCAGGCGAAGGGGGTTCACGCGAAAGGGGTGTTCGCGCGAACACCCTCGATTTCCGATCCCGCCCAACATTTTACTCGCGTTTTTGGGACATGAAGTGGGTCATCCCGATATATAGGCGAAACCACTACACTAGAAATAACTAGTCATATAAAATGACAAAAACATACAAATCCACTTTTCATTAGCAAACCACTATTCAAAATATATTTTTCATTCGTATAATTAAATATGTTAATTAAATCTCAATTACATTAATTGCGGTTGTAAGGAAACATAGGCTCAATTATTTATTCCATCTGTTTCAATAATCATCATTAATTTATTTCTATACTATTACGGTTTATTTTACCCTTAAAATTAATTTTACTTATTTGAATTAGTTTATCCCTACTTAAATCCCGTATATCTTCCTTCCTTAAGCTTATAATAATTTAATCCAATTTTAATTAAAATATTTCCTAACTCCGCTACTAATTTCACCCACTTATATTTATTTAAATTAATTTATGATATCACCTCGAGTTAAGTTTAATTAATTTCCTAGTATTGGTATCCAAATTGATTCTCCATAGGAAGCCGAGAAGCATCATAGATTTAACAAGATACTTAGAGATAGACAAGTCATGGTATACGCCATTTTGTAGCCAGGGAGGGGATTCAGCTGACTCTTTATCGCTTAGGCGTTGGAGAAATGGATAACACCTTCATTAAGGATTTGATCTATCTTGATACTTTAGGTTGTGCCTTTCAACCAAGGTGAGAGGACCCATTTTATAACCTCTGTTAGTGAAGGACATGAAGAGATCCTTCTTTGCACAATTTTCAAGGGAACCTTGACAAAATATGATCAATACACCACAGTTTAACTCTCACGAGTTGTCACTTCTAAAGAATGGATATTTTTTCTTAACAAGGTTCAGGTTACTAAAGACACTAAAAACCTTCTTGCTTCTGTATATTTTGGTAGTAGAATTTTTTCATTTGTGGATACACAACACAAACAGGGGTACTTCAGGTAGGATTCATGGTTATTTGAAATTTTTGGTGGGGAATTAAGCAAGATGAAGTTGATTTCACTAGATCTTTGAGAACCTTTACAACAATTGGAAAACTAACAGATAGAATGCTTCAGAATAGCCAAAATATTCCTTCAACCAGAAGGTGTGCATCAATGGAGGCCCAGATCTGCACGGTTTCACACAATCTTCAAGAATTCAACAGAGAAGGCTCGAGCTAAAAACTAAATTAAACAATAACAACCCTTGGTCCTTCACACCTAAGATACACTCATAGGATTACAAACAATATTTATCAACATAGTAGAATTAAGTTGATTTTAAATTTTTATTTCATTACCGGATGAAATCTCTTCTCATAATGAAATTAAAAATGCCAAAATACTAAGACATGGACGAGATCTTGTGTGATTGAGAGAGGTTTTAACATAAGATTTAAACAGGAACATCAAAGCGATTTAGAAGACAGTCTGAAATAAAGGAAGACACAATTTTACCCAAGATCAACATAGATTAATTCGAGATCTATTAGATTTATCAGCAAGGGAAAGTTTCTTGAACAATCTCAGATCTTGTCAATGGCTATACAATTGCAACCATCTTGACGTGATCAAATCTAAAAGAAAAGAGATTAAGAGGTTTCTCATATGGTCTGTCAACAAAATGGGATTTCTCAAATTTTCTCATAAAAATTAACCCAGGCCATTTGCAAGAGTATCCTCATTGTATTTATACAATTCACTCGCTCATTCATCAAAAAGTTTCCCCCAAAAGAAGAATATTCGAGGAATCCTTTACTTGTTACAAGTTTGTCCCGAGAAAGTGATGTTTAACAAATTGACACCCAAAAGCATTAGGTGGACAATCATGAACGATCACATTTCTCGGACCCTCAACCATGAATAGGATGCCATGCCATAACTTTTGACAGTCCTCTTATTTATTCTTTTATTACGTAGTGCGAGAAATCCCATTTTTAATCATTTTTAGGTGGCTCCATATAGCTAGATCTGAAAAGCAATCCTTTTCACCCTCAAGAATACACCTTGAGAAATGAGTGCCCTCGCATGGATACTTGCATTTTTGCCTCTCAAAAATGAGTTTCCTCACATGGATTATTCCACATGCCTATCTTTGTGAGTCCGATTCACCCAAGTGCAAAATAGGATCCAGCGGAAACCTCCACATGTTTTCTTCACGCAACTGCAAAGGTGAAGTCAGAGGTAGGTTCCCAAATGAGTGCATGCCTTCCATGTGTTCGGGTCCCTAGAGAATGTCAACAATTGCTGAAAATTTAGAGTATGGGAAGGCCCAATGAAACTTCCACATTTTTTTAGCATGACTTAGAAGATGAATTTTAGAGGTGATACCTCAAAGGAGTGCGGAGCTCTCCATGTACACTGGGCCCAATAAAATTGCCTTGAGCTTTGAAAAAGTCTTAGTATAGAGAGGATCCTTTGGAAGCCTCCACTTGTATCTTTAGTGCTCATTTGTTATGGTGTTGAAAAGAGGAGACCCTAAACAAGCACGGGCTCACCATATGTTTTGCCTAGAAAAATTGTTGAAAGAGTTTGATCAACGGAAGGTGCCACGTGCCTAGGGTCCTAGAAAGCCTTCTCGGCCTTTAAAAATTCTAAGGGTGAACGGGGCCAATAGAATCTTCCACGTGTATCATCGACACTTTTTGGTATGAATCTCAAAAGGACTTTCAAACAAGCGCAGGCCTTCCACGTGTCTTGGGACCAAAAGCGTTGCAGGACACTTAAAAGTATATGGGAGGATCAATGGAAACCTCCATGTGTCTCTTCGGTTCTCTTTCAAAAGTAATGTTTAGGAGTAAGTCCCTAAACAGCCACCACGGGCCCTCCATGTGTCCCTGGGCCATACAAAGTTGCTTGAGAAATTTAAGTATATAGAGGAGCCAACAGAAGCCTCCATGTGTCTCCCTTTTGTAATTGCAAAGGTAGGACCAGGACGTGGATCCTCAAATGAGTGTAGGCCCTCCACATGTCACGATTATGATGAAGTTACACTTTGCTTGAAAAAGGTCTAAGTATGCGAAGGGCCGAGCGGAAACCTCCACGTGCATCCTTAGCGCAACTACAAAGGTAGGACCCAGAGGTGGATCCTCAAATGAATGCAGGCCCTCCACATGTCCATGGTCGACAAAGTGCACCGAGCGCTTGGAGAAATGGCTAGGTATGGGCAGGGGGCAGAAACCTCCACATGTCTCTTTGGGGTAACTCCAAAGGTAAAACCTAAAGGTGAATCCTAAAATGAGTGTAGACCCTCCACGTGGAAAATATTTGAGTTGAAATGAGCCAAAAATAATCAAAATGCTCCAATGACCCACCTCTCTGCTTCCAACCTTTGATGTGGGCCCCATTGGAGTCGCATCTCTTTTACCTTTAGATCATTTGAAAATAGAGCTTAAAAACTCCAAATTGCTTTGCTGACCCACTTCCCTGCTTTGACTCTTCAAATCTTGACTCGAACATGTGACATTAATTTGTCCCTTGCAGAGTTGCAAATCATTTTATAACTTTGCTCCCTCGTACAAAAAGGCAAAAACTAAAAATCGTTTAGCGACCCAACTCTCCGCCTTTGTCTTGAAAAATGGCCACGTGTCCATCTTCAGGGTAAAAGTAATATTTTTTCCCTATCACTTCATATCTATTGAATAACCAAAAATGTGCCATCAGGGCCATGGGGCAAATTTTGTATTTTTTACATATGTGAAAAAAGTGACAAGATTCACCAAAAATACCCGTTGGGCTGCATCCAATAAGAAAGAATCATGTTTCCATGGATGATGGGACAAAAATTGATAGGGAAAACATGAATATGGAAAAATAGAAGGAAGGAGACCCCAAATTCACACCCAAATTACAAATTATTTCTCATGGAAAGAGAAATGGAAAATAATATTTGGACTCAATGTGATTTTCGACCAAAGGAAAGGACTAACCATGGAAACCAAATGAAGGAAAAAGATTTCACAAATCAATACAAGAGAGAGAAAAATTCAAACCATGCGAATGAGACATTTTGAAAAAACACGGTGAGATTAAATTGAGCACCACTATCGGCTCGACTTAGGAATGGGCACTCCTGCGAGTGCCACAAGAAAAATAGACTAGACCATGTGCCAAAATCCATTGAGCAATGGATTCAAAAACAAGCCTGCATAATGAAAGACAATAACCAAATCCCCCAAGATGAAATGAGAAACAAACAAAAGCTGATCACCGGGGACCATAAAAAATGAAACAAAAAAACCTAAAAATAGAGAAAAAACAAAAGACTATACACTATACGATTGTGCATGTCTTGAATTAGAGAAATCGATCGAGGAAATGTTTGATTCCTTGCCATTAATAGGCAACTCAAGGAATTTTCCATCTAAGTCTTTTAGGAAAAGGTGTGCTCTCCAATCGAATGCCAATAGAATAAGGGCCCATCCATAATGCATAAAACTTTCCATGCTTTCCCTTATCCTCATGTATGCTATCCCATAGTAGCACTAGATCTTCAACACTAAAAGCTCTTGGATTCACCTTTTTATCAAATAGCTTCTTTAATTTCTCCCTGAACTTCACATGTATTTGGTGGGAGTCTCTTCTCTTCTCATCCAATTCCACAATTTGATTTATAGGAGCCTAATAGGGATTGACCTCCTGGTACTCTAATTGTTGGATAAATTAGTAAGAAGATAATAACATATGAAAGGGAAGTATAGCTTGGGTTCTGTTATCTCTCGAAAGTTCACCTTGTAGAGAGATGGCTATAGGTTTTCTAATATTGCAAAATATTATCTCTCTCTTTCGTAGATATAATAGAAACACCTCGGGTATGTGGGTATAACTATTTTGAGGTGAGTCTCAGTATCAAGACTGGTTCCTTATTGATGTATCCTAAACTGATTTGGGGTTTAAAGGGAAAAAGATAAGCGTAAAATAATTGAAACTAAGGTGATACACCAAATTTGTTTGGGGGCCTTTGTGAGTATATGCACAATTGATATGTGAAAGGATTCTTGATGCACGAACCAACAATTCTTTTATAGAATTTTAAGGGAAAAACACTTTGAGGTATTGAGGCAAATTATCACAACAATCTTGCTAAGTGAACATGCACATTAATATCATGCAGAAATTATTGAACTTTGCAATAGGGTAAGATGATTAATCGGGAATTTACATTCACAAGAATATTAGAAACATACATAAGACTGCAAATAATTGGGAAGGCGAGAAAATACTTCAAACTCAAAGGTTAAAACTGGTAAAAATTACTTTAGTACTCCTATATCCAAAAAGTCCTCCTCTGTGCTTTGCCAAGGCACCCAATATATAGCAAAATAAAAAATTTACTCTCTTCCTAAAAATAGACTAAGGCTTGTACTCGCCCATGTATCCTATTTTTATCCTTTATTTAATAATAGATAAAGGAATAAAAATAGAGCATACAATTACAAATAGGCATTATTAGCCTTAATTACAATACAGTCAAACTGAAGTTGACTGTTCTATTTTTAAGAAAGCAAGGGTAAATAATTTGCTAATAATAAGCTTGCTTACTATGCAAGTCTGTATCCTTTGAACATGCAACTTTGTCTTCTTCTCTATTCAGTCCTTTTGTGAAGGCATGTAAAAATATTGTTGTGTATTGAGAAAAAATAAATTACATTAATTGCAATACTTTGTAAAATAATTTATCCAAATATCTATCCTGATTGGGACCACCTTTGTCTCTGATGTTGACACTTGTTTTGTCTTCTAGAGATCACATGGATAGCATAGTGTAAATTATCTGTAACCTTCTAACTAGTGGGGAAGACCTTTGCACTTGACCACTAGCCTCCATTTTTGTTTGGCCACATTTTTGGACTTAACACATTATTGGTTTTGAAATAAGATGAGGGGCACCTTTTAAAAAGGCACCACAATACACTTGACCACCTTTGATAACATACATGGGTCTCTTAGACCATGGTTTGAATAATAACCACTATTTAATCATTCAGCCCCCTTTGATTAATATTACATTGCAATTTTCTTATCAGCCTATACATATTTGAAGTGACTAAGGTTATAATTTTACCTTTTGAGTGATGATTATTTTGAATGTATGGTCGGTTATGCATGATTCGGTCTTAGACTATGGTTTAGAAAATAAAAGTCAATGAAATGTATTTGTTTTAAGCGTGAGGTGGCCCCCTTGCACGATGACTCACCCCTTGGAATTTTTTTCGGTGGTATGGTTAACTCAAGTCGAGTTTTCTTTGGTATTTTTTGAACTTCTCTTAGCCTTTTGATCTGGTACTTGTTTCTTTTCCACCGTGGATCTTTTAACTCTGATTGGCATAGTGGTTGGATTTTTGACCCTCAGTTAGGTTTTTGACCTAGAAATTTAATGTGGCACTATCATCATAACCATGGTGGTTTGCATTAACTTTGGAGATCAATCCACGAGCATAGATTTCTAACCCGTAGTTAGGGTTTCTAATTTGGCAATAAAGGTGGTCAGTGACAACTTACTATGGTTACTTGATTTGATCTTTGTCCTTATGATCTTGGTGATTTATTATTGACTCTACGGTTGAGTTAGGTTGAACTCACCTCTTGAGTTTGTGTGTTAGAGGAAAGCTTGACCCTAATGAATATTTCATTTGAATATTCATTATGCGCATGAAGCCCAAAAAAATTCTTGACACCATTATTCCGAGATCTTGAGCTATGCCATTGTTAATATTTAAAAATTGGGTGTATTTATTTGACCTTTTGAGTCACTTCATTGGACGACCATCATGATGGTGAGAGCTTATAGATCGTTTCCTCTATTATTTATTTGGTGGCGCACTGCTAGTGTTTTCTTTGAGCTCGGCTTTCTTATGCAAATATACCTTGTGGGTTCTAAAGTATCTACATTTGCTTATGTTTCTCTGGTCATCTAATTGTTCGAGCTCTCTCTGTAAATTTTGAGCTCTTTGAGGATCGTGAGTTGGAGAATTGATTTATCTACATTTTTTTTATATGAAGCTTAGCTTTTAGTAGATCAATTCTCTCGGCTCAATTGCATTTGTATTTTCTTCGATGGTTTCTTGTCGAGGTCACCTCTCTTTCTGAGTAAGATTTGAGCTTCGATTTATAATTTTTGGCTTCCTACGGAGCTATACGAGGTTTCTTTGTAGATGTTGTCTCTATTCTCTTGAAATTTGTAGATTAGTCTTTGAAACCTTGGTTTTAATTAAGGCTGAATTACATTCTTCGTTGTATTCACTTCGTCGAGCTCTCACGAGCAAGATGGTTGTGGGTGTTTTCCGCCATAAGTGGTTATAAGTGAGCTAATTTTTCTCTTGTACATGTACACTTCTATTTTCATTTTCTTCCTTGGATAAATCACTAAAACTCTTTAAAATATTTGTGGGTTCTTTGATTTCTTGCTCCTGCTTGACTCAAAGCTCGAAAATTCTTGTAGGCATATGGATTTCTTGCTTCATCATTCAATTTCTTAAAACTTTTGATTGTTCAATTATAAACAGTGAGTTCTTGTCTGTTACTTTGATTTTGATATTTGCAAATGAAAATCTATGCCTGAACTTCTGTATTCAAGTTTGTATTTTGTTTGTAATATTCTTCAGAAAATTTGAATCGTCTTTCATTTTATTGTTCTGAAAAATACTTCCTCTCTTGGATAGATATAGACCTGTGCAAGAATGACACTTATGACACCCCTGTAGATTTGTCTTTGTATAATAACCTTCATATATCTATTTCATGCATGATGATTTTAGGTACCAAGAGGATTCCATGTATTTATAATAGGCCTTGGCTTGGATGATACTTTGTAGCCCTTGAAATTGTTGCTTAAGTTCTTTAATTGTTCTGTAACCATGTAGACCCTGTGTTTTCTAAACATACAGTTTCCTTTATTTTGCTGAGCTTATTTCAACATTGAAATTGGGCATGATTTGTTGTTGTTTTCCATTTGCTAATCTTGAATAGAAACTGGATATACATGCCATTGAAGATATGTGCCTCCATTTGTTATTAATATTCTATCCCCTATAGGATACAACTTTCTCTTGACTAACAACCCTCCCTTCCATTTGAAAACTATAATGGTTTCATTCCTTGACTGTATTCTTGAGACTTCAAAAATTTGTTCTTTGTTGAGTCACTTGAATGATTGACTCGAGAATGTTTCATAACGGTTATAGTCTTCTTAAAACATGCAACACTCTGCAATACTTTGTGTAATTCTAACTGAAATTGAATGAGAGCATGTGCTTGGTCTATGTGTAAAATTGGTCAGCTGAATAGAATCATTATTGTGCATAGATTTCTCTTTAGGATTCAAATTGGTAATGATGCACTTGCATTCAAGTAACCATAAAGGTATCCATTGATTTGCAGTTTTAGCTTGATCTTGCAATATTGTGCCAAGACAACGAGGCTCTATAGTTGTCATTTGTGTAATTTTGATCTGCTTTTGGTTCTTTTCCATCCTCATGAGAAATATGTACTTTCGGTAACTACTGCAATTCTTATTGTTCTTAGTCTTGATTCAATTCTACTAAGAGATACTCTTTTCTATACTATCTTTCATGTATCTTGTATGTGCTTTCTAGAAATTACAAGTAGTTTATCTATTTTGATACTGTTTTAGGCATAAGTCTTGATTCAGATGCTTGTTAAGATCTCTGTAACTTGTTCCTTTTACATAGATGCTTTATTTCCTTTCAAGTAACATTTCTAGCATGCTAGAAAATTTGAAATGTTGATTTTTCATGGCGAAGCCCTAGCAATTTTTTTCTAGAATTCTCTCTTCCATCTATTTCCAGCTATAGCAGTTATATTTTCCGATTCTGAATATAGATCATAACACTTCATATTGAAGCTGCTCTAGTAACTAAAGCGAGACATCGTGAATGTTTATCTTCATCATGGCACGCTTTCTTTGCTTTTTGTATCACTTACTTGATTTAAATAATTATTTTAAAGCATTTAGTAGTTGAGAGAAGCATGATGAAAAGTTGTAAATGTCCATTTTACATGGCGAAGCCCTGTCAAAATCTTCCCAAAATATTATTTATTCTGTTTTAGTTGTAAACCCCTCTTTCTAGCCAAACATTAGCTTTTAAATTCTGATTCTTCTTCTTTAGTTGCAATATGAAACATGTGCTTCTATTGCTAGTCTCTTTTCTATACTGTAACCTATTCCATTTGAAGAAAATATTGAGTTTGAGTTACATTTATTCTTCTTTCTAGCCTGTACTTATGAATTGTCTATTTCTTCTTGGCTACAACCTGTACCTGCACACTTAAGAAAACAATTAGAAAATACTTAGGCTTTTTGGCCTCTCTTGTGTCCATGTTTCTTCTTTTATTTTCTCTTTCTTCTTTCTGAATGAGTAGAGCATGTATGCAATCTGTTCTTCAAGTAAATTATATCTCTGTTTTGAAGAGATTCATATGCACGAACTAGGATAGTAAGGAATATGAATTGATCCCTGAGCTCATAACTGATAGTGCATTTTATTCTTTTTAGGTACAATGAATTCCACAAAGAAGATGAGGAAAGTGCAAAATTGGAATGCAGCTACTCCGAACAACAAAGAAAACCCCAATGTAATGATGCGTTCACTCATACTCTTCACTTTCTCTTTCATGCGTGTGTACCTCTTATTTTAGTAGTTGTACTTTACTTTCCAGTTACATCCCCCATTGCTTGTGTGGGAAAATTTAAAATTTCCTTATGAATAAAACATTGATGTTTGTAAATGAGTTGTATAATTCTTTTTGCATTTTAGTTTTTCGTATGGATTGTATGATGAACTAAATAACTCAGTCATTAATTGAATGTCTTAATCATGAAGGAAAGAAACGTTAATGAGGAACTGTAACATTCTAAGTAATGAACTCGATTTCTATAATCTACACCTATGTTTATTCTATTAAAAATCAACACTTCACCTATTATGTAATTCAAGTGTCTTCATCAAGAAAACACAACTGTCCTTCAGGGCCGTTGTGGTATTTTGTTGAAGATATAATGAAATTACAGACTATGTGATTTGTTATGTTTTGTAACAACACACATAGCTATAGATTTCACTTAATCATTAATTAATTTAGCAGTAACCAATGATATCAAAACTCCCTTGGCTTAGGTATACTTCAAAAATGCCTTTCATCGTTGACAAAGTTTGAGTTGCCCATTTTTACACAAGTGTAAAAAATTGTCAACATTTCTAGTGATCTTACAGGGAAAGCTACCTGCTAGCTTATAGATTAGTGCCTTGCTCTTGTCCATTGGGCGTGGAGTCCAAACATGTAACTAAAATTCTCCTTTTTTGAAAGGTCCAACCCTTCCAAAATGAAACTAAAACTGGGAAAGGATCTGGTAAACTAGATATCACATGCACGAATTTACTTATTGACTTGAAAAATAATGCAATGTGTAAGGACTACACTTATTGAATGGAAATCCTACTCTAACAATCACTGTAAGATTTTCAATAACATTGTTTGAGAAACATACCATTCACAGGAATGGGAAGTTCCTCTCCATTCATATTCAAAAGCTGAAAAACATTGTGTTCTTTGCAAGCTAAAATCATGTAAGGGCCACTCCATTGTATCAAACTTCACATGTCTTCCTGGCTTTGCATGATCAATCCCACTTTAACACAATATCTCCTTCATTGAAGATTTTGAATTTGGATTTCTTTTAAAAAGTCTTCTTCATTTGTTTCTGATTCTTTTCCATATTCAAATGGTATTTATCTCTTAGCTCTTGTAATTCCATTAACTCTACATAACGAACCTGTAATGGTTCATTTTCAAGTAGCTCCATTTGATGCAGTAAGTCCAATGTGGGTAACTCAACTGAAATAGGCATTCTTGCTTCTTTTCCATATTGTGAATTACCAACTGGTCTTTTAGAGTCACCCTATCAGCCAAAAGTACTAAATTTAAAATCAAATGCCAAGCTATTTGATTATCTTTGAGTGTTCTTTGATGATCCTTAAAAGGTTTTGTTAGTAGTTTTAGCTAAGCCATTGCCTTGGATAATAATTATATGAAGAACTTAAGTAAATTTCATGGTTGACAACCCAATTTGTTATCTTTGCACCAAGAAATGCTAAAGCATTATCTTATATGATAGTTTCTAGAACACCAAATCTACTGAGACTATTCTTTGATAAAAATATACTATCAAAGCTTCATTAGCATCCTTCAAGGCTATTGCTTGAGTCCATCATGTATAATAATCGGTAATCCACTAATGTCCTTGTGACGAAGGCGGGTTTATATTTCCAATAAAATCAAGACCCCACTGCATAAAAGGTTGATCAACTGAGATAGGTTGTAAGGGAAGTGAAGCTAAATGTTCTTTTTTAACAAAGAAAGCACATTTTTTACACTTTCCAATCCATTCAAAACAATCTTTGAATATGCTAGGCCAATAGTAACCAGATTTCATAATTTTTAAGGTCATAGTAAGTGCTAAAAAATGACCTCCTGTGGGTCCTTCATGGAATTCAGACAATATTTTCTGAATTTTATCATAGTAAACACACTGCAACAAGATTCCATTTATATCTCTTTTGAAAAACACGTTATCAATGAAGATATAAGGTATAGCTTGTAATCTGAAATAACTTCATTTATTCTTGTCCATACCTTCTAGATAAGTGCTATGTTGTAGATAGTTAACCATATCAGTCATCCATCTTGATTCCTGAATCTCATGAGTGGGCTCAAGTTGCTGATTTTATGATTGAACCATGATTTATGATTGCTGATACGTAATTTCAACATATTGTTTTGAATCATCTGGTTCTATAGTTTGATGTTTTTCCATATCAACAATTAGATGCTCACATAAGCCTTTCACTCAAACCGTCTTAACCACCCGAGATATCAACATCATATTTCATGACCTTCGTTATCCGGTTTGCTCTTTTCTTATTCAATTGTTTATTTAGTAATAACACTTTCACACTCGGATGAGAAACAAGAACATGGATTTTATTATTTGAAAGCATATAATTGAAATTATTTAGTCCTTTGACTACTGAAAGTACTTATTTTTCAAGGAATGTGTACCTTGTTTCATAATGATGCAAGATATATCCAAAGAAAGCAATAGGATTCTCGATATCATCATCATTGACTTGAGTTAATATAGCTGAGGATGTTTAAGCTCCTGCAAGTGCATACATTGGAAAATATTTATCGAAATTGGGATTTGCAAGAGTAGGAGCTTGAGAGATAGCTACTTTGATTGATTCAAATCCTTCTCTCCCTTTAGTGGTCCAAGAGAAATTTTTTTCTTTGTTTAGCATAGATGTCGGTGGTTTAACCAATGCTGCAAAATCTGGAACAAATATTCGACAAAATTTATTTTCTCAAAAACTTTGTAATGCCTTCTTATGATGAGGCAATGATAGCTATGATATGGCTTTGATCTTGAAAGGATCTATTGCTAATCCTTTCTTGGAAACAATATGACCAATAAATTTACTTGGATGTACTGAAAAGATAGATTTAAGTGGATTCAATGATATCCCAAATTGTCTGCATAACTGAAAGGTATGCTTTAGATGTATCGGTGTTCTTATGGATTTTTTGAGAACACGGTAATGTCATCTAAATAAACCAGAATGCATTTTTTTAACAAGCTCGGGAAATCCATATCCATTGACGTTGAAATGTTGCACCGACATTTGAAAGACCAAAAGGCATCCTTTTGTAAGCATAATTACCCCACATGGTGGTAAAAGATGTTTTATATCTATCCTCTTATCAGAGTAAAATATGATTATATCCACTGTAACCATCTAGGAGAGATAATCTACTCCGCACTTGAACCATTCTTAAAATCTTATCCATATTTGGCAGTGGGAAATGATCTTTTAATGAAGCTTTATTAAGATCTCTAAAATCTACACATAGTCTGATTTCACCATTCTTATTCCTAACAGGAACAAGATTGGCTACCCAACTTGAATGCTTAACTGGAAAGATAATACTTGATTCAATCAACTTAAATAATTATTTCCTCATTAGAGGCTCTATTTTGGGATTTACAGGCCTTTGTTTCTATCTAACAGGTTTAGAATTTGGCTACAACTCGATTGTATGTTGTGTTAAACTGGGATCAAATCCTTTTCAGTCTTGGTATTTCCAATAAAAAACATCCTTAAATTCCTTGCAAATATCAATAAATAACTATTTTTTAGTTAAGGAACATACCTTTCAAGAAACAACTTTTTCCCTTCATCAACTCGAGATCTCTTCGTAATTATCAAGTATCGTTTGACATATTAGTCTTGACCTTCCTTAAATGATCAAATCGGTGCTAAATATATATTCTAATGTGACTAGACCCCAAGGTAGTTTATTTGTCTTCAATTGAACAATTTGGTCAACATATAAGTGTTGTAATTTATCTTGATTAACTGTAGAAAATCTCAGCTTCTTGCTACAAAAATATGTAGATTTGATAATCACTTTAAAAAAAATTCCAATTTGAATCATTATCAGGTATTGAGGGCTTGACAATAAGCTTTATATGAGGCTGAATTTTACTATTTTCAATCTGTTCCAACACTTCAAAACTAGCACCAACAGCTACAATTATGTCCGCATGCTTATTTTTTAGCTCTAGAAATGGACTAAATATTAATAGCATCGAAATCTTCCATTAAGTCTAAAACTCTATGTCTGTAAGACTTCATTAATGGATTCTTACAAACATTGAAATTTCTTACTTGATTGATAACCAACTCAGAATCACAAAAATCTATAGCATGTTGATACCTCTCTTTCTAGCCCAAAGTAAGCCATAAATTAAAGCTTCGTATTCAGCTACATTACAAGTACATGAAAATTGGAGACTCAAAGCTAATAAATACCTTTCATTCATTGGGGAAGTGAGCATCAAACCTACTCCATGTCCTTTCTTGTTCTTAGCTCCATCAAAATGAAGCTTCCAAATCCCTTCTATTGAATCTTCTATTTTGGATAGTAAGGGAAGTGGTGTATTTTCTTCATGCATACAATACACACCAAACAGGTGTTCTTCAACTTCCTTAAAAGTATCATGAGCATGTTCTTCCACTGTCTTTTCATCCATAAACATGTTAGAAACACCATCTAATGCTAAAACATGAGCTACCTCATCAAAGTTAGACTAATCTAAGGCTGAATAATTAGCCACCGCATTTGGAGAGTGAGGCTCAATGTGAAATGTGGCGAATGGTTCTAAATTGATACTAAATTTGGTGCCATAACGAGTAGTAAAAATAAGGACCAATCAAGAGAGATATTCTCCTATTTTTTTATGAATTCTCTAGATAAGCATAAAGCAAATTATGGAGGCAAATCCACAACAAGATAACATTTTGTTGGATAGAAACATTTGGGCAAGCATGTAATGTCACCAATAAATTTATAATTACACCAACTATATTTGTTGCAGTTCCATCAAGTTGTAAGACACTCCTTTCTATAGGCTCATCGCAAACCCAACTTTTTTGCAATTTCTTTTGGCATAATTGTGCTATTTGTGCCACTATTCTGTCAACACCAATCCAACACTATTATAATTCTCCATGGGGAGTTTCTCGTGCTATGATTATTTACTAATGCACAACTTTTAGTTTGGTGGATGTAATTTGGAAACACAACAACAAACATAACACAAGAATACCATAGACTATGATAAGAAGGAATGATGATAAATCTGAAATATCATAGTAAATTAACATGAAATCGTTACAATCTCACCCATGAGGTACTTCAAGTGTTACTGACTTCACTTTCCTTCCACCAATACTATGGGAGAAACTTCACAATTACACCTCTTAATGGCTTCTTTAACACACCTTCAAAATGATGGCTTCCTTTACACACTTACTCATACAATATTTCTCACTACTTCCTTCTATGCTAAATGACGGGGGTGGCCTCTCTATTTATAGAACTTCCGGGCTTATCCATCTTATCTCTAAGATAGGATAAGAAATCCACTTTGACGAATCATATTCCATACCTTAACTCTTATCTGTACATGTAAGCTTATCTTTTAAGATAAGATAAACCTTATCATTTTACATGGGTTCCACATTTTTAGACTTTTTACAAATAAAATATACAAAATATTTATGACCTCACTCCTTGTCCTTATTACCAATATAATATTTCTACTTCCTAATCATGTAGACCCTACTTCTCTACTTACCCCAACTTTGACATTATAACATTACCAGACCACTTACGAAAAATATTTACTTTTTACGTAACATTCCTATTGTACTTTTGACTATTACCGTACTATACATTATTGGTGGTGTCATACTAATGATGCCGTTATCTTCTATTGGACACTACTACTAATTATACTTATCAACATCCTATTCGATACATACATTAATGAAATGTAAATTACAGAGGAAAAATTCAGTCTCGACATCTTCCCCTTCCTAGCTACTCTACTGTCCTCGGAGTAGACTATTCTGGTTCTTGGAAAATTTTTAACTTGTCATGATGACCCATTTCGTAATGGGAATGCCATCCAATTCCTCAAGTCGGTGCACGTACCATTTTCTTGCACAATTTGTTATTTTGTAGGGCCCCATCCATTTTGGAAGAAATTTTCTCTGCCTTCTTTTTTGTATCTAGAATCATATACTAGAACCAAGTCATTCACATAAAATGGAGACCAACGGATCTTTTGATCAAAGTATTCCTTCTACTTCATTTTCTTCTTATAGCTTGTATCCTTCAATATTTCTCTCATTTCCTCTAGCAAATGAAGATGTACCAACCTTTCTTTTATTGAATCACTTTCATCAATCCTTTCATTTTTCATAACTCTCATAGTGGGAATATCAAACTCAATAGGAAGAAGCGGTTCAATGCCATGAGCCGACTAAAATGGGGATTATCCTATTGCTAACTTTGATTGCCCTATATGCCCACAATGCTGCATGAATCCTTTTATCCCACTTATGTACCTATAAGGTTGTATCTTTTGCTAGAATTTGACACAACACAAAATTTGTTTGTTCCACCTGTCCATTTTTGCTTGGCTTGTATGTTGTTTCTTTCCTATGGTTAATAGAAAACTTATTGACTAGGGCTTCTACCACCTCATTAATGAAGTGGCTTCCTTGATCTATTAAAATTTCTAATGGACAACCAAATTTGGTGACAATGCGTTCATATATGAACCTTGCCACTTCATCCATAGAAGTTGTTTTTAATGGCCTAGCTTCAACCCACTTGGTTAAATAATCTGTGGCAACTACAATATACTTATTTTGGCATGGGGTAGTTAGAAGTGGACCTACAATGTCTATTCCCCACTTTTCAAAGGGACCAAGTGGAAGAATAGGGCATAATGGAGCTGATGAAGTCTTACGGTTACCATGTGTTTGACAGATATCACATGTCTTACAATAATTATAACAATATCTAAAAAGAGTGGGAAAGTGATAAACCGCATCCAAGATCCTTCTTGATGTAATTTGTCTAGAGAAGTGCCCTCCACATGTACCATTGTGGAATTATTCTATCAGCTCCTTCCCTTGATCATGTCCAACTACCCTCTTATACTGTCCATCAGGTCCTATTCGAAATGATACTCCATGCAAAATAGAATATGCATGACTAGCTTGAGTAATATTCCTCTTAGTCTTTACATTGGCACCATCAGAAACTTGAATTCATTCGAGATAATTCTAAATATCTATGTATTCTCTAGGGATTGTGTTAAGGGATAACAATGCTACATCTAGGAAATCATCATCATCACAAGATGAAACTAAACCATCATAGGCTTGAGAGAGTGCATCTGCATTGACATGCTTCTTTCTTGGCCTATCTATAATATCAAATTCAAATTCCCGTAGCAAAATTATCCATCTTACTATCCTCCCGAGAACTAAATTCTTTTCCTTGAAGAAGATTAATAGTTAACTGACCCATCTTCTTGAGAAAGATCTTCATACTCGGTAGATGTACTAGGAGAAATATTTTTGCTCACGGAGAGTGGTTGTGGATTCTGAACCAAAGGTGCTTGTGTAGGCTCTACTTTAGCAACAATTTATTTGGGCTCCTCTTCCATGCTTTCTTCTTGCCTTCTTGGAATCTCCTTTGCTTTTTCAATGGTAGCTGGGTGGTCATACTTCTCTCGCTTTTCGATCTCGGCTTCATCCCAAGAATTAAGTGCTTATAGAGGAGATTATCCACGCCATTCATTAACCCATCCGCTAATCCTTCCTTCCGGATCTAGGCATTGAGCTTCCTCTTTAGCTCTAGAACACCAGCATGATAATCCCTTATCTTCTCCTTCTCTCCTTGGGATAGCTTTGTGATATCGATCATGAGATCTCGCATATTTTCGTTGTTCACAAAATTCTTCAAGAAAACTTTCGTTAATAAATCCCACGAGTTCTTCACATTATCACCTAGTGTTTCAAACCACCTAAGGGCTGAGCCATCCAAAAAGGTAGGAAAAAATTTAGTCTATCGTTCCCTTCTTATAAGGCCATTACAAATACAAGATCGTTTAAACTCTTGAATGAAAGAGGAAAAATATTCATTAGATTGGGTTGAAAAAACAGGAATCTTCCCCATTTTCAAAAGTAACCACAATGAAATACCAACCCACAAGTACAATCAACAAGACTTATGTGCACAAATAATTGGAATCACTCTAATAGAAAATAGAAATGACCATGGTAAAATATGGTAAAACTTGACCCTCTGCGCAAAAAAACTGACTTTACTATGGTAAACACTATTCATAGTAAAATGTGAAGTTATTGCGGTAAATACTATTCACGGTAAGAAGTGACTTTATTGCAGTAAATACTATTCATGGCAAAAAGTGACTTTACCATGGTAACTACTATGCATAGTAAAAATAAGGTTACCCTCAAAATGTTTTCTGACTAAGTGGGAATATCTCTCCGGA
The DNA here is from genome assembly GCA_018340775.1 of Taxus wallichiana var. yunnanensis. Lineage (NCBI taxonomy): Eukaryota > Viridiplantae > Streptophyta > Pinopsida > Cupressales > Taxaceae > Taxus > Taxus wallichiana. The sequence goes on from CM031233.1 coordinate 239,142,076, forward strand.
AAATCCACTAATGAGGAATAGACCCGCAACGGAACCAAAATGTCATCACCAATCCGCACTATGATAATTCTTCGGGAACTCCTTGTGCTATGATTATTTACTAATGCATGACTTTTAGTTTGGTGGATGTAATCTAGAAACACAACAATAAATATAACACAAGAATACCATAGACTATGATAAGAAGGAATGATGATAAATCTTAACTATCATAGTAAATTAACATGAAATTGTTACAATCTCACCCATGAGGTACTTCAAGTGTTACTGACTTCACTTTCCTTCCACCAATACTATGGGAGAAACTTCATAATTACACCTCTTAATGGCTTCTTTAACACACCTTCAAAATGATGGCTTCCTTTACACACTTACTCATACAATATTTCTCACTACTTCTTTCTATGCTAAATGAGGGGGGTGGCCTCTTTATTTATAGAACTTCCAGGATTATCCATCTTATCTCTAAGATAGGATAAGAAATCCACTCTGATGAATCATATTCCATACCTTAACTCTTATTTGTAGATGTAAGCTTATCTTTTAAGATAAGATAAACCTTATCATTTCACATGGGTTCCACATTTTTAGACTTTTTACAAATAAAATACACAAAATATTTATGACCTCACTCCGTGTCCTTATCACCAATATAATATTTCTAATTCCTAATCATGTAGACCCTACTTCTCTACTTACCCCAACTTTAACATTTTAACATTACTGACCACTTACGACGAATATTTACTTTTTACCGAACATTCCTATTGTACTTTTGACTATTACCGTACTATACATTATTGGCCGCGTCGTACTAGTAGTGTCGTTATCTTCTATCGGACGCTACTACTAATTATACTCAACAACATCCTATTCCTAATACATACATTAATGAAATAGAAATTACAGAGGAAAAATTAGTGGCGACATACCACCATGAAATTCTCGAACTAGGTATTCTCCAATGATCAATGATAAATAAAATGGTGGTGGCTTCTTGATGTCATGAGCATTTAGAACTTTCTGAACCATCCATTTAACTTATTTAATGTGGTCTTATTCAAACGTTCTAAGGACCATGTCTGCCTTCTAGTCTTCCTTTTCTATTGTTTTTTAAGAAATTTGTAGCTTAGCTAGTTCATGAGAAACTAAATATTGTTGTCTAGGAGTACTTAGAGCATCCCACATTGAGATGTTGACATTATGTTTTTCATTACATTAACAATGTTAAAATAAGTAACTATTTTAGAGATAGGTACAAATGTCTTAGCGTAGGCCTTAGCAAAAAGGACCCTACTTCAACTACCTTTGATATCTAAGGTATAAACAATCTTCTTGGGTCAGGCTATAACTGCTTTTGATGGACTTTATCAACTGGAACACTTGCTGTTTTTTGAGGAACAATAGGATTGTTGGCTGAATTTGGGACTATAGATGTTGTCTTATCAGTGATAGTAGGCAGAACGGACCTATTTTGTTGTTTTTCACTTTTAGCAGCTTTTCCTTTAGCCCTAGTAGTGACCGTAATGAAATCCTCATTGAAACTTACAAAATTTTGTTCAAGTGCTTTCTTAACATGAGTTTCTTACTGCCCACTTTCCATTTGAGGCATGAACAATGTTTTAGATTGAGGTTGTGCAACAAGATTTACATTCAGAAAAGCATTTGGGCAACTTGCAGTTGAATGAGGTTGATTGCAAGGTTGACACCACTCTTCTGTAGCCATATTAATTGGGACTAAAGCATTAGATGAACTAGGAGCCTTTGGGTCAAACTACCTTTGCTAGTAAGGCTGCTTATAATTTTGATTATATTGATAAGGTTTCTGTTTATTTGATTCTATTGATTTTGCTGATAAGGAGCCTGATAGGGTCTACTAGGTAATGCAATTCTATTTTCAATCAAAGTCAACTTATTTCCCATAGTCTGTAAAGCTTTAAATATATCATCTAATGGGGCTACAACAACAGATTCTATGATTGTGATAGGCTGATGAATAGTTGCTAAATCTACCAAACAAGGCATTGAGGGCCTTGGTGCCAATTTTCCAGCTTGAATAAGGTTTTTTCAGCTTTTATAGCAATATCATAAGCATCCGGAAGAGTATTACCTCCCATAGATTGAATCATAGTGAAAATATCACTATTCAAAGCACTGAGTTAATAAAGGAAAGCGTGGTCAGCTTGAGGCTTAACACTTGCTAGGATTCTTTGCCAAGAACTAGAAAAATGGATATTAAAGTTGGGCATGTACTCATGAGGGACTCTTTTAATAATAGACAAAGTCGTGCAATAAGAGACAAATGATCTGAATTATCCTAGAATTGTTTCAACAATTTTTCACCTAATTCATCCCAAGTTCTTATGCTTCAAATTTCTAGGTTTCTATACTATTGTAAGGCTCCTCGCCCTTTAAATGATGCAAATGACTAAAAGTCTTAAAGCTACGTCTTCATGAGTGATATTATGGACTGCACATATGGCTGCAACATATTTGATATGTTTAGCAAATGTAACCTAATTTTCACTGTGAATGATGATAAACATTTCATGGCAGCATTAGGAATGTCATGGTAATTGGGATTACTAATGGGTTGCCATTAGTAAAGGTCACAAAATTCCATGGTGGTTCAATAGCCATTTGTAAAGCGGGATGTTAATAGAGAAATTGATACGTGGTGAAGGAATATCGGGAGGAGGGTTATCAAAACTAGGTCTATTATAATGTAAAGTATTACCAACTCTTCTCCCTCTAGCAGAGAATTCAAGGTAAAGAAACAAACTCAGGAGGAATTCCTCTTACCGATGTTCTTGTAGTCACTTTACGCATGGAACGTGTTGCAACATGGTCCGAAATCAGCTTAACTGAAAGTCGCTAAAAGATCTTAAAATATTTCAAATAAATTGCTACAGCTTTCTCCGAAAGTAAATTTTGTAAATGCTATAAATCTGCTATGGATTTATCAAAACTTGCACGTAGATCTACTTTGTTTCCCATCGGGCATGCCAAAAACTGTTATCTCTCGAAATTTCACCCTATAGAGATGGCTATAGGTTTTCTAAGATTACAAAATTTTATCTCTCTCTTTCATAGATACAATGGAAACACCTCAGGTCTATGGGTATACCTATTTTGAGGTGAGTCTCTGGTATCAAGGCCAGTTCCTTATTGATGTGTCCTAAACTGATTTTGGGGTTTAAAGGGAAAAAGATAAGCGTAAAATAATTGAAACTAAGGTGGTACACCAAATTTGTATGGGGTATTTGACTGATTATATGCACAATTGATATGTGAAAGGATTCTTGATGCACGAACTAACAATTCTTTTTGCAGAATGTTAAGGGCAAAAAAATTTGAGGTATTGAGGAGATTATCACAACAATACTACTACGCTGAGCATACACATTAATATCATGCAAAAATTATTTTACTTTGCAACAGGTAAGATGATTAATCATGGAATTTGCATTCACAAGAATAATAGAAACATACACAAGACTACAAATAATTGGGAAGGCGAGAAAATACTTAACACTCAGAAGGAAAAACTTGGAAAAATTTCTTGATACTCCTATATCCAAAAAGTCCTCCTTTGTGCTTTGCCAAGGCAAACAATATATAGCAAAATAAAATTTTTAGTCCTGTTCCTAAAAATAGCCTAAGGCTTGTACTCGCCATATATCCTATTTTTATCCTTGATTTAATAATAGATAAAGGAATTAAAATAGAGCATGCAATTACAAATAGGAATTATTAGCCTTAATTAAAATACGGTCAAACTAAATTTGACTGTTTTATTTTTAAGAAAGCAAGGGTAAAGAATTTGCTAATAATAAGCTTGCTTGTTATGCAAGTTTGTCTCCTTTGAACATCTGACTCTATATTTTCTCTATTATGTCCTTTTGTGAAGGCATGCAATTATTCTCTTGTGTATTGAGAAAAAATAAATTACATTAATTGCAATACTTTGCAAAATAATTCATCCAAATATCTATCCTGATTGGGACCACCTTTGTCTCTGATGTTGACACTTGTTTTGTCTTCTAGTGATCACATGGATAGCACAGTGTAAATTATCTCTAACCTTCCCACTAGTGGGGACCACCTTTGCACTTGACCACTAGCCTCCATTTTGGTTTGGCCACCTTTGTGGACTTAGCACATTATTGGTTTTGAAATAAGATGAGGGGCACCTTTTAAAAAGGCACCACAATACACTCGGCCACCTTTGATAACATACATGGGTCTCTTAGACCATGGTTTGAATAATAATCACTATTTAATCATTTGGCCCCCTTTGATTAATATTACATTGCAATTTTCTTGTCGGCCTTTGCATATTTGAAGTGACTAAGGTTATACTTTTACCTTTTGAGTGATGATTATTTGGCATGTATGGTTGGTTCTGCATCATTCGGTCTTGGACTATGGTTTAGACTTATAAAATTCAGTGAAATGATTTTTTTAAAGCGTGAGGATGGCCCCCTTGCATGATAACTAACCCCTTGGTAATTTTATTGGTGGCATGGTTAACTCAGGTTGAGTTTGCTTTGGTATTTTTAAACTTCTCTTATCCTTTTGATCTGGTACTTATTTCTTTTTCCACCGTGGATCTTTTAACTGTGATTGGCATAGTGGTTGGATTTTTGACCGTCGGTGAAGGTTTTTGAACAAGAAATTTAATATGGAACTATCATGGTAACAATGGTTGTTCACATTGATTTTAGAGATCGATCCCTAAGCATTGATCTTCTGTCCTTTTTTATCTCAGATCATCAATTTCTAACCCGTAGTTAGGGTTTCTAATTTTTCAATAAAGGTGGTCGGTGAAAACTGACCATGGTTACTTGCTTTGATGTCTGAGCTTGATCCTTGGCCTTTGATCTTTTTCCTTCTGATCTTGAGCCATTTATTATTGACTCTGGTTTTGAAATCACCTCTTGAGTTCGCATGTTAAAGGAAATATTGACCCTAATGCATATTTCATTTGATTTTTCATTTGCAGGTGAAGCCCTAGCAAAATTTTCTTTCAACACCATTATTTTGAGATCCTTGAGTTGTGCCATTGTTGATTTTTAAAACTTGGTTGTGTTCATTTGACCTTCTAAGTTGCTTTGTTGGATGGTTGTCATGATGGTGAGAGCTTAGAGCTCGTTTCCTATATTATTTCTCTAGTGGCTGCCACTGCTAGTGTTTTCTTGGAGCTCAAATTTCTTGTGCAAATCCACCTTGCGGGTTCTAAAGTATCTGCATTTGCTTTTTTTACTCACGGTCATCTAATTGTTTGAGCTCTCTACAAATTTTGATCTCTGTGAGGATTCGTGAGTGGGAGAATTGATTTCTCTTCCATTTTTATTCTATGAAGTTTGGTTTTTAGTAGATCGATTCTCTCGGCTCAGTTGCATCTGTATTTTCTTTGATTGTTTCTTGTCGAGGTTGGATTTTTTTCCTAAGTAAGATTTGAGCTTGGATTTATAGTTTTCTAGCTTCTTTGTAGAGCTATACGAGGTTTCTTTGTAGACACTATCTCTTTTCTCTCGATCTTTGTAGATTTTTCTTTCAAAACCTTGGTTGGAATTCAAGGTGAGTTACATTCTTTTTGTTGTATTATCTCTGTTAGAGCTCTCTGAGAAAGATGGTTGTGGGTGTTTTCCACCATAAGTGGTTATAGGTGAGCTAATTTTTCTCTTGTACATGTGTACTTCCATTTTCATTTTCTTCCTTGGATATATCACTAAAACTCTTGAAAATATTTGTGGGTTATGTGATTTCTTACTCTTGCTTGGCTCCAAAGTTCAAAATTTTTGTTGGGCATATGGAATTCTTGCTTCATCATTCAATTGCTTAAAATTTTTGACTATTTGATTATAAATAGTGAGTTCTTATCATTACTCGATTTTGATATTTTCCAATGAAGATCTGTGCCTGAACTTCTGTATTCAAGTTTTTATTTTTTTAATATTCTTTAGAACATCTTAATCATCTTTCATTTTATTGTTATGAAAAATACTTCCTCTCCTAGATAGATATAGACCTGTGCAAGAATGACACTTATGACACCCATGTAGATTTGTCTTTGTATAATAACCTTCATATATCTATTTCATGCATGATGCTTTTAGGTTCTAGGAGGCTTCCATGTATTTGTAATAGGGCTTGGCTTGGATGATACTTTGTGGCCCTCTAAAATTGTTTCTTAAGTGCTTTAATTGTTTTGCAACCATGTAGACCCTGTGTTTTCTAAACGTACAGTTTCCTTTATTTTGTTGAGCTTATTTCAACATTGAAATTGGGCATGATTTGTTGTTGTTTTCCATTTGCTAATCTTGAATAGAAACTGGATATACATGCCAATGAAGATCTGTGCCTCCATTTTTTACTGTTATATCCACTATAGGATACAATTTTCTCTTGACTAACAGCCCTCCCTTCCATTTGAAAACTATAATGGTTTCATTCCTTGACTGTATTCTTGAGACTTCAAAAATATGTTCTTTGTTGAGTCACTTGAATGATTGACTCTGAGAATGTGTCATAATGGTTATAGTCTTCTTAAAACATGCAACACTGTAATAGTTTGTGTACTTCTGACTGAAATTGAATGAGAGTATGTGCTTGGTCTTTGTGTAAAATTAGTCAGCTGAATAGAATCATTACTATGCATATATTTCTCTCTAGGATTCAAATTGGTAATGAAGCACTTGCATTTAGGTAACCATAAAGGTATCCATTGATTTGCAGTTTTAGCTTGATCTTGCAATCTTATGTCAAAACAATGAGGCTCCATAGTTGTCATTTGTGTAATTTTGATCTACTTCGATTCTTTTCCATCCTCATGAGAAATCTGTACTTTCAAAAACTGTTGCAACTCTTATTGTTCTTGGTCTTGTACTATGAGATACTCTTTTCTGTATCTATCTTTCATGTATCTTGTATGTGATTTCTGGAAATTACAAGTAGTTCATCTGTTTTGATACTATTTTAGGCATAAGCCTTGATTCAGATGCTTGTTAAGATCTCTGTAACTTGTTTCTTTTACATAGATGCTTTATTTCCTTTATAGTAACATTTCTGGCATGTTGGAAAATTTGAAATGTTTTTCATGGGCTTGGGAATTTTTTTTTCTAGAATTCTCTCTTCCATCCATTTCCAGCTATAGTAGTTGTATTTTCTGATTCAAAATATAGAACATAACACTTCATGTTGAAGCTGATTTGGTAAATAAAACTAAGACATCGTAACTGTTTATCTTGATCATGGCATGCTTTACTACTTTTCTGTATCACTTACTTGATTTAAATAATTATGTTAAAGCATTTGGTAGTTGAGAGAAGCATTATGAAAATTTGTAAATTTCCATTTTACATGGTGAAGCCCTATCAAAATCTTCCCAAAATCTTCTTTATTTTGTTTCAGTTGTAAACCTCTCTTTCCAACCAAACATTAGCTTTTGAATTCTAGTTCTTCTTCTTCGGTTGTAATATGAAACATATGAGCTTCTATTTCTAGTCTCTTTTATGTACTGTAACCTATTCCATTTGAAGAGAATATTGAGTTTGAGTTACATTTAATCTTCTTTCTACCCTATACTTATGAATTGTCTATTTCTTCTTGGTTGCAGCCTGTACCTACACACTTAAGAAATTAATTAGAAAATAAGCCCTTTTGGCCTCTCTTTTGTCCATGTTTCTTCTTTTCTTTTCTCTTTCTTCTTTCTGAATGAGTAGAGCATGTATGCAATCTATTCTTCAAGTAAATTATATCTCCTATTTTGAAGAGATTCATATGCACGAACTAGGATAGTAAGGAATATGAATTGATCCCTACGAGTTCAGAAGCCCGATAGTGCATTTTATTCTTTTTAGGTACAATGACTTTCACAAAGAAGATGAGGAAAGTGCAAAGTTGGAATGGAGCTACTCCAAACAACAAAGAAAACCCCAAGGAAATGATGGGTTCAGTCATACTCTTTACTTTCTCTTTCATGTGTGTGTACCTCTTATTTTAGTAGTTGTACTTTACTTTCTAGTTACATCCCATGACTTGTGTGGGAACATTTGAAATTTCCTTATTAATAAAAAATTGAATTTTGTAAATGAGTTGTATATTTCTTTTTACATTTTAGTTTTCTATATGGGTTGTATGATGAACTAAATAACTCAGTCATTAATTGAATGTATTAATCATGAAGGAAAGAACGTTAATGAGGAACTGTAACATTTAGTAATGAACTCTAATTTCTACAATCGCACCTATGTTTGCTATTTTAAAACTCAACACTTCACCTATTCTGTAATTTGGTGTCCATTGATATATTTTGTAAATGGAATTTCATGGCACCAAACTGACCATGCACATGCATCGGGATTCCTATAAATGCTCAAGTACGCTTTGTTTCAATGCCCAATGATCCTTATGCTTTCGGAGTTACGTCACTCGTCACGGAGTCCCTTAAGATCCCGAGAGAAGAAAAGGCTATAAGTTCCTAGGTGATTTCTCAATCTCCATGGAACCTTGAAAGGTCCTGTTGGATCCTACACCTCTACATTGGTGCCCTCTATGAAATTTAATCTTGGTTTATTCCAACTCAATTAGGTAATCTCAATGTCCTATTTTTTGTAAATGCGTCGAATAACTTAGTTTGACTGAGTGGAAGGTTATTGAATGCTATATTTTACAAATGAAAGATATTGGAACCAAACCAACCATGCACAAATGTCGAAATGGCTTGGCATATGCTTGGGGGGTTTTTTTTTGTTCCCATAGGGTCCTAGTGATTTATGGCTACTTCATCCTGGCGTAGTTCCTTAAGATTCGTTAGAGACAAAAATGTTATAATTTCGCTAGGTGATTTCTCAAGCTTTGTGGCAGCTTGAAAGGTATTTTCTCATTTAACACCTCAATGTTGGTACCCTATGTGAAATATTATCTCATTTTATCCCATCTAAATTTCATCCTCTCCCTCTCCTATTGTTTGTAAATGCACCGAATAGCTCAATTTGAGTTACTAGACGACTCTCCATTACTATATTTTGCAAACAAAATCTCATGGCAACAAAATGACCACACAGACATGTCGGTATGACCTATAGAATCTTGGGGAGGTGTCGTTTGAGTGCCATATGGTCTGTGCTTCCGATATTCTTCATCCGGGAATAGTCTCTTAAAATCTTTCGAGAGAAAAAAGGCTATAAGTTCTTTGGGTGATTTGTCGGGAAGCGTAGCACCTTGAAAGGTATATTTTTATCCTACACCTACCTATTTACACCCTCTACAAAATTATATCTCAATTTATTCCATCTCAATTCCACCCTCTCATTATTATATTGTTTGTGAATGTGTCAAATAGCTCAGTTTAATTTAGTCGATGGTTGTCCATTGCTATATTTTGTAAACGTAATCTCTTGGCACCAAACCGAATGCACACACACATTGGGATGGCTTAGTAAACACTTGGGAGGCATAATTTTGGTTTCATATTCTCTCGGTGCTTTGGGGATACTTACTTTAGGCGTAGTACCTTAAGAGCCTACGAGAGAAAACAAGGCTATAGGTTGTCTAAGTGATTTCTCGGGCTTCATGTAACCTTGAAAGGTCTTGTCTAATATTCAACCTTCATGTTGCTACCATCTAAAAAATCCTTTCTTGGTTCATTCCATCTCAACTTTTTCCTCTCTTTCTCTTATTTTTGTAAATGTGCCAAATAGCTTTAGTTTGAGTCGGTGGATGATTGTTCGATGCTATATATTGCAAGCATGAAGTTCATGGCACAAAACCAACCAACCATGCACACACATTATTGTGTCTTGGTAAAAACTTGGGAAGGCATCATTTTAGTGCCATATGGTCGCGGTGCTTCAGGCTACTTCGTCCGCGTGGAGTCCCTTAAGAGCACCGAGAGAAAAAAAAGGCTATAAGTTGTTTGGCTGATTTTTTGGGCTCCGTGGCACCTTGAAAGGTATTTTCTGATCCTAGACCTTCATGGTGGTACCCTTTGTAAAATTTTGTCTTGGTTTATTCCATCTCAATTCCTTACTCTCATTGTCTAATTATTTGAAAATGTATTAAATAGCTTAGTTTGAGTCGGTGGAAGTTTGTCCATTGCTATATTTTACAAATCAAAGCTCATGGCACTGAAATAACCATGCACACACATCCGGATGACCTATTAAATACTAAGGGAGGCATTTTTTGATTCCCAAAATATTCCAATGTGAAATAAGTATGAGGAAACATGTTAAGAAGAGATGGTTTATACAATATAGGTCGAGAAATGAAAATTTTAAGAAGATATTTTTCATAAAATATAGAAGTTGAAATGAGAATTCATGTTTATTGTTCCTTTCTAGTGTTTAATTTCCTTTAGCTGCTCTTAGCTTCAAGAATAATAAATTATCTACTAAGAGTGCCGACCACGTGAAGGTGGAAGTGGTTTTGGCACCACTAACCTACATAAACATGTTAGTAAGAAAATAATTAAAATTTTAAAACCTACAAATTTAAAAAAATCATTGAAGTAATTATTCAAATTAAATTCATGTAGGTGTATATCAAATCTTAAGTGAGCATGCCTTTAGAAATTTAATCCAATGAACCACAAGGATCAAATCTACTTCATGATCGATTCATGATTCATGATCGAACTATACTAGATATGGAATGTATTGGAGCGCTTAGTTGTAAGTCCACCATTGTGGCCACTAACAACAGAAAGAAACCTTTATATAAATATTTTTTGAGGGATTGGATGATTTGTATGGGTTTTGTAGGTGAGTCTTCATTGTAGGTTTACAACATCATCAACGGCTAGTGCGACATAAACACAAAAAAAGGTGAATCATTGAAAATATCTAGCGAAACTCCAAAATTCAGGTTTTGTGTTGTTCTCGTAAATGAGGGTACCCATAATTCAGACTAGGGCACCTAGAATCACCCTAATCCTCCCTCGGGAACCCCAGTCTAGCTAAATATTCATCTCTTGCAATTTCGAGGTGTCTTTATGAATCTTTGTTCCATCCACTAATTATCTTGTTTAGTCCTAGGATCACAACTAGGTTTTCTATTTTCAGTTATTACATTTACCCTCCTATATCATTTATTTCATTTCATTTAAAAATAAAATAAACTATTGAACATTCTTATTTCGGTTTATACAAGTTATTTCATTTTTGTCCTAGTTTAGATTAACTTATATAAATTTATATCGTAGTTAATGATTTTAGTGAACCCGGACTTTAGAATATTTTTCCCCTAGGATCCACTTCAAACCCTAATGGCTAAGGATAGTTCATATTTTCTCTTCCCTTCATGTCTCATTTTAGTGTTAACCCTATTTATGATGAGGCTCATGACTATGTATAGTAATACTTATATCCTAAGCGATATTCAAAAATAAATTTTATATGGTCAAAAATATGTGCCTACTTGTTTTAAAGATTCTCCCATTTGCATTAGTATTGTTGAGGATCTAGTAGCCTTCACTCATTGCACATATTGCTATATGGCTACTAGTTATCCTCATTCTGATCTTTCTAAGGAAATTTTAGATTATTTTCTTATCGATTGCTTGTTTTGTATTGACAATCAGTCACATATGTGTACATATTCTTCTTCTAGTCATGCCACTTCTATAGCTCCATCTTATGATTCTTCTACTTTTGATATTGCTTCTCATATTTCCTCACATCTGGTTTTCATAACCTTTCACGGTATGTTGTTGATCCCATTGAGAGCATTATTAGTGACATTATCATCTCCAAATCTCTATCTAATGAAGTAGTTGATAGCCATGATTGTTATAATTTTTATTCTCCTACCATGTCATCTACACCTATTGGTCCATCTTATCATAAAGTGGTGTCTCCATGGGTCACCTCACCTCCTAAGTATGTTTATGATGCTAATCTTACCATTGTTATAAATTTTCCATATACATAATCTACTATAACTTCTTGGGCACCTAATCTTAGTGTGCCTTGAGCATCAGAATCTCCTTTTTAATCTCTTGAAACTCCTATCATCACTCACAAAGGAAAGTTACAACATTTTAATACATTATTTCCATATTCTACAATCCATTCAAATGATATCATATCTCTCTTGCATGTCATAGATTAATTACAATCTTAGGTTTAGTCTTTCACTCTTGAGTATAGGGCTTACTATGCTTCTTATAAACACCTAAAACCATCTTATTTTCCTTCATTTGGACAATTGACGACATTTCATCAATAAACCACCATTTTCCTTCTATTCCTATTAATTAATTACATTTCACTAATTAATTATCCTTCCTATCACTCGGGATCTTTGAATAACAAACTTTCGTTAATGAATGTCGATTCTACTTGGGTTAATTAATTATTATCAATTAATTACGTTCACTACTCTAAATCAATAAAATACCATTTATTAGATAAAATCCATATGGAGCCACTGAGAATTATTAATAAATGGATTTCTTGAATGACAAAATAAAAGAATGATTAAAAATACTATCAAAATTTATGACATGGCATCCCAGTCATAGTTGAGGAACTAAGAAACGTGATTAGCTCTTGATTTATCCACCTAGCAGCACAAAGTAAGATATTTTAAAGGAATAAACATGATTAAATGGATTGTTGTAAAGAGTAGTATTCTCTTGAATATTTAGACATTTGGGGAGAAAATTTGGGATAAGTGAGCGAGTGAAATTGTATAAATGCAATGAGAATACTCTTGCATAACGGGGGTTAATTTTTCTGAGAAATTTTGAGGAAAAACATTTTCCTGAGAGACCATCTAAGAAACTTTTTTATTACCTTGTGTTTTTATAATTAGTCATGTCAAGATGGTTGTAAGTGTACAACCATTGAAAAGCTCTAATTGTTGAAGAAACTTTCCCCTGCTGATGAATCTAGTGAACCTTGAATGAATCTGCGTTGATCATGAGCATAATTGTGTTTTCTTTTATTTCAGAATGTTTTCAAATAGTTTTTCATGTTCTTGTTGTAATATTATATTAAAATATCTCTAAATCACACTAGATCTTATCCACGTGCTAGTATAATGGAATTTTTAATTTCATTATGAGAAGAGCTTTCATCTTGTAATGAAATAAACAATTTAAAATCATTTTACTTCCACTATGTTGAAGCATTGTTTGTTAGCATATGAGTGTATCTTAGGCGAACGAATAAGGGATTTACAACATTTAATTGAGTTTTTAACACAAGCCTTTGTGATGAATTCTTGAAAAGTGTATGAAATTGTGCATCTCTGGGCTTCCATTAACACACACGTTCTAGTTAAAGGAATATTTTGGATATTTTGAAGAATTTTGTCTATGAGTTTTCCAATATTTGTAAAGGCTCTCAAATATATGGTATAATAAACTTTATCTTGCTTAAATTCCCACAAAAATGTCTCAAATGATAAATCCTACATGAAATACCCTTGTTTGTACTATGTATCCACAAAGATTTAATACATTTCACTTTGATATATATGCAAAGACAATGAGGTTTAACTTATTGTCTTTAGTAACTGAACCTTGTCCAGAAACATCTCCACTCTCTAGTGTGACAACTCATGAGAGTTAGATTGTGTTGTATTGATCATATTTTATCAAGGTTTTCCTTAAAATTGTGCAAACAAGGATCTCTTGATATCCCTTACCAACAAAGGTTACATAATGGGTCCTCTCACCTGGTTAAAGGCAAAACCTAAAGTAGTGAGGGTAGATAAAACCCTTAGTAAGGTGCTTTACATTTCTCCAACTCCCGAGTAACAAAGAGTCATTTGAATCGTCTCCGGGATACAAAATGACTTATATCATGATTTGTATGTCTTTAAGCATCCTGCAAGTTTCATGATGTTGCTCAACCCTCACAAGACAATTAATTTGGATACCAACACCTAAATGGTGCCATTTCAAGGATTATTTGAACATTAGGACATATTTGTGCCAAAATAACACCAAAATGGCACCATTATCGGGAGTATTTGAATTGCAGAGGAGTATTTTAACACCGGGACCTATTTGTGTGGTAACAAAACCAAATGGCTCCGTTATAAGGGATTATTTGAATTGCAGAGGATTATTTGAACATTAGGACCTATTTGTGTGGAAACAACATGCAAATGGTGCCGTTGTTGGGGACTATTTGATATGTAGAGGATTATTTGAACACTAAGACCTATTTGTATGGAAACGACACCAAATGGCACCTTTGTCGGGGATTATATGAATTGTACAAGATTATTTGAACATCGGGACTTATTTGTGTGGCAATAACCACAAATGGTGCCATTTCCAGGACTTTTTACAAATGCATACACATGTCGACCCTGGTAATGCTTCTTACATGTTTTAAGTACAAATAAGTTGTTTAAACATCATCCTTTGTTGAGATTTGTGCAAGATTACAAGTTTATTGCGCAATATTTCTAGTGTCTAGTGGTTATTGCACTAAATTTACATCAATAATGATAAATAAGGGTAAAGGAAGGTCAGATGTGTTAAGATTTACATAAATTAAGCATTAATAGACACTTGGAAAGTTACTTATATTGCATCTGCAAAACTAAGGTGAAAATCCTTAGTGGTGACTCCGTGTTAAATTGAAATTTTCATGATTACCAGTGTCTTAACCTATGTCAAGTGAAATTTTTCATCGATATTTTCAAAGATGGAGGGAAGAAGGTCTTTCTTCACCATGGATCCTACTAAAAAGTTATTTCCAGAACTAGGAAAAGCAACTTTAGAAGGAAAACAAGTCTAGAAAGTTGTTGAAAATTAAGAATAAAAATAAAGATATCAATTCTAAACGTTGATCAATCTGTGGTTAAAGATTACCATATGTCTTAAAATGAATCAACCAAGTAATGTTTATATAAATTTTAGTTCTCCAACTAGAGAAGGGCACTCATTTGTGTCTAAACAGCATGCCTCTCAATTTTCCCCTATTTTTTCCAAGTTCGATAGGGTTTTCCAAGAAATTGAGTCATTAGAGGATATTTACTTTGAGATTTATGCTCCTATGCTCCAAATACCCCAAATTCCCTATCATTTTGTTTCTCCTGTAAATTCACCGCCTCAAGCCAATATGGCTCGGCCTCCACCTAGACCTCCTTTTGTCATCAATAATTTTGGACCAATAAATTTCAGAGGTATGGTTGGATATCCTAATATAGTTTTACGGGATGTCGAAATAGGTTTCCAATATTTCAAGGAATAATGCCATCATTGGTGACCAACATTTAAGAATCTTTGTCAAGATGATGGAATATTTTGAAATTGAGTTTGAAGATGCGTATATAAAGCTATTTATTCATACTCTTAAGAAGGATGCACATGGTGGTACAAGGATTTACTAGATACTTCAATACATTCATGGACCAAGATGAAAAATGCCTTTGGATTGCAATATGGGGATAAGATAGATATGAGGTTCCTTTTATTTGAATTTGAAAATATAAAGAAAAATACAAATGATTTTTTCCATGATTTCAATACTCGATTCAATAAGACCTTGATTATTTAAACAGGGACATATTTGTGCGGAAACAACACCCAAATGGCACCGTTGTCGAGGAGTATTTGAATTGCGAGAGAATTATTTTTACACCAAGACCAATTTGTGTGTAACAAAACCAAATGGCTCATTACGGGATTATTTGAACTTTGGAAACTATTGGTGTGGAAACAACAAGCAAAAGATGTCGTTCTTTGTGGACTAGTTGAATTGTAGAGGATTATTTGAACACCGAGATTTATTTGAGTGGAAACAACACCAAATGGCACCTTTTTCAGGGATTATTTGAATTGCACAAGATTATTTGAGCACCGGGACCTATTTGTACGGTAATAACCACAAATGGTGCCATTTCAGGGACTATTTTTACAAATTCATACACATGCCGAGAGCCCCTGGTAATGCTTCTTACATGTTTATGTACAAATAAGTTGTTTAAATGTCATCCTTTGTTGAGATTTGTAAGATTTGTGCAAGATTACAAGTTTATTGTTCAGCATTTCCAATTTCTAGTGGTTATTGCACTAAATTTGCATCAATAATGATAAATGGGGGTATAGGAAGGTCAGAGGTTTTAAGATTTACATAAATAAAGCATTAATAGAAACTTGGAATTTTACTTATATTACATCTGCACAACTAAGGTGAAAATCCTTAGTGGTGACTCTGTGTTGAATTGAAATTTTCGTGATTACCATTGTCTTAACTTATGTCAAGTGAAATTTTTCATTGATATTTTCAAAGATGGAGGGAAGAAGGTCTTTCTTCACCATGGATCCTACTAAAAAGTTATTTCTAGAACTAGGAAAAGAAAATTTAGAAGAAAAACAAGTTTGGAAAGTTGTTGGAAATTAAGAATCAAAAAAGGAGATATCAGTTCTAAAATTTGATGAATCTGTGGTTGAAGATTACCATACGTCTTCAAGTGATTCTGAACCAAGTAATGCTTGTATAAATTTTAGTTCTCCAACCTGGAGAGGGGCTCTCATTTGTGTACGAAAAGCATGCCTCTCATTTTTCCCCTATTTTTTCCAAGGTTGATAGGGTTTTCCAAGAAATTGAGTCATTAGAGGATATATACTTTGAAATTTATACTCTTGTGCTCTAAATACCCCTTGTTCCATATCATTTTGTTTCTCCTGTAAATTCACAGCCTCAAGCCAATATGGCTCAACCTCCACCTAGACCTCCTTTTTCCATCAATACTATTGGACAATAAATTTCAGAGATATGGTTAGATATCATAATATGGTGCCACATGATGTCAGAAATAGGTTTTTAAAATTTCAAGGGAATAATGCCATCACTTTGGTTACCAACATTTAAGACTCTTTGTCAATATGATGGAATATTTTGAAATTGAGTTTGAAGACGTGTATATAAAGCTATTTATTCATACTCTTAAGGAGGATTCACGTGGTGGTGTTAGTGTAAAATCACAAAGATGCTGCACGGATGTTGATAAGATTTCTAGTTTGATCATACTAGCATCCGGTGTGATTGCACAACATGGAATCCTTTCTCCAAGTGTGGGACTTGCAAAAACGAGAAAGGAATCTCAGAGAAGGTGGTTCCTACTCCTCTGTTCGGATGCACACGAAAAAATGCAAAGGGTTTACTCAAAACCTAATCTAACTTGCCAAGGAGACGGGGGTGAGAAGATGCATAAAAATAAACCTAAGCTAACGAGAGGTGATGCACCGAGGAATGAAGAACACCTATCTTGCCAATAAACACAAACCATTCAAATGTGACGCAAGATCATGCACGAGATAACAAAAATTGTAGTGAAAGATCGGGAGGATGCAAATGAACACGAGAGAGGGTTGAGAATCATCCTGAGACATGCATTACTTGCTCCAAAGATCAATATAATACACTAAAAATGCCAAGACGTAAGGTTGCATTATAGTTTTAAATGGGAGGTTTGAACTCCACAAATTCACCTGCCAAAGAGAAGAAGGGAGCGACAAAACAAGAATGTTCAACCCTTAGAAAGAAGCCCCTCCTTACAATTTATAGGAAGAATGAGAGAGGAAAGATAGAGGAAATCAAGATCTACCCCAACCACTTCTAGGTTACATTTAATTCATCTCATTATGGTAGTAGGTGAGAACCCTAGCAAAAGCGGCGAGCTGTATTTTGCATTTAAGTTGGTTGTTGAAACGTCATTTCTGGCCATTATCACGTGCCAGAGGCATTTTTCGATTTTATCTCTCCAAAATGAACCAAAATGCAAGATTGACCCCGGAATCATGTAGATAATTTCACCATCTTTCCATTGATATAAAGAACGTGAAAATCCGAGCTCTGGATCGAAAGTTATGGTGATTTGAAGATTTAGGGCAAAAACAGGCCAAAACAGATCGGCGGGAAAATATTTGAATTTTTCCCGCGCTCTACCACTTGGATGACACGTGTCAGGCTCTGATTCGTTCGCGGGTTCATCCTCTAAAAATTCCTTTCGTGCCTTTAAACTTGGACACGTGGCACTATTTTATTGGTTTGGGCCTGAGGGGCGCATTTTTACCTTGAGCCAAACACTTAGCAACTTTTCAACTTTCTGACACGTGCCACGTTCTGATTCGTCCGCGGGCCTCCTTGTCTCTTTTCGGCCATTTTTCCTTTTCGCATCCCGTGCGTCTCTCGCGTACCTTTGGCCCGGATGTCCCAAAGCTGTCTCTGCGAAAGTCTCGGCTTGGTGATTCGGCTTTCTTGTTCTGTTATCCAAAATTCACCCCCAAGGTAATTTTGATAACATGCAAGCAATTATATTGATTCAGGGCGAAAAGTCATGTTTCTAGGGTCCCCTCATATTTGTCTAACTCCCCTGTCCAAGAGGAAGAGAGTAAGTTCTGAGAAAATGTAAAAAAGGGTTCAAGAAGGCAAATAGGTCGATCCAGGAAAAATCGTGAAAATTGGCTAAGTCCTGCTCAAGGTCGCCTCCGGGACGTGTGGGACAGAAAGGCGCGAACCGGCCGGTTCGGCCGAAATCAGCACAAACAGTCCGAAACGCAGCAGGGACAAATGGGACAAAAGTACGCGGCGGGCGCGAAAAGCCGATCCGGCCGAAAGAGGAAGAAAAATTGGCTAAGTGTTGCTCGGGACGTTTGGGACAAAAAGACCCGAACCGGCCGAACCGGCCGAAATGAGCACAGGCAGTCAAAAAGCGATTGGGACATCTGGGCCGAAAAGGCGCGAACCGGCCGAACCGGGCGAAAAAGGTCGAGTCAGTCCGAAGGCAAATGGGACAAGCGGGACAGATGGACGCGAACCGCCAAACCGGCCGAAATTTGTCAAGCAGCCCAGAAAAGCAAATGGGACGAATGGGGACAGAGAAAGGCGCGAACCGGCGGTTCGGCTGAAATCAGCACAAAAGCACTTGTGCCAAATTGGACAAAGGGACATCCAGGATGCGAAAACCCGAAGAATCCGAGGACCAATCAAATCTTGACACGTGTCACAGGAGGAAAAGTCAACGTTTGGTCTGGAAACTTCAAACGGCCATAACTTTTGACTCCGAGCTCCGATTTTGATAAAATTGGACTTTCTGGAATGGGCACGATGTCCTCTACACCACAAAAACTGGATTTCTTAATTTTAATGAGGATAGATATATTTAAATAAAGGAAATGTGTTCGGCTCCAGTCAGTAAATGCTCTTTCCCGTCAAATGACAGAAAACGCCTGCCAGGCCCAAAATAGCTGCCTGCACTCAGAAGGCCATAACTTTTGCATTTCTCAACGAAATCACACAAAATTGGTACCGTTGGAATCGTGGTTCCGAGCCTGATGCAAAGAAATCAATAAATTCTAGATTTGATTAGAAATTGATTGATATTTTTAAGAAAACGTGGCCGGGTTCAGAACAGTGTTTTATTTGGTAGCTGGGAGTGCATTTAAGAGGCATGGTCATCATTCTTTCTCTGCTGCAGCACATGGGACAGTATGGGGAGCCTTTTGCAAGTAATGGACAACCATTCCACTCAATTTAATGCCTCTTACAGGTGGTTGAAGGACAGATTTCAGGATTTCCACTTTCCCTTCTCTTCTCCTCTTTTTTCTATAAATTGGAGTGTTGGGCTTATTGTAAAGGGGGGAGTTTTTGGGTAGCAAAGCTCTGTCAAAATTTCTTTGTGAAGCCAGTGTGTTGCAGGCCCTTGTATTGGACTCCTTTCATGGTGATCTAGGCCCTTATCTTGTAATAGACTGAACTGTGCATACCAGGAAGCAATAAAATACAAGTTTGTGGATGTATCTTCCCCTGCTGTGTTTTCTTGCATTCTTCTTGCCCATTTTATCTTTCTACAAGAATATTGTGTCTATTATTATGTTCTTGAAAGAATTCATTATCATTGTGTGTGCTTGAAATATTCTTTGTGAATGCATTTTGCTAGATTATGGAGAAGCTGTCATCACCTCTTCTAGTGTGCACTTTGCCTCTGTATTTCACACATTTGGAGACTACTCTCCCATCCTCCTTTTTCTCGGTGTATCACCGCTTTAGAGTAGGCTTTCATTTTATGTATTCTCTTTCCCTGGTCCCTTGGAAATTTAGATTAGAATAGTTAGCTTATCTGCATTAGAGTAGATTGTGGCGGGTAGTTTAGGAGCAAGAACCAGACTTTTCTCGGAGGTCTATCTCAAGTAAGCAAGTCCGACTTGGAGATAGTACCCATGTTATCCAATCACACCGAATGCTTAGAGTGATCAAACTAGAAATCTGATCAACATCCAGGGGTGCTGTGATTCGGTGATAACAGTTCCTATTTGCGGTGAAGACACGTGGTGAGATTCCATTCACTCTCGGCTCTTTCAAATTTTCGCATCCTCCACATACCTTTGTCCGGATGTCCCAAACTATCTCGAGCGAAAGTCTCTTGCTTCATCCGATTCGCATCCTCCATGTACCTTTGTCTCAACTATCCCGGATTGCCTAGGACAAATATCTCGAACCAACTGAAATGGACTGACTTGCGGCAAACCGGCCGATCCGCCCCACACTCACCTTTGTCCCGGATGTCCCAGGCATCGCATGGAACAAGACTTCGGAAAATTTTCCCTCTTTCACTGATTCGGATTTTCACTTCCCATGCATCCCGATGTCCCAACTGTCCCGCAGACCACCTGGACTAGGACTTGGCCGATTTTCTTCATTTTTTCGGGCTCAAGTTTGGTACGATGAACCTCGAGTTCAACTCGAACTGGTATGACCCTAAGCCCTCCAGGACCGAAATGTCTCAAAACATTCCTACAACCATATTTTTGCATTTTTCCCTTCTTTCTAACTCGTTGGTATTTCTTCTTGGATGAGAGAGTTAGAAAAAGGCCGAGGGACCTCGAAAAACATGATTTTGGGCCTTGAATTGATCTACTTTCTTGGGACTAAATAATTTGATGCATGTTATCAATAATTACCTTGAAGGGTGAATTTTGGATAACAATTTTGGCGACTCAGTGGGGTCATCTACCTGCTAGATGAAGAATGGCCAGGTGCTTATAGCAATCCATTGGGCGTGGAGTCTATTTGATAACATCTCAGTTGATCTAAAATTTTAAAACCTGTGTCCTTGAGATATTGAAACATTCGTTGAGCTGGTTTTCTGTGGCTGCAATTCTTTTCCAGGAGCTTGATGAACTGCAAACACGCACATACTAGAAGCAATAGGACATGTGCACAAGCACTTAGGGAAATAAAACTACTCTAATACAGTAGTACAATGTGCATAAGCACTTAGAGGAATGGAAATTCTAAATTAATATTTACAAGGGTGAGAAGCTTTCTTTCTAGTAGCAACGTTTGAGATAGATCCCATTGACCAGGAATCTGTAATTCTTCACCATCCAACTTAGTCAGTCGGAAGGCATTGCTACCTTTGCATCCAATGATCATGTAAGGGCCACTCCAGATGGCATCAAATTTGGAATGCTTTCCCGGCTTTGCACGATCTGCATCCCATTTCAACACTAGATCTCCAATCTGGAAGGTTCTAGCCTTGGCTTTCTTATCAAAAGTCTTCTTGATCAAGGCTTGATCCTTCTCTATTGCTTGGGCTGCATGCTCTCTAACTTCTTGGAGCTCCATTAATTCTACATATCTAACCTCCATGGGTTCAAACTCAGCTAGTTCCAACTGTTTCATGAGCTCCAATGCTGGCAACTCAAGTGATATAGGTAGAACTGCTTCTTTCCCGTACACAAGCTTGTATGGAGAGCTTCCTGTAGACCTCTTGGGTGTGATCCTATCAGCCCATAGGGCTGATTTGAGCTTTGCGTGCCAAGTCCTTTGATTCTCATCAAGATTCCTTCTGATGATTCTTAGTAGGTTCTTGTTTGTAGACTCGGCTTGACCATTACCTTGAGGGTAATAGTTCGATGAAGTGCTAAGATACACACAATTCTTGACAGCCCATTCAGTGATCTTTGTGCCAAGGAATGCCAATGCATTATCTGATATGATAGTGGTAGGGGCACCAAACCTCGTGACTATCCCTTCATAGAAATCTAAGATATTAGATTCATTTGCCTCCTTGAGTGCCACTACTTCGGTCCACTTGGTGAAATAATCCATTGCTGTAAGTATCCACTTGTGACCTTGGCTTGAATTGGGATTGATAACCCCAATGAAGTCCAATCCCCATCACACGAATGGCTGATTTACTGAAATTGGATGAAGGGGAAGCACTTGCTAACCTCTCTTTTCTGTGAAGAATGCACATCTCTTGCATTTTTTGACCCATGAGTAGCAATCATTGAACACAGTAGGCCAATAGTAACCAGCTCTCATGATTTTGAGAGCTGTCACTCATGGAGCAAAGTGGCCTCCTACTTCCCTGTCATGGAACTCGTGTAAGATATTCTCAACTTGACTGTTCCAATGCATCTTAATAGAACACCATGGATGTCTTTCTTGAACAAGATACCATTAATGAGTACATACGGGATAGCTTGTAATCTAAAGTATCTCCTCTTCACCTTGCTCACTTCTGGAGGGCACAAGCCTATTTGGAGGTAATGCACCAAGTCTTGAGTCCAACATGGGATGAGTGCATCATCAGCTGGTTGTTCTTGATCATTCTGTAGTAGTAGGACAACATCTTCTTCACCTTTTGAGCCATCTGGTTGTTTGGAAGTGAGCTGCTCACACAAACCTTTGCCACGAACTAGCTTGGTCACTTTGATTTCAATATCATATTCCATCACCCGAGTGATCCAACCTGCTCTCTTCTCGTTTAAATCCTTGTTTAGGAGGAAGTCCTTGACACCAGCATGAGACACCAGCAGTTGAATCTTATTGTTCGAGACCAAGTGTCTAAACTTCTTCAAGCTCCTGATGATGGCAAGGACATGCTTTTCGATGAAAGAATACTTTATTTCGTAATCTTCCAAGGTTTGACTGAAGAATGCTATGGGCTGTTCTGAACCTTCTCTATTCAGCTGTGTCAAGATAGCTGAGATTGTATCTGATCCTCCAAATGCATACAACATGAAGTCTTTTGAAAATTTTGGGTTGATAAGAGTTGGAGCTTGTGATATTACATGCTTGATGTTTTCAAAACTCTCTTTGCCTTCTGCTGTCCATTTGAATGCCAGACTCTTCTTCAACATCATTGTTAAAGGCTTCACAAGAGTGGCAAAATTAGGCACAAATCTGCGGACAAAGTTTATCCTTCCTAAGAAGCTTTGAAGAGATTTCTTGTGGTGTGGTAATGGAAGTGTTCGGATGGCTTCAACCCTTTCAGGATCAATTGTTAGTCCTTCCCTAGAGACAATGTGACCCAAAAATTTGCCCTCATGTGCCAAGAATATACACTTCTTTGGATTCAACGACACTCGAACCTTCTACACCTCTGAAACACTTGTCTAAGGTGAAAGAGATGGTCTGCTGCATTCTTTGAGAAGACAAGTGACATCATCTAGGTATACCAGCACTATATTGTTGATTAAGCCTTTGAATGCCATATCCATAGCTCGCTGAAATGTTGCTCTGGCATTTGACAGTCCAAATGACATCTTCTTGTAAGTATACGTGCCCCATTTTGTAGTGAAGGCCGTCTTGAATTGATCTTCTTCTTTCACCATTATCTGATTATAGCCTGAATATCCATCTAGCAATGAAAACCTTTCTGAACCAGCTACAACCTGCAATATTTGTTCCATTGATGGAAGTAGATAATGATCCTTGAGTGATGCTCTATTTAGATCGCGAAAGTCCACACACAATCTTATTTCTCCATTTCTTTTCCTTACCGGCACCAAGTTTGCAACCCAACTTGAGTGTTTGATGGGGAAGATGATACTGGCCTCAATGAGCTTGCTTAACTCTTTTCTCATGAGAGGTTCGATATGAGGATTTACTGGCCTTTGCTTTTGCCTGACAGGCTTGGATTCTTGATCCAACTCAATAGTATGTTGTGCCAACTTTGGGTTGAAACCTCTTAAATATTTGTAAGTCCAAGCAAAGACATTTGGGAACTCTTGACAAAGCTGAACGAAATCAGATTTCTCTCGTGGAGTACTTGCTTTGCCAATTTGCAACGTCTTGCCTTCTTCCACTAAAATAGGCTTTGAATCTTCACCCTTTACTTAAATGTTTGCTTTCTCCTTCTGGAACTGATCATTCGGGTTGAAGATTGACTCCAAGGTTATGAGGCCTTTTTGTAATTTGTTAGTTCTCATCTGCACCACTTGGTCACCATAGTGCTGCTCCAGCTTGTCTTGATTCTAGCAGAGAACTCAACTTCTTCTTGCAGGAAATTAACAATCTGTTGATCATTCTCGAAAACTTGCCAACTTGTGTTGTTATCTGGAACAGCTGGTCTCACAACCACTTTGATATGAGGTTGAGATTTTTCACTTTTGATACTTTCTACAACATCAAATGCAGCCCCAATTGCTGCCAGTCTGTCCGTTGCTTCATTCCTTTTTCTTGGGATGGAATTGATGCTAAAAGCTTCAAAATCTTCAATAAGATTCCATACCTGATTTTTGTAGCACTTGAGCAAATTATTCTTGACAACATGCTGCCCCTTAACTTGGTTTACGATCAGCTCACTATCACAAAATACTTGCAAATTCTTGATGCATTTCTTCTTTGCCCAGTGCAATCCATGAATTAAGGCTTCATACTCAGCTATGTTGTTTGAATAGGAAAACTGGAAACGGAAGGCTGAGTAATACCTTATACCTTGCGGTGAAATGAGCATAGCTCCTCCTCCTGCACCTTGTCTACTCCTTGACCCATCAAAGAACAATTGCCATACTTCATTCTTGTCTTTATGATCTGGCTTGGTGATGCTGGGGAGAGGTTGATTCTCTTCATGTAAACAATAAAATCCTAGCTCAGATTCTTCTATTTCTTGATAAGGATCAAAAGCATGCACCTTGCTTGCCCATTCATCAAGAGTCAAATCTGGGATGCTTCCAACCTTGGTGTCAGCTTCATCAGTGCTTGGATAATCTTCTTGATCAAACGCTGAACAGTTGGTATTGATTTGGCTTGGAGTGTAAGGCTCAATGTGAAAGTTTGCGATAGGTTCAGATCTGATTGTGGCTTTGGTTCCATATCTTGTTCTGAACAACATGTGTGACCAATCTGCTGAAAGATAGCCTCCAATTTTAGCAGTGAAGTCTCTTGACAAGCACAATGCAAAGAGTGGTGGCAGGTCTATGACTGACACATCTTGTAACACTATTACATTGGGACATGCGTGCAGTGTGAGGCTCAAACCTTTGATTACTCCAACCATTTTCACTGTTGTCCCATCTAATTGCACTACACCCTTGGAGATGACTTCATATTGGAGCCCTAACTGATCAGCTATCTGTTTTGGCATGACTGAGCTGCTTGCTCCAGAGTCAATCATGCAATTATGTACCAACTTGTCTCCTATGATCAATGAAACATAAAATGGAGGGGGCTTCAACATTTTACCTTGCGTTGTCCTCCATGATTTCCTTCAAGTTGGGTAGCATTTGTGAGTACCTTCTCTTGCATTTGGACACGTTGATTTGAAGTTAACCAGAGTTCTTCATGGCAGCTTATAGCAAATCTTATTATCTTGGGATAGATAGTGATTCCCACATTGATATGTTTACATTTGTCTTCTTCATCTGATCAATGATATTGAATGGGGATGAAGCATCCCTCTGCTGTCCTCTAGCTTGCACATTCATTCCTTGCACATGGGCAGCAACAACTGGCATTTGAGTTGGTTTAGGAGCTGGTTTGGGTGCCCCTTGCGTGTTTGGAACTACATTTTGTTTTCCAGCGGCTTGTGGAGTGGTAGAAGGTTGTGGATTACTTGGAGCTAATGGCTGTCCTTCACCCAAATTTCTCCTTTTTGACCTTGTGTTGGCTGCAACACTTTGAGAGGGTATTTGATTCATACCACAGAAATCTTCAGCCTGCCAATTGACAAGAGTAGTTTCGTTCGGAGATGTTCCTTGCTGAGGTGCTTCTTGCTGCTGATCCTCTTCATGGTTGGACTCTTGCAACCCACCAATGGTTTGCACCATAAGAGCCTAATTTAATGCACCGTTAAAGCACATTGATTGGTTATGTGGCTGACTACATGGGAAACACCAATCATATTCTTGGGCCATGTTATTTTGGACTGGCACCAATGCTTTAGAAGAAGATACGACATTGGGGTTATAGGGCTGAAATGGTCTATTAGCGGGAGGCCTTACTTGGCTTTGATTTTGATTTGCAGCCTGAGTTGGTGACCTATTTTGTTGGTATGGGGGCCTAGCCTGGTACTGCGCTTGAGGCTAATATGGTTTAGCACTTTGAGCTTCTTTGTCTTTTGATAGTAATAAGCTCATTTCCCAAATTTTGTGATTGTTTCATGACCTCTTGGAGTTCATTTGAAGCACTAGAGGATGAAGTAGAAGTATCATTTGAACTTTGATTTCTAGGAGTGGGAATAGGAGCCAAAGAGGGTGCTTGACTAGTGCTTGGATTTTCTAAGTTTGGATACAAGGGCATGGGAGGCCTAGGAGCCAATTTACCAGCTTGGATCAAACAATTTTCAGCCCTAATGGCAATGCTATAAGCAATAGGTAAGGTTGTGCCTCCCATAGATTGAATTAACATAGAAATATCAGAATTCAAAGCCTTAAGATAGTATAGAAAAGCACCTTTTCTTTGCTGGCCTTCTGCCTTTGGAATCCTCTCCCCAAGACCTTTGAAATCTGCGAGTTGAAGTCGGGCCATTTGCTCTTTGGGAGCTCTCTTGATAGTTGTCAATTGTTCTAGTAGGAACAAATTGTCTCCCTTTTCCCCAAACTACTCATGGAGAACTATGCATAACTGATTCCAATTTTTGATAGAACCGGCTCAAAGGCTCCTAAACCATTACAATGCCTTCCCTTTGAGCGAAGATGCCAACAATTTGTGAGCCACATCCATTTCATTTATCTCATGGATTGCACAGACGTTAGTAATGTCTTTGACATGATCACCAGGAGTGGTATGATTTTCTCTAGTGAAAAATGGAATGTTCTTCAACACTGCGATTGGAAATGGATTCTATGCATTGAGGGCAAGTGGGCTTCTGCCAGTGAAATTGACAAAGGGATTTGGTGGTTGAGCCATTCTGATTGGCCTGAGAACCCTTGTTGATGTGAGAAAAGGTCTACCAGGTGGAGGTGTGGAGAGAGTTCTATTAGGTGGAGATGGTGATCTTTGAGATTTTCTTCCCCTTCTTTCTCTGCCTGGAGATAGGTGCAGATAAACAAACAATCCTTCCTCCCTCGTTCATGACACGGTCTCGTATTCTTCTCATAAATTTGCCGGGCTTGGACTACGAAACCGAGTGGATTATGTCTCTTTTGGAGTCACCGGATGTGTAATTTTAAATCTCCTTCAAAGCTAGAACTTACAACAACTACACATCGACCTTGTTCTAATGAAAGTAAAGACCTCTAAGGTCCCACCAAGCGTGCTGAATCGTTAGTGCAAAATCACAGCACCCCTGGATGTTGATCAAATTTCTAGTTTGATCATACTAGCATCCAGTGTGATTGCACAACATGGAATCCTTTCTCCAAGTGTGGGACTTGCAAAAATGAGAAAGGAATCTCCAGAGAAGGCTGGTTCCTATTCCTCTATTTAGATGCACATGAAAAAATGCAGAGGGTTTACTCAAAACCTAATCTAACTTGCCAAGGAGACAGGGTAAGAAGATGCATAAAAATAAACCTAAGCTAACAGAGGTGATGCACCGAGGAATGAAGAACACCTATCTTGCCAATAAACACAAACCATTCAAATGTGATGCAAGATCATGCACAGATAACAAAATTTGTAGTGAAAGATCAGGAGGATGCAAATGAACACAAAGAGGGTTGAGAATCATCCACAGACATGTATTACTTGCTCCAAAGATCGATACAATACACTACAAAATGCCAAGAGGCAAGGTTGCATTACAGTTTTAAATGGGAGGTTTGAACTCCACAAATTCACCTGCCAAAGAGAAGAAGGGAGGGGCAAAACAAGAATGTTCAACCCTTAGAAAGAAGCCCCTCCTTACAATTTATAGGAAGAATGAGAGAGGGAAGAGAGAGGAAATCCAGATCTACCCCAACCACTTCTAGGTTGCATTTAATTCATCTCATTATGGCGGTAGGTGAGAACCCTAGCAAAAGCGGCGAACTGTATTTTACATTTAAGCTGGTTGTTGAAACATCATTTCTGGCCATTATCACGTGCCAGAGGCATTTTTCGATTTTATCTCTCCAAACTGAACCAAAATGCAATATTGACCCTGGAATCATGTAGATAATTTCACCAGCTTTCCATTGATATAAAGAACGTGAAAATCGAGCTCTGGATCGAAAGTTATGGCGATATGAAGATTTAGGGAAAAAACAGGCCAAAACGGATCGGCGGGAAAATATTTGAATTTTTCCCACGCTCTGCCACTTGGATGACACATGTTAGGCTCTGATTCATTCACGGGTTCATCCTCTAAAAATTCCTTTCGTGCCTTTAAACTTGGACACGTGGCACTATTTTATTGGTTCGGGCCTGAGGGGCACATTTTTACCTTGAGCCAAACACTTAGCAACTTTTCAACCTTCTGACACGTGGCACGTTTTGATTCGTCCACGGGCCTCCTTGTCTCTTTTCGGCCATTTTCCTTTTCACGCCCCGCGTCTCTCACGTACCTTTGGCCGAATGTCCCAAATGTCTCGGACGAAAGTCTCTCGCTTCGGCCGATTCGACTTTCCTTGTGCGTATTTGCGGTGAAGACACGTGGCGAGATTCCATTCGCTCTTAGATATTTCAACTTTTGGCGTCCGCTACGTACCTTTGTCCCGAGATGTCCCAAATTGTCTCGGATGAAATTCTCCTACTTCGGCTGATTTGGTGATTCGCATCCTTCGCATACCTTTGTCCCAACTATCCCAAACCTGCACAGGACAAATATCTCCGAACCGCCTGAAATGGGTGACTTGCACCAAACCGACCGATCCACGTCCTATGCACACCTTTGTCCCAAATGTCCCAGATCGCGCGAAACAAGACTTAGGCAATTTTTCCCTCTTTCGGCCGATTTGGCTTTTCACGTCCCACGCGTCTCGATGTCCCAACTATCCCGCAGACCGCTTGGACTAGGACTTAGCCAATTTTCTTCATTTTTCGGCCTCAAGTTTTTTATGACGAACCTCAGTTCAACCCGAACTGGTACGACCCAAGCCCTCCAGACCCGAAATGTCTCAAAACAGTCCTACAACCATATTTTGGCATTTTTTCCCTTCTTTCTAACTCGTTGGGATTTCTTCTTGGATGGGAGAGTTAGAAAAAGGCTGAGGGGACCTCGAAAAACATGATTTTGGGCCTTGAATTGATCTTCTTGCTTGGGACTAAATAATTTGATGCATGTTATCAATAATTACCTTGAGGGGTGAATTTTGGATAACAACTGGTACAAGGATTTACCGGATAATTCAATAGATTCATGGACTGAGATGAAAATTGCCTTTAGATTGCAATATGGGGATAAGACAGATCCCATGTTCCTTTTATCTAAATTTGAAAATATAAAGAAAAATCCAGATTAATTTTTCCATGATTTCAATACTCGAGTTCAATAAGACTTTTATTATTTGAACACTGGGACATATTTGTGCGGAAACAACACCCAAATGGCACCGTTCTTTGGGGATTATTTCAATTGTAGAGGATTATTTTAACACCGAGACCTATTTGTGTGGCAACAAAACCAAATGGCTCCACCACGGGGATTTTTGTATTGCAAAGGATTATTTGAACACCAGGACCTATTTGTGTGGAAACAACACATAAATGGCGCCGCCAGTCTTCGGGGACTAGTTGAATTGCAGAGGATTATTTGAACACCGGGACCTATTTGTGTGGAAACAACACCAAATGGCAACTTTATTAGGGATTATTTGAATTGCATAAGATTATTTGAACACTGAAAACTATTTGTGCAGTAATAACCACAAATGGTGCCATTTCCGAGGACTATTTTTACAAATTCATACACATGCCAACACTAGTAATGCTTCTTACATGGTTTAAGTACAAATAAGTTGTTTAAACATCATCCTTTGTTGATATTTGTAAGATTTGTGCAAGATTACAAGTTTATTGTGCAGTATTTCCATTTTCTTGTGGTTATTGCACTAAATTTGTATCAATAATGATAAATGGGGGTAAAGGAAAGTCATATCTATTAAGCTTTACATAAATTAAGCATTAATAGACAATTGGAAAGTTACTTATATTACATCCGCACAACTAAGGTGAAAATCCTTAGTGGTGACTCTGTGTTGAATTGAAATTTTCATGATTACCAGTGTCTTAACCTATGTCAAGTGAAATTTTTCATCGATATTTACAAAGCTGGAGGGAAGAAGGTATTTCTTCACCAGGGATCCTACTAAAAATTTATTTCCAAAACTAGGAAAAGAAAATTTAGAAGGAAACAAGTCTGGAAAGTTTATCAATCTATGGTTGAATATTAACATACGTCTTCAAGTGATTTTGAACCAAGTAATGTTCATATAAATTGTAGTTCTCCATTTGGAGAGGGGCCCTCATTTGTGTCTAAAAAGCATGCTGTCAATTTTCCCCTATTTTTTCCAAGGTTGATAGGCTTTTCCAAGAAAATGAGTCATTAGAGGATATTTACTTTGAGAGTTATACTCTGTGCTCCAAATACCCCTTATTCCCTATCATTTTGTTTCTCTGTAAATTCACCACATCAAGCCAATATGTGTCACCTCCACCTAGACCTCCTTTTGTCATCAATAATTTTGGACCAATGAATTTGAGAGGTATGGTTGGATATCGTAATATGGTGCCATAGGATGTCGAAATAGTTTTCCAAAATTTCAAGGAATAATGCCATCAATGGTGACCAACATTTAAGACTCTTTGTCAATATGATGGAATATTTAAAAATTGAGTTTGAAGACGTGTATATAAAGCTATTTATTCATACTCTTAAGGAGGATGCACATGACTGGTACAAGGATTTCCCGAGATAATTCAATAGATTCATGGAGTGAGATGAAAAATGCCTTTAGATTTCAATATGGGGATAAGATAGATCCCGGGTTCCTTTTATCGAATTTGAAAATATAAATAAAAATTGAAATCAATTTTTCCATGATTTCAATACTCGGTTCAATAAGACCTTGATTATTTGAACATCGGGACATATTTGTGTGGAAACAACACCCAAATGGCACCATTGTCGAGGATTATTTGAATTACAGAGGATTATTTTAACACCGGGACCTATTTGTGCGGTAACAAAACCAAATGGCTCAGTTACTGAGGAGATTATTTGACTCGTAGAGGATTATTTGAACACTGGGACCTATTTATGTGGAAACAACATGCAAATGGCGTTGTTGTTGGGGACTAGTTGAATTGTAGAGGATTATTTGAACACGAGACCTATTTGTTTGGAAACAACACCAAATGGCACCTTTGGCGGGGATTATTTGAATTTCACAAGATTATTTGAACAGGGACCTATTTGTGTGGCAACAACCACAAATGGTTCAATTTCTCTGAGGGACTATTTTTACAAATTCATACACATGCCGACCACAGTAATGCTTCTTACATGGTTTAAGTACAAATAATTTATTTAAACGTCATCCTTTGTTGAGATTTGTAAGGTTTGTGCAAATAACATCAAATAGAATATTATTTGTTGAGATTTGTAAGATTTCACCATGGCCTTACAAATATAAAATAACATCAAAGTTGTTGGAAATCCTCCTAAGAGAGAGGGTGTCGAGTTAATCAATCTAGAGAGGCCTTAATAAAAAAAAATGGATCTGGAAGATGTTGTAAAAACTTTTGTTGGAGCACTTAAAGAGATATCCTATAAACTAACTAGAGTAGATAAAGGGATAGGATAAAGTTCCAAGGGTCAAGCCACAAGCCACATGGTTAGTAGAGATTTGTAAATCATCCCAGAGGTGATCACATACCAGATGATAGAGGGAAAGGGCTCATGGGATCAGGAAATAAACAGCCTCAACCTAGGGATAATAGATTGCTTCCTGATCCTTTGACTACTAGGGTTACTCTTTGTGGAGGAGGAAAATTTTATCGAGTAGTGTGATAGGTTTTCTTACAACAAACCCCATGTGATGTAGATCAACAATTTTAGGAAGTAGATGATGATGAGACATATGATGATGTGTGCATGATGGAATTCCCTACAAACTCATGGCGGGGCAACCTCAACTGAATTGATAAGTTCAAGAACTATTGAAAACTTATGGGATTGTGTTCACTGAGTATTACCTCTTCCTCATATTAATACTTTTGAAATTCATATGGTGCAAGCATTTGATCTTCCTAATCATGATTTTGAATACTTAAGGGCCTTGATGATTAAAAATTATGATGGAGGGATCCCTTCCGAAGAGGACATGCAACTGTTGATGAATGCAGTAGTTACTCAAGAGAAAGAATATAACACCAGAAGTAAGGTTGTCAAAGGGGAGGTCTACAAACCAATCCAAATGTTCTAGTTCTTACCAATATCCTGAGGGAAACCCCTAAGAAAGATACATCTGGAAAAGGCATAACTACCCCATATAAAACCTTTTCTCTTACCCATGCCCAGAATATAAAAAATCCTATACTATCAGAGGAAGTGGTGAATCTCCCTCCGAACCCTACCCAAATATGTTCCTTGTGACATATCCCAAATCTTTAGTCAAATCAAGGTCATTCTTCCCATTGTTGCATTACTCAAGATCCCTGAGCATAGGGAAAGGGCATATTTGGGATTTAAGGAAGAAAAGATTACTCAGGGAAAAAGTGTTAATAATATAGAGGTTCCTCCCATTATTGTATAATCAGAAATACCACAAGCATTGGAGGAACTAGGTGAATCATCTGAGGTGTATTTGGTAACTTCTCTGGTTGAGTCTCAGTTGGATGTCGATCCATTTTTACCACTTTGATTATTAAAGATAGGTTGGTACATAATTGCATGTTTGATTCAAGAGCCTCATGTAATGTAATGCCTCTTGAGGTAATGAATGAGTTAAATATCAAGGTAATTATAGCTTTTGGGAAATTTACTACTATGGATTCAAGAGAAGTGCCAGTAATTGGATATGTCAAAGGAATGGTAGTGCAACTGACTTATCCATGAAAATGTTTAACCATGAATATGGTTATTGTGGATTGTCCTACCAAGTGGGGGATGTTATTGCCTAGAAAATGGGCAGCTAGTGTGGGTGGAAGCATACAAATGAACATTTCATATGCAGCCATGCCAATGGAGGGTAACCTTGTGAAGTTGTACGGTGAAAAGAAAATGTTGCATATCATTGAGGACCCTATCAATGCTTCTTATGAAGTATTGTACACATATGTCGATGTCGATAACTTTGCGGGCTATGTTGATTGTAAGGAGCATAGAATTTAGGAGTGCAAGTATCATGAGCAGGTAGGTTCTCTCGGGCCTTGATGTTTGATGGGGCATGTTCTAGATTTGGTAATGGCACCAGTGTTGTTTTTATATGTCCAAGCTAAGAAGTTTTTCATTTTTCTTTTAAACTCAATTATGAGTGTACAAATAATATTACAAATTCTGAAGCGTTGTTGTTGGGTTTAAGGATTGCTTGGAAATATGGTGTCAAGGATATTATTGTTAAATCTCGATTCGAGTTGATAGTCATCATCAAGTTAGAAAATTGTATGCAACAAAGAATCATAGAATGAAATAGTATAAGCATGTAGTTTGGGACTTCATTGAAATGTTTGATTCTTTCAATTTAATACATCATGATAGGAGGTATAATCTTTGTAACATAAAAATTGGCAAAGTATTGGGATCTAGGTTTGAAAAGCTGCACAATGTCTCCCTCTTGTGAATATGATATTGAAATATTGACTAGGTCATTTTTCCTTAACAATATCAAGCAATGGAAGGTGTTTGATGATTATTCTCGAGGTCCAAAGGTTTCTACAAGTATAAGGGTGAATTTTCCAATCAAATTATGTACTATGAACCAATGGTTTTCGTAGGTGATGGAAAAGAGACCTTATTTGGTAAGGAAATTATCCTATTGAACTGTTCCCGAGAGGTTTGGTTACACTAGAATCAAATTTTTATAATCTTGATTGCATTATTAATAGACACATATCATCCTCGAGGGATGTTGATGAACATAACACGGGCACAAAGGATAAACCTAGGAGAATATGTCTAGGAAGCAACTTGAACAGGAAAGAAAAGTAGTCATATATCCAATTACTAAAAAAGTACCAGGACTGTTTGGCTTGGTCATATTATAAACTTAAAGCATATAGGGAAGACCTTTTCATCATGAAATACCCCTTAAAGCCAATGGCAAGCCTTTTAGGAAGAAACAAAGACCAATTAATCCCCCTCTTTCCTCAAAAATGCAAGAAGAGTTGAAAATGTTAAGGGATGGAGGAATTATACAACCTAAAAGATACTCCTCATCGGTAGAACAAACTGGTACCTATTTGAAAGAAAAATGGGGATATAAGATTGTATGTTTACTTCAAAAATTTAAATAAGCCATCAATCAACGAAAATTATCCCTTACCAAATATGGATAACATGTTGCAATTAGTTACTAGTTCTAATTTGTTTTCCACTTTGGATGGTTTCTCTGGGTATAACCAAGTGGCTGTGAAGTATTTAGAGAGAATAAAAACTACTTTCATGACTCCATGGGGAACCTATGTGTATGTCGAATGTCATTTGGCCTAATGAATGCCGGAGCCACATTTCAAAGAGAAATGAATATAGCATTGTATGGATATATAGATGATTTCATTTTCATGTATCGGGATGATGTGATAGTTTTTTCAAGAAAAATAAGTGATCACTGCAACATTTAGAAAATATGTTGTTAAGGTGTAGGGAATATGGTATCTCATTGAACCCTAAGAAATGTAATTTTGGGGTTCAAAAGGAAAAGATTCTTGGACATATAGTGTCAAAAGAGGGGATCATGAATGATCCCGAGAGAGTGGAATCCATTAGTAAAGTTCCTATTCCAAGAACCAATAAGGTAATTTAGTCCTTTTCAGGAAAATAAATTTTATTAGGAGATTTATTTCCAACTTTTTCGAATTGACTATTCCAATCACTAGTATGTTGAAGAAAGATCAGAGTATCAGATGGTAAGAAGAAGCTATTCAATCCTTTATTGGGATTAAGGAAGCATTGAATAATGCCCCCTTTTTAGTAGCTCCCGATTATAAAAAGTCTTTCTAAATGTTTTCCTTTGCTTCCGAGAATATTATTTCATTTGTGCTATTACAAAAGGATGATGACGGAGCTGAAGGCCAATTTTTTTCTTTAGTAAAGAATTAAAAGGGACAGAGTTTAAATATACTATCATGGAGAATCAGAACTTTTCTTTAGTCATAACCACAAAGATATTTATGCCATATATTTTAAGTTCTAAATTCATAGCTTATGTCCCTCATACTATGGTCAAGGATATCGTTTCAGAGATGGAAATTTCCAGTAAAATATGTTGATGGGAAAATAAGTTACAAGAATATGATATGGACATCCAAACTAAAAAATTGGTCAAAGGTTTGGGCCTGGAAAAGCTAATGACAGAAAGCAATCTGCAGATAGTTGAGATAAATGAGATCGAAGAAGAAAGTGTGAATATTCTTGAGAAATTGATAAATTTTGAATGGTACAAGGATATTATTTTTTATCTCAAGCATCTGCAATCCCCTGAGTACTTAAGAAAGAATCAAAAGAGAGCACTTAGATTGGATTCCAAAAATATATCATCATTGATTATGGGTTGGCTTGGAAAAACCCTGAGGGAGTTCTCTTAAGGTGTATCACTGAGGATGAAGCCCCAAAATTAATTTCTAATTTCCATTGAGGAGTTTGAGGGAGGCATTTTTCTAAAAGAGTAATGACCCATAAGATATTAAGGGATGGTTACTGGTGGCCAACACTCTTTAAGGATACAAATTTATTGGTAAAAATGTGAGAGTTGTCAACATTTTTCAGGAATATTGAAAGCTTTAGGATCCCTTCCTTTGCATACAGTGTCAATTGAAGCCCCTTTTAAGCAATGGGGAATGGACTTTGTTGGGGAATTTTTAGATTCTTCAAGTGTAGGGCATAAGTGGATATTAGTGGCCACTAATTACTTCACCAAGTGGGTGGAGGAAATCCCTAACAAGAAATCTACCCACCTAGTTGTTATGGACTTCATTTTGAATCATATAATTTGTAGGTTTGGAGTGACCACTAAAATAGTTTCTTATAATGCTATGATTTTTGAGACAAACCTTTGGTAGCCATGTGTCATGAGTATGAGATCAATTTAACATATTCTTCAAATTATAATCCTGAAGGTAATGGACAAGCAAAATCAAGCAACAAGAATTTGTTGAAGATAATCATAAGGACCTTGGAAATAAAAAAGTGGAAGTGGGGTGAGCAGTGGAAGTTTGTTGTTTGGGCTGATAGAATTACTGTCAAAAGAGCAACTGGAAAAAATCCATTTGAGTTAGTGTATGGAACTCAAGCTATACTTCCAATGCAAATGCAATTATCTTCATATCAATTCATATGACAGTTAGAGGACTAGGAGGTTAGTCCCTATGATGCACGAATCAATCAAATTGTTGAATTAGATGTAGAGAGAAGAGAATCCCACCAAAGACATGTGAATTTTAGGGAGAAAATGAAGAATTTTTTTGACAAAAAGGTTACACCAAGGGTTTTCAGTGTAGGAGATTTGGTGCTATTATAGGATAGAAAACATGAGGATAAGGGGAAACATGGAAATTTTGATGCATTATGGACGAGCCCTTATTCTATTAATATTAGGATCAGTGAGCACACCTTCTTCCTAAAATATCTAGATGGGAAATTGCTTGAGTTTCCTGTTAATGGTAGGCTCTTGAAACATTTCCTTGATTGATTTATCGAATCAATGCATGCATCATTGTACTGATGTCTAGTCTTTTGGTTCTTTTCGTTTCTACATTTTTCTATTTTGGTTCATCCCAGTCTCAACGGCTCGGTCTTGTTGGTTTCAGTTTGTTCTTGGGAGGTTGGTTATTGTTTCTTTGTTTTGGAGGTCAATTCTTGAATCTGCTGCCCAATGGATTTTTGGCACATGGTCTACTATGTTTCTCTTGCGGCACTAGCTGGGAGTGCACATCCCTGAGTCGGAGCCGATGTTGGTGCTCGATTCAATCTTGCCTTATTTGTTCACAAAAATTCAGTCTACGTTGTTTGAAGTATTTATGTCTCCTTATGTAGATGCAAGAAGTGTTATCTTTATCAAGTTATTGTCATCAAATCCTTTTCTATGGTCGTGGATCATGTCATGTCTGGTATTGGTTACTGGTTTCTTTCCATGCGGACCAGTTTGTAATTTGGGAGTGAATCACGGAGTTTCCCCTTCATTTTACTTTTCCACAGTCATATTTTCCCTACCAATTTTTATCCCAATGCCCACCGATACGTGGTATTCTTTGATTAGACACGGCATGGTGGGTCTATTTGGTGAACTTGTCACATTTTTTCACTTTTGTAAAAATTTGAGTTATTCCCATGGCTTTGATGTTTTCGAATTGGATAGTCAAAAATGTGATGTGGCGGAGTAATTTCTTTGGGACCCAAAATATGTACACTTGTCAATAAATCAAGTAGTTGTGGGAAGGCGGGCCCTTTTGGAATTTGGAGGCATTATGATGAAAGGTATTAAAGTGTAAAAGGAATGCCTAGAGCCCACAAATGGACACGTGGTCATTTTTAAGTTAAAAGTAGGGAGGTAGGTCATTGGAAGACTTTGGAATTTTTAGCCTTGTTTTGAAAAAGGGAGTAAGGTATAAAAGTTAAGTGCGAACCCGTAAGTTCCCAAATAAAGCCACCTGTTGAGTTTACATCAAAGACGGGAAGGTGAGTCGCCGAGGTATTCGGAATTTTGGATTTGTTTTGAAAAGGTAAAAAGGTATAAAAATAAGCCTTGACTCCTCCAGCGCCCTAGGAAAGCCACATGTTAAACCTATATTAAAAGCAGGTTGGTGAGCCATAATGTTTAAAATCACAAAATTCTTCTACGTGGCATAAATGCAAAAGCCCCTGTGCCTGCCTCAATTAAGATATTTTCCACGTGGAGGGCCCATGCCTATTTGGGGACTTGCCCCTAAATTTTATTTTTGAAAGAGCGTCGAAGAGACATGCGGAGGTTTCCGTTGGATCTTCTAATACTTAGACTTTTCAATCATCCAATGCAACTTTCTCAGACCCTAGGCATGTGGCACCTTCTGCTGGTTTATAAAAATTTTCAATGGCTAGTACAACATTTCCATGCCTAAGACATGTGGAAATCCCATGCTTGTTTGGGGTGTTCACTTTTGGACACCATATCAAAAGTGTGCCGAAGATACAATTGGAGGCTTCTACTCTGGCTCCTCTTTATAGTCAAACTTCTCAATGGCTGAGGCAACTTTCTTGGGCCCACCAAGCACATGGAGAGCCTACGTTTGTTTGAGGTCCCACCTCTAGACTTCATCTTTGAAGTTGCATTGAACAGACACGTGGAAGCTTCCGATGGAATTTCCAATGCTCGAGACCTTTCGGTGATCGATGCAACTCTCGGGACTTGGCACATGGAGCGTCCGTGCTCATTTGAGGAACCTGCCTTTGGACTTCACCTTTGTAGTAGTGCCAAGGAGACACATGGAGGATTCTATTGGATCCTCTTCACACTTGGTTGACTTGGACTTACGGTGAAAATATGTGGTATAATCCATGTAAGGACACTCATTTTTTAGAGGCATGAATGCACGTATCTATTCCTCTAGGTGTATTCTCAAAGGTGAAAAGGATTACTTCTTAGATCAATCCATATGGAGCCACCTGGGAATTATTAAAAAGGATATTTATTGGATGACAAAATAAAAGAATGATTAAAAATTCTGTCAAAAGTTATGACATGGCATCCCAGTCATAGTTGAAGAATTGAGAAACATGATTAGTTCATGATTTATCCACCTAGCAACATAAAGTAGGATATTTTCAAGGAAATAAACATGATTAAATGATATGTTTTAAAGAGGAATATTCTCTTGAATATTTAGACTTTTGGGGGGAAAATTTGGCATGAGTTAGCAAGTGAAATTGTATAAATGCAATGAAAATACTCTTGCATAATGGGGTTAATGTTTCTGAGAAATTTTTAGATAAACCTTTTTCTTGAGAGGCCATCCGAGAAACCTATTTATTTCCCTATGTTTGTATATTTATTCATGTCAAGATGCTTGCAAGTGTAAAACCATTGACAAGCTATGATATTATTGAATAAAATTTCCATTGTCGATGAATCTAGTGAACCTTGAATGAATTTGCATTGATCATGAGCATAATTGTGTTTGATTTTATTTTAGAATTTTTTCAAATAGTTTTTCATGTTCCTATTGCAATCTTATGTTGAAATCCCTCGAATCACACAAGATCTTATCCACGTGGTAGTATTGTGGCATTTTCAATTTCATTATGAGAAGATATTTCATCTTGTAATGAAATAAACAATTTAAAATCATTTTACTTCCACTATGTTGACAAAGATTGTTTTTATCCTATGAGTGTATCTTAGGCGTGACGAATCAGGGATTTCAAACGTTTAATTGAGTATTTAACATGAGCCTTTGTGTTGAATTCTTGAAGAGTGTATGAAATCGTGCATCTTTGGGCCTCAATTGATACACACGTTCTGGTTGAAGGAATATTTTGGCTATTTTGAAGCATTGTGTCTGTGATTTTTCCAATATTTGTAAAGGCTCTCAAATATTTGGTATAATAAACTTTATCTTGCTTAAATTCCCACCAAAAACTTCTCAAATGATAAATCCTACATGAACTACCCCTATTTGTACTATGTATCCACAAAGATTTAACAAATTTTACTACCAAAATATGCAAAGACAATCTAGGTTTCAATTATTGTCTTTAGTAACCAAACCTTTCCAGAAACATCTCCACTCTCTAGTGTGGCAACTTGTGAGAGTTAGATTGTGTTGTATTGATCATATTTTCTCAAGGTTTTCATGAAAATTGTGTAAAGAAGGATCTCTTGATATCCTTCACCAACATAGGTTATAGAATGGGTCCTCTCACCCTAGTTGAAGGCATAACCTAAAGTAGTGAGGGTAGATCAAACCCTTAGTAAGGTTCTATCCATTTCTCCAACACCTGAGTAACAAAGAGTCAATTGAATCCCCTCCCGGCTATAAAATGACTTATATCATGATTTGTCTATCTCTAAGCATCCTGTCAGTTTCATGATGCTACTCATCTCTCGTAGGAGAATCAATTTTTGATACCAACACATAGAATGCTTAAATAACTACAGTTATAAATCCACATATCATGTGAATATATCCTCTTCCAAAGTGGAAAACCACCCACCACTTCTTTGGCGCGTCAACTCTCCTTTTGTGCCTCGTCCCTTTTGCCTAGAAACATAGTACATGTCATCGTTGTTATGGAAACTGGATCAAACAAATGGGCATGCTCATGTGTTATATCATCCACATGCTCAAGTATGCCCCCATCAAGTAAATCGGTCGGCACTTTCTAAATCAATGTGTGGATGGACGTGTCTACTATCGGGGAGAAATATGCAACACCTACAAATAACGGAACACATTAGATAACTATCAAGTATCACATAGGTCAACACGAAAACACACAACATAGCTATATACACACACTCTGCTATAGCCATTTCCACATTGTTGGGAGCATGTGCTTAACCCCCGTCCTCCTTGTGTTAATCATGGTGTCTTTGTGAAAAATGAAAACAATAATACACACCGATATGCCACCCACCATACGCAGTACTAATTTGTGTAATCCACATCATCTCGAGTATGTTGGCTCTATCGCCGTGTCTACCTCATCCGGCCCGGGAGGTACTAGCTTCTCTCCTTTGGGCCTTGGCCTTACTCTAGCCCTTTTGGTGCTCTAATATCTTTGAACAATATATATGGCTCTAGGGGCACATCATGAGCCATACCAAACTATTGTGAAACTCTCTCTACATGAAATATATCCACTACCCCTAGAATGTGTTCCTCTACCACGAGTCCTATGTATACATTGTAACTCTATATCAATCTATTTACATCCTCCATAATCATAGTATGGCTTCCATACAATTGCATCATGTACCATCATATCTATCAATTCCCTATAAGTATCTATGTCCATCTTGCGCTCACAAACATTAATCAACCTCCTTGCATATATCTCTAACCTAGCTCACTCTCCTCATGGACCTCCAAGTCGGCCTCAACACCGATATGTGCTTAGAGGCCCATACATGCAAAAATGTAGTAGCTCCTATCCCGCCTTTATTCTAAACATGAGTAAATTTGTATAGGTCTCTTTATAGGTGGGACATCGCATACATTTGCCATGTATTTCATGTGCTCTCCTCCTCTATCTTCGACATATATTTTGAATTTTATACAAGATGCCCACACCTCCTCCCTTCACTACGATATATGAAGCAATAACGATGTTAATGAACTTCCACAAACATAGAAACCTGGACCTCAAGATAACATCCAAACTAATATGGTTCTTAGAAGGTAATCACATGGTACTCGAGCCCCCACAAAATATCATCTAGCAACACACATATGTATCTCCATGTCTTCTAATGGCATAACCTATACTCTCTCGATAACAAATGGAAGAGTAATATGTTGTAGACATCCTCCAAATTAAATTTAATCTCACCCATAGGTAGCCAAAATGTACAAGATTATGTGTACAACCTCTTGAATAGTGCGGCATCAAGATAGGCATATTATGTGCCACATCCCACATTTTTTCTATGTTTCATTGGTCGACGGTCCATAACGTCCTAATCCTCATCTAAAACACCTAGCCCAAGAAAGGTACTCAAGCGAAAACCTCCATGAAACTCCCTTGAGTGTATATCCCTCTGCACAACAAAAACGACAACAAAAACATCATTAGAACACTATATAAGTCAAAACACCTTCGCCTATCACACATTCTAGACTATGGTGCCCGGGAGCAGGACACTAGCGTTTGGATCCGGGTGCTCATGTCCGAAGGGTCACTGGTGTCGTCACCATTCTTTTCAAGGTCTAAAACATTGAAAAAATTTAAAATGTAAAATTTTCAAAAACTCAAAAAAATGAGTACTACACCATATATTTTACGTAAAAAAATACGCTTACCAAATTTTCAGTCATACATGACATTATAGTGGTTGCCACCATCTCAAATTGGCTAGGAAGTGTTGCTCTCACTTGTAAAATCCTTACTTTATTAGAGCTCACTATCATAATCATGTAAACAAAAATGAAGTGGATAATCACTTTTTCACCTCACTACTTATACTTACTTTTCATCACCTACTTTACTATGGTCATTATTTTGCGCCTATTCTCACAACTAATACACACCACACTGTTTTTGTCATAACTTGAGCATTTTTACTCCAATTTCAACTCCGTTTATGGCATTCTTATTATAATGCCTCATGCCACTATACTATACACATTATATCTCTCCTTGACATATATTTCACTCAATCTATACACATTTTGGCATTTAGTATCACATTTTACCTTTTATGCTAACTTTCAACTCAACACTCGTTGTTATAATTACTCCCTTTCACCAAAAGGGGGTAAAAATTTAGGTCACCCGACAACTCCCCTTATATCACCATGCGTTCAATAAAACACTACTGATTCAAAAAATTCAAACATTTACTAATCAACTATGTGACATTTCACCATTGATTCCCCCTCATGACCTAATTTGGGGGAAAAACATACAATTTTTATATGTGACATTTCATCACTTCCCCTTAATGACCTAATGTAAATGAAATAAAGCGTTAAAATTTTTCCATGTGATCAGTCACCAATTTCTATCAATTCTCCTTAATTACCTAATCTAGGGAAACAAGCGTAAAATATATCTACGAGTAATCAATAAATCAATCAATAGGTTCAAATATTTAAATCAAAATCATATCACTCAATTAATACAATATAACACAATTAGACTCCCAGATGACCTAACTTGGGAAGTCATTCTACATTTTGTGTTTTTTTCCACATGACCTAACTTATAATCCATCATACATTTCTCTTTGTTTCCATATGACCTAGCTCGGAAGCCATCACATTACGGAGAAACCAATGGAGTGGGGGAAAGAGTGCCTTTCCTATACCACTCGATATGAGTCTACTATTTGATCAAAATTATTTGGATCCAAAAACAACAAATGTTTGATTTGAGTCCCTCTAAAGTGGCTAAATCTTCATGATGTAGTACATTACAATCATCACTCGCGTTTAGTACACTTCATCATGGCATTACGTTTCTCACTACATTGCATGGATCAACATGCTATATGGTTCTTTCGGCACAATGTTACTACCCCATATATGAATTCTACTATAACTTGGGTTTCTTCAGACTTCTCTTAGAATGAATCTCTATCTACTTTATGTTAACGAGATTTCAACCGACCAACATAAAGTGGGGGAAAATGTAGTCAAAAATTCATGC
This sequence comes from Taxus wallichiana var. yunnanensis, assembly GCA_018340775.1. Lineage (NCBI taxonomy): Eukaryota > Viridiplantae > Streptophyta > Pinopsida > Cupressales > Taxaceae > Taxus > Taxus wallichiana. The sequence goes on from CM031233.1 coordinate 239,185,705, forward strand.
ACTTATTATTACAATTATACCACCAAGTATGTTGTTTCTTTATAAATGTTAGGTAATAAAAGTATTCACTAATGGCTCATCTCCTAGTCCTATCGTCGGTTTAGTCAATAATTTTCATTAAGTGTCTTACGCGAGTTGTGAGTTTTTACACGCTTTGTTTGTCTCTTAGGGAGTCTCGGCTATAATTAATTACGTAGTTTTCATCTCTAGTCTCTGACTAGGGTTCTTAGGGATGGATTAGGGTGCCAATGGGTTCCCTGGTCCTTATTTTTAGGATCCTTAGTTTGGGTTGCACTTGATTCTAATTAAGAGTTTCAAGGTTGGTCTCTACAGTTTTCCCTCCCACTCTCGTAGGTACTAGTCAAAGCATGTTGGGTCATTAGTGTCAAAATTTGAGTAAGATATCCTTATATAAACAAAATATACCTACTATTTTATGGTGGAATATATAATACTAAGGGCTAGCTCTCGACTAAGGCAAGGGACTACATTTGAGCATCATTGCATATCAAATACCGCATATAAAAGGGAAGTCTCTTCTATTCCATCTATCATTTTGTATTTTATCTAGCTATTGCCCCTATCTATGTGTCTGACGCTAGGGAAGACTATTGCACACATAACAATAAATAACTACATTGGGTTTAGAATGTAGTGTAGGGCTTAGTTGTAAGTCCACCATTGTGGACATTAAGGACAATCTGACCCCTTCATTTGCATATTTTGTTTAGGGATTTGATGATTTGTATGGGGTTTTTCAGGTGAATCTTCATTGCAAGTTTATGACGTCATAAGTGAAGCTAGTGCGACATCAATGCAATAAAAGGTGAATCATTGTGAAGATCTAGTAAAAATACCATATCCAAATTTATAGTTGTTCTACAAATGATGGAGCCCATATTGTAGACCAAGCCCCCATAAATGCCCCAGTCTAGCTAAATATTCATCTACAATTTACTAAGGTGTGTTATAATACTTTTTCCGTCCACTCATCATCATGCTCATTCCTAGATCACAATGAGGTAAGTCATTTATAGGTTAGTACCTTTACCTTCCTATTTCATTTCATTTAAAAATAAAATAAACTATCTAGCATTCATATTTTAGTTTATACCAGTTATTTCATTGTTGTTCCTAGTTTAGATTAACTTATATAAATTCATATTTTAGTTAATAAAAAAATAAACCCAAGTTTTTCTAGTCAAAACATCTATAAAATTCATAAAATATATGCTTCCTCCAATTGATGGTGTTTGTATAGGTCCACATATATCCGAATTGATGATCTCAAGAAGATATCTAGCTCTATATGACTTGCCAACAAGAAAATTTTCTCTATGTTGCTTCCCTAGGATACAAATTTCACAAGGCTTGTTCAGTTGTTCTATCAAAGGAAAAACCTTCACCATATGTTTCTTTTGTAATAAATGTAAACCAAAAAAATTAAGTGTCCAAATCTAAAATGCCACAAGTATGTCTCGATAATTTAAAGAATCGTTAAATGTTTGTGAAGCAATCTCTATAGTTAATAAATCATGTTAGATTTTTAATGGAAACATTTTGTTTCTTATTTTTTTATTATTAAAAAAAAATTTGGAAGGGATTATACCCTTGTACAAAAGGTTCACTAGCGATTTAACAATTGCAACAAATGAAAAAGAGATCAAAATTAGGATTTTACAATAGAGCCCAAAAGTAGATAGACAATATTCCAAGTAAAGTACCAAATCCTATGAAAAATACCAAAAGAAAATACAAACATACTGAAGTGGAAAGTTGTAGCAGTAAGTTTAGCCAGAGAAAATCATCAAAACAACTCGTACAACAAAAAATAATTGTACAACAAATGTCCACCTAGGTAGGGGAAAAAAATTCTTGGGATTCTTTTCTATGTTGAATCGTTTTGCATCCATTCTTATTCTCCTCAAGAGGAAGAAAAACTTCCATTGCCTCAACAAGTGTATTAGTACAGTTTTGTAAAGGAAAAGGAGGCCCTTGTAGTGGACTCCTTACATGGTGATCCAGGCCCTTATCTTGTAATAGATTGGATTGTGTATACTCATGAAGCAATAGATGCAAGTTTGTGGATGTATCTTCCCCTGTTGTGTTTTTTGCATTCCTCTTTCCCCTTCAATCTCATTGCATATATATTGTGTCTATTCTATGTTATTACAGGGATTCATTATTATTGTGCATGTATGAACTATGATTGTGAATGCATTTTCAAGAATGTGGAGCACTGTTATCACCCCTTCTGGTATGTATTTTGGTTATGTTTTTCACAAATTGGAAAATTGTCCTCATTCCCTCCTTTTCTAATGTATCACCGCTTTAGTGTAGGCTTTGTTTTCATGCATTCTCTCTCCTTGGTCCCTTGGAAAGTTAGATTAGGATAGATTGTTTTTTCCTGCATTAGAGTAGATTGTGGCAGGTAGTTTAGGAGCAAGAACCAACTTTCTCTGGAGGTCTATCTCAAGTATCAAGTCCCACAACTTGGAGACAGTACCCATGTTATCCAATCACAATGTGAGCTCAAGCATACACACTTGTCCAAAACAAAGGGTGTTGTGATTTAGAGATAACAATAAATTTTTGAACCTTTAGATATATCCACCTAACTTGAATAATCAAGTTCGTTGTTGATAATTTTGAGTTTTAGTCATGTTTTACTCCCTTGAACATAAATGTGTGTAATTTAACCTTATTGAAACCTTTTGGGTTGTTGTACCCTTATTTCCTCTTAGCTTGATGGGTGCATGGTTTGTGGTCTTTTAGGAGTGATTCTATATCTCTATTTTTAATAGAGTCACCCTTCTTGTGTTTAGAATAGGCCATTAGTGACCTAGGCTTATCGGAAAAGTTAGGCAACAAATGTTAAGGATATGGAGGAATTTTGGAATCCTCCTTCCTTTTGGGGAACCATGATGTTGTCCCCCTTGTCCTTTGGGGAAGAGAATGGTGTAGGTTGTTTTCGTAAGTTTCAACAAGAATGTTTGGTGTGATTGTTTGACCTCTCTTGTTGCCTTTTTTTCCTATCTCGCTTAAGTGTTCTTATGTGTTATAATATTAAGCTTGTGTTTGTTTTAAGAATTTTTGAGTTAGGGAGTGTTTAGAATTAATTAAATTCATTTGATTATATAGAATGAATGATACCTCTTGTGTCGATATGATAGTATGGGAAAATATTGTCTATCACCAAAAAATGGAAATGTTTTCTAATTGATTGTGTTTTCTAAATCAAAATTAGTGGTTATCTGTTACAATATTTGGGTACAATTTAAGTTATGCAAACCTTGTAGCCAATATTATGCTTAGTTTTACCATGAAAATTTAAGTGAGTCCTTCCAAATTATATGAAGTACTTCCAATAAATAGTATGCATCCTTGTAAACGCTTTTGTTAAATTTAGGTGTTTTCCTTGTTGTCAAACCTCATCTTGTGGGGTCCTTAGTTTTTTTAAGTATAAGGTTGGATTTCTCATGCAAAATTTAAGGTAATGATTAGTAGTTGTTAATTTTGTCTAAAGAGCAAATATTGAAGTGTAATTTGACTTAAGAAGAAGTCTTATCCTTCATATTTCTGTGTGTTTCACTCATGAGTGGCTACGTGGACACCTTATGTACATAATTTTTCCTATTATTCATGGACCTTAGTTTTCATTCATTGGGATCCCATCAAAAAAATTCCCATTTAAATGTTTTGTGTTGTAACTTGGTTAACCTCATTTTAATTACTCTATAGGGTTGAATGGTAACAATCTTGTTTAGAGGAGGTTTAGTATCCGTGCCTAATAATCTCCCTTCTCATTTTGCAATAAGTGTTGGACCAAACCGGGGTTCCGAGGGACACACTTTAAATTCAAAGTAAATAAACCTCGTGGAAGGACTTACTTCTATTTGTATGCTTTATTTCCCTACCTCTTTCCTTGACTTCCGAAGGAATTCAAATCTAAGGGGAGGGAGATGTAGTTCCAAATCATCATTCGACACCTATTTTGATATTTTCATGAGTACTAGCTACTTAGTGACATGGACCTTGTTTGATATTTTGATAGACTATTGTTAAACACGATGGATATTTTGATTATCATGATGTTTTGACATTTATTATGGAATGGATGGGTATATCGAGTACATTGATAGACACTTTTATACATGATGATGATTTTGAGTCATTTTGATAAATGCCGACATTTTGGACTCCTAACAATAGTGATTATGTTTGGATGGTTGAACTAACCATATGAGGATATTGATGTCACGTTCTATTTATATTGTGATGATAATAAATGATTCATAGTATGTTTTTGAACACATCTAAATACATTTATAAGTTACAATGGATTAATGACATGTATGGTTGACGTTAATTATGAATTGTGATTATTGATAATTGTAAATAATTCGTTAGAGTAAGATTGTTGAGCCCGATAACAATGCGGTTATATTTTATGATGATGATTAAATGATGGATGATATGTGTGTTTTAAATTTTAATGTATTGATATTTCCTCGACGATGAAGGTGGTATTGTATTTTTTTATTTTAGGAAATGAAATCACTTTAAACAAGAAGGGACTAGGAGAATAATTGTGGAAGAATATCGATGTTGCAACACGGTCACCTTGGCACCTATGTGTGTTTTATTGTTTTTCTTAGCATGCTAGTTAGGAGGTCTCCACGGGGGAGGACCTCATATATGACCATGGGTTTGTGTGTTGATTTTCCCTCTTTTATTTTATTTATTTTGTTGTATATGTGATTTATTTAAGGATAAAGTATTCTCACTTTATTATTGCTTAACTAATATTCTCTTGATTAGTTAATTAATCATGTTGATTATGATAAGTTGGGATGTGACTATGTTGGCGATAAATGGGTTGGAAAGTCCTTCGTACCTTAATGATTTTTTATTGGATTTTTTTTTAATTTTGGCAAGAGTACCCTTTCCCATTACCCAAACTCGAATTTGGGCTTTGATCGCACTTTTGGAGGGTTATGAGACAAGTTAAACTTGTCCCATACCTCTTTAAAATTTCCACCAACCATACCTACGATGTAAGAGGCCAAATTTATCCCTTATGATGTATTTTTGAATGAAAAGGGGTAATTAATGTCACCTTTTACTTACCCTCTTAATTATGTCATTGGAAGCATGGAGTAGAGGTTTGAGTGCAAGTTTGAGTGTGTCATAACCTCACCCTACCAATTTTTGATTCTTGGTCCTTTTGTTTGAATTACAAAGGTGGATTGGACGGGTAGTGATGTGTCATCCTACATGGAGCCACCTCATCATCCTCTCCACATTTTTTATTTAATTGGAACTCTTATTTGTTTTGGGGGTTACTTTTTTTGGAACTTGGGACATTTATTTTGGATTGGATTGGACTTACAATAATATTGAAGTTTTTTTCTTGAATATTGAAGGTTATTGTAATGGCAAGGTAGGGTCTTATACCTTGCATTTTACTTTCTTGTTTATGTGTTTCGTTGGAAAGAGAAAGGATGTACATGTGTTTGTAATAAATTATGGTAGTTTTGACCTTAAGGATGGTGTGGGGAGAAGGAAAATGGGGTATTTGAGGGAGGGATAAGAGTTTTGTATGTGTATATGGAGGGAGTGTGGGTAGAGTGTTCCACCTTGTGAAGATAAGGGATATTTATTTCTTTATCTTTATATGTTTTACATGAGGGACTGATAAGAGATTTGAGGGAGTGATAAGAGATTGAGGGAGGGATAAGATTTTTGTATGTGTGGATGGAGATTTTGGAGTTTTCAAAGTTGAAACTTAACGCACTTGGGAGGTGTAAGGGGTTCCCATATTTCTCATCTCACTTGGCTTACTTTTAAGGCTATGGGGTTTTGGAAAGCTGTAAATCTTATTATTTTTGTTTTTTTTTTCAATGCGTTGCAAGTTTGTTTTTTTAAATGTTATGTGGAAGGATTTTATGAATTTTCCATGGTTGTAATACATCCCTTATTGATCCATTTTTGGGGCTTGTGGGCGAATGAGAAGATTGGTTTCACCTTCTCAATGGATTAAGGTTGGAAGGTGAGTGTTTCCTATGTTCCCTTCCTTTGATATTATGTTGAAGATGGAGGAGTTATAGATTTAATCCATGTGAAGGATTTGTAGGTGTATTTGAAAGAGAATGTTGTTGTAAAATTAAACATGTTGTCTCCACTTAGTGTGGAGGGCTTTTATACTTGTATTTTAAGTGTTAAACCTCTTGTAAAGAAATTATTCAAATCTTCTATGAGTTATTGAACTATGAAATGTAGGAGTTGATAGAAGAGAATTTGAATGTTACATTTTATTGGAAATGAATCCCATTAAATTATGCAATTCAATTTAAATTTGCATTTTATTTTATTTTGGGATATGGTTCATAATGTAATCATGTTACTAAATTGAAAATCTATATTTCATTTGAGGTTTTATCCATGAATCACAACTATAATAAAATTATTGGCTAAAATGTAGTTTTGTCATTTTAATTTAGTTAGTAAACTTAGGAATGTGCCACTATTCTCACACCATAATCAATGTTATTGAAAGCCATGCATACAACTAGTTACTTTCAAATCCAAAATATATATATATATATATATATATATATATATATATATATATATATATATATATATACATACATACATATATTCTCCCTAATTTTGTAATTGTGATGAAATGAAAAGAAACACACACACACACACACACACACACACACACACACACACACACACACACACACACACACACACACACACACACACACACACACACACATACATACATATACATACATATATACATATACATACATACATATATATATATATATATATATATATATATATATATATATATATATATATAAACATACACACACACACACACACACACACACACACACACACACACACACACACACACACACACACACAGATATATGTGTGTGTGTGTGTGTGTGTGTGTGTGTGTGTGTGTGTGTGTGTGTGTGTGTGTGTGTGTGTGTGTGTGTGTGTGTGTGTATATGTATATATAATATATATATATATATATATATATATATATATATATATATATATATATACATATATATATATACATATATATATATAGATATATATATATATATATATATATATATGTATGTATGTATGTATGTATGTATGTATGTATGTATGTATGTATGTATGTATGTGTGTGTGTGTGTGTGTGTGTGTGTGTACATGTATGTATGTGTATATATATATATATATATATAAATATATACATACATATACATATATATATGTATGTATGTATGTATTATTAAATACAAACAAATTTTTTTGGGTGTAGATATATAAAATTATATATATATATATATATATATATTAAAAATATTATAAAAATAAATCTTAATATAAATAAATTATAATATGGGGGTGGGGGTGATGTTGCCCCCTACTATTCATTTTATTTAAAAAGAAAAATAATTTAATTATAAAATTGGGACGGCTGACCCCATCCCTCCCATTATTCATTTTACTCTTTAAAAAATTATTATAATATGAGGGGTGGTGGACCCCTAAACACAAACCCACTTCGTTTGAAATGGCCGTGACCTATACATATCGAGCACAACCCTTTGGGTGACTTGTATACTCAATATAAAACAAAAATATTAAAATGTGTGTGTGGGGAGGTGGCGGGGCGGGGGGGGCGCGCACACTCACGTATATACCAATTTATATAAATATCTATATATTTAAAATATATATTTCTATCAAACTAGTTTTCTAGGTTCTAAAAAAATTCAATGAGGGTAAACAAATACCCAAAACTAGAAAACCTGGTACATTCGTAAAATATGTATAATGATAATAACCTCTATATGGAAAACCCTAGTAAGTGAATGCTAAAATATACAAAATGTATTTCCGGGAATAAACTTTCCCCTCCATTTTTGCGCTTAAGAAAACAAGAGACCCTCCATAGATCCCCATTTGCATCCACGGCCTCCATCTCCTTTAACCTACAAATCCAAATGTGTAAATAATAGGATTAGGGAAACAACAAAATAAAAGGGAAACATAAAGATGTTTAGGGTTTGTACAGATACCTAGAATCTACCGATCTCATTGATCTAATCCAAGGGTGGAGATTAGACCCTACACTTTTTAAGATGTGGGGAATTTGATGTGAATGGGTATTTTAGAATTAAGTTTATGGGTATTTGGCTAATGGCTTCAATGTAGGGACTTTACACATGGGTATAGTCAGTATAAAGTGTTGTGATCCTTTTGGATTTTACATCAATAAATAAATAAAATGCTCTTTATTATAGGTTAAATAAATAGATATTGTGCATGGCTATATTTAGATGAATCATTAAAGGTGGTTAAAATAATTAAAAGCGAATATATAGTTAAAGAAATAAATGATGGGCATGGTTATTAATTATTTAGGGAAGTAAATTTAAAGTCAACTTAGGAAATAACGCTTAATGAATTTCAGAGGAATCTAAGTGGATAAAATAAATGAAATTTATTTAGACAATATTTAAATAATATTAAAGGAACTTAGGAAGAGAATATTGCTCAGTAATGATTTTGGGAATTAATTATTAATATTTGATTATTAAATTGGTTCCAACTACATTAATCGCATGTATAAAATAATAGATGAGTAATTAAATTAATGTTTCGATACTTTAATCAAAACAACACAAACATATTTAAACAAAAATATCATGGTAATTTTTCCCTAAGTAATTGGTGAAGTTCAAGATTGTTTAGTTCGTCGAAATGTGGGCATTACACATAGATACATTATAAATGGTAAGCTTTGGTTATCACAAAATGGATATCTAGAAAAGATACTAACCAAATTTGGCATGAAAGATGTGAAACCAGTTAGAATACCTTTTTTTTCCCATTTCAAACTTTTTTCAAGTTTATGTCCTAGAGAAGAAGAAGAAAAGAAGTATATGTCTCATGTACCATATGCTAGTAAAGTAGGAATTTTAATGTATCCTATGGTATGTAGAAGGCAAGACATTTCACATCTAGTTGGATTTTTCAAGAGATTTATGGTAAATCTAGATATAGATCATTGGTTAGTAGTGAAGTGGGTGTATCACTACTTACAAGGCACAAGTGGCTATTACATCACCTATAATAATAAGAGTGATTATATTTATGGATATGTTGATTCAGATTTTGTAGGTGATTTGGATAAAATAAGATCAACTTTTGGTTATGTTTTTACACTTGCAGGTGGACCTATCAGTTGGATGTCAAAGCTTCAAACGATTATTGTTGTGTCAACAACTGAGGAAGAATATATAGCTGCCTATCAAGCTTGTCAAGAAGAAATTTTGCTAAAAGGTTTATTAGATGAGATTGTAAGAGATCAATACAATATGAAGGTATTGTGTGACAATCAAATTGCTATTTATTTGGCCAAGAATCTGGCATATCATAGTAAGAAAAAGCATATTGCAGTTAAGTATCATTTTTTTAGACATGTTGTTGATTAAGGGACAATAACACCGAAAAAGGTCCACACCACAAAAATTATGTTGTTATGTTCATAAAACTAGTACTTTTACGAGTAAGATAAAATGGTGTTTGGCTTATCTAAGCTTGGAGAAAAGGTGATGATTTGGTCATGTAAGATGTTAAGTAGATTTATTGTCAAGGTGGAGAATGTTAAATATGTTCCAACAAAGTTACATTTTAATCCCTTTGCAGAAAAATTTGTACCTCACTTATTAAGGGGGGTTTGGGGGGCTTTCCCCCCCTCCACTCTTGTCGCAGGTTGGTCATATTTTTAGAAAAGAAAATATGAATTGTTTTTTTCCACTCTATTGTTGGGAGGAGGAATCCTAACTATACTTCGTCAATTAGGTGTATATATTTTTGTGAAGATATAAAGTTTCTCATAATCAGTTCACAGTAATCGGTTCATCTTGAGTTAATAAAGCTTGATATATTGCACCGTTGATGTTTCGCTAAGCATTCGGGCTTGGGGTTTTACTACGTAAATTTGGTTTTTCATCTCTTGCAAGTTTGGTATTTCATTGATTTGATTTATCTCTATCTCTATAAATCCGTTATTTTTTCTTCACATTTTGCATATTCATTGTTGCATAGTCCTGTAATTTTCTAAATATAAAAACATAATCCCCTAGTAAAATATTAAAAATAATTTATTTTATGAATTGCAAAAAAATACCTCACAATACTATTTTCGCTCCACTTTACCCACAGACACATAATAGTTGCATAGGACAAAGCTTTGGATGAAATAAAACCCACACTCCTCTTTATTTATCTTAATAAATGACAGCGATGATGGAGGAAAACATATTTGGTGATGCAAGATTGGTGTTGTTTGGAATAAATTTTGTGAATCTCAAAATCAGTATTCAAATACAATTTCAATCATTCCTTGATTGGTTGGCATAATCTGCAGTAATATATTATAATGCTAAAGCCAATAGAGGTGAAGACACACTAAATATTTTCATTTGGCTAACATTATAGTTTATTGTTATGAGATATGTATGTTTACTACCTTACTACCCAAGATGAATATGCCTCTTTAGTGCAGCTTATAATTTATTCAAAGAATCAACAAACATTATTTTCCTTATTACCTAGGTAAGCATAATTCTTCAATAATTATTTGAAATTGCTTCAATGTCTCTATAAACTCAGTTAGTAGTTTACTATCAATGTAACATTACACCTCCTTTTGGTGCATGTGTTATTGGTATGTTTTTTATGATGAATGACTTTGGGAAGTGCGGATGAGAGGTTGATGATCGTCTTTGGGCATACTTTAATTTAATGAGGATTAAGATTCTCTTATGGGTTGTTGGTCGCCAAATAGGACTTCACAAAGAGCAACAGTCAAGGGACACGAATTCCCTCCTCTTTAATGGGAGAGGTTCCTTATTCAGAAACGAACCTATTTACAAATATACAAAACATGATTTTCTTGTGGAACTTGGATATCTCGAAAGTGTTTTCTATAAGAATCATCAATTACAAAAGGATCGAGGAATGAGAATACAAGAATGAGCAGAAGGGCAACAATCATAATTATAGATGACAGAGTAATTCTTTATGTATGGGTTACGTTGAATTGAAACAAGATCATTTGTATCATATTAGTAAGATGAAATTTAAAAGACACAAATTTCTGTAAATAACATCTCGCAAGAATACAAATTTTCTTAACATAACACGCATACAAATGATCTTCACAAAATTAAATGAAAGGCTTAGGGATAAAAGAGATTAGATAGACGAAGAATGAAAAGCCCTTCTGTATTGATTTCTTTATGATTTATTTACAATTTCAGAAAATAAGCCAAGTTCTTCCTTCGCAAAATGGTGAGGAGAGGCCATTATATAGCTTACAAATCAGTTACTCTTGGTAACTACTTCTTTTAACTAAATATTAGTTAAGGATTGCCAATCGCAATACCTCAACTTATTACAATAAATCCAAGAAAAAGAATTGGAAGAGAAGAGAAGAATAAGGAGAAGAAGACAGGTGGTTATGACTAGGAGGGACCCACTGACTTCAAAATCCACTGCCTGAATCTCTTCAATGCCTCGGCTATGTCTCTGCCACGAGGGACTGACGTGTTGGCTGTAGACTGGGTCCAAAATCGAGGCACTTCTCCATTTCCTTATCAAACTCGACATGAGTATGATAGTCTTTATTTGCTTCTTCAATGGCAGATTGAAGAGAGCAGATCTCCTTCATTTTCTCTTTGGAAATGGAGCTTTCCTTGAATAGATTATCTTTGAAACCTCCAGTGAAAGCTAGACCACTGTCGTGAATCATCTGTGCCATTGGTGTAGGGTTTGCATCTGTCATCCTCGACCAAAAATCACCAAAGTCAAGGTGGCGAACCTCACTATCCCCGATATCGGGAACAACGGATTCTAGTGGTGAGACTTGTTCCTGACCCTGAAATTTAATCTTCATGTTGATAGTAATTTGGAGGGCGGAGCTGCAAGCTAGACTTGGGAAGGAATTGCAGAGGAAAATGGATACGCGCGTAGGAATTTAGATTGCAAAGGTTCGAGCAAAAGATAGCATGAAAGCAGTGTGAAAAATGCATAGGGGGTTCACTCGTTATATAGCTATTTAGGAGAGAGAAAGGTAATAAATGTGCATTCAATACATACCTACCAATTTGAAAAGAAATATATTCAGGTAGAGTGGGAAAAATTAGCACGAATGGCACTTAGTTCAGTTGGGACACGCGGGATGCGAAAGCATAAAGTACGCGACTCGGCCGATTCAAGCGATATGGGGAAAAGATGCACAAATTCTCTTAGAACACGCGGGACATGAAAGCGTGAAGTACGTGACTCACCGATTCGGGCGATGCAAGGGAAAAGACGCACAAATGCTCTTGGAACACGCGGGACAAAATTACGCAAGCACGTGACTCAGCCGGATTCAGACGAAAATGGAACAAGTGGTCCGGGCGAACTTGGGACATTTGGGATAAAAATTTTGACGGGCCCAAAAAGAATAGACTTTGTAGTAAACCGCCGATCGGGAATAGAGGGCCCAATTGAACTTGGGACACGCGGGACAAAAATGTCCGACAGGCCCGAAAAACACACAAAATGACCCAAAAATGTAGATTTCTCAATTTCTTTGGCATTTCACATTATCAAGACAACAGAGAAAACACTTAAACTCAAAATTTTAAATTCTCACCTTCTTAGAGCAAGGAATTTTGAGTGGACAATAAACCTGCTCCTTCTCGGGGATGACTTGGCATAAATTCAAGGAATGAGAAAAGGTAAGAACTTAGACAGACTCGGGGAAGTAGACCAGTACCTTATCCATTGGGCCACAGAGTCAAAAAGAAAACCAATACAGAGGACAACACACCAAAAGGGAAAGAAAAACAAATTGCTATACAGAATATACAAAGGACTCCCTAATCACCTATGACTTGAACAATTTCAGGTACTGCCCACTATAAGGAAGTGGGAGAGAAGAACCATCCATATAATCAAGGTAAAAAGAATTTTTACCAGTGAAGTGCCTAATCTTGAAAGGTCCGAGCCAAAGGGAATCAAACTTGCCATGGCTGCCACGAGGTTCATGCCTTTTATCCCACAGAAAAACAATGTCTCCAACTTGGAAATCTCTCGAACTCGGCTTTCTTATCAAACAGGACCTTAAATTTTTGTTGATGAGCATATATCTTATCAGAAACTTCTAATCTATCCTCATTCAATTTGTGAAGGTACATTATTCTCTTATCCAAAGCATCATTGAAACTGGTATCTTCAATGGCCTTCATTAGATGCAAGGCTGGCAGCTCCACTGTTACTGGCAATTGAGCTTCTACTCCATATACCACTTGAAAAGGAGACATTCCAATGGCTCTCTTAGGTGTGATCCTGTCTGCACAAAGAGCATCATATAGTTTCTTGTGCCCGTTTCGTTGAGACTCATTGACTAATTTCCTTATAATGGTCACCAAATTTTTATTAGTGGATTCTGCTTGTCCATTTCCCTGAGGATAGTAATCTGAGGAGTGAGCCAAGGAGATGCCATATCCATAGCAAAAATCCATTATCTCGGTTGAAGAAAAATTTGAAGCATTATCTGTCACAATCTTGTTTGGCACACCATACCTTACCAAGATGTTTTCTTTGATGAAACTACACACCACTTCAGTAAGTAGTACTCTTTACTGGAATGGCTTCTACCCATTTGGTGAAATAATCTGTGGCAGTTAATACATGAGTATGACCAGCACTAGAAGAGGGATTAAGTGTTCCAATGAAGTCCAAACCCCACTGTTGAAAAGGTTCTTCAATTACAACTGGCTTAAGAGGCAAAGAGGCCAATTTAGGTCTACCCACGAAAGTCTGACAAGCCTCACATTTATCAACCCACTTTGATGCATCTCTGAACAAGGTAGGCCAGTAATATCCTCCACGAAGTATCTTATGAGTAGTGACAGTTGATGAGTAGTGCCCTCCACATGCTTGATCATGAAAAGCTGAGAGTAGCTTTTTCTGCTGTTCCTTGTCCACACATTTCAAAAACCTTCCATCTAACCCACGTTTAAACAAGGCATTTTCCCACAACACATATTGCACTGACCTTAGTTTAACAGTCCTCTTTTCTTTGGCAGACAAATGAGAGGGGCATTCTCCATAGGTGAGAAAATGGGTGATATCAGCATACCATTCGTCAACTGAGCTAAGAAACAGAATTGTAGGAAGACCAATTTTATCCTCCAGTAACTCATGTCTAGCTCCTTCAGCGATGAGTTCACAAAGGCCTTTTCCACATGGACGAGCTTGGTTGGTTTGATGTCAATATCATATTCTTGGACCTTGGCCACCCAGTTCCCTCTCTTGGATCCAAATTCCTACTATGTAAGAATTGACTTAACAGTTGTATCTGGTACCAACACCGTGGAGTGAGAGTTAAGAATGTAAAAATGAAACTGCTTGACAGCTTTAACCACTGCAAAAGCATGTTTTTCCATCATGGTGTATTTTAACTCGTGATATTTCAGAATATAGCTCATGAATGCAATTGGGAGCTCGTGCTCAGTAGAATCTTCTTGAGTCAAAAAACAATGCCAAGGTGTTACCTGTGGCGTAGCAATAGATAATAAAATCTTTGCTGAAATCAGGACATGCTAAAACAGGAGTTTTAGCAATGGCTCTTTTAATACCTTCAAAGGCTTCTTTCCCTCAGGAGACCAACCAAACATTTTTTTCCTTTCATCATTTGGGAGATATTCAAAGTTAGCTTAGCAAAATCAGGGATGAACCTTCTCAAAAAGTTAATCTTACCAAAGAAAGAATGCACGCCTTTTTTGCTGGTTGGGAGAGGAATTTTCTGAATAGCTTGAACTCGCTCAGGATCAATCTTAATACCATCTTTGGAGACGATGTGCCCTAATAATTTCCCCTCTGTGACACAAAACACAATTTTTTTAGGATTCAAAGAGATCCCATGTTCTCTACATCTTAGAAGAACTGTCTCCAGGTGCTGAAAATGATCCGCCCTTGTTTTAGAATACACAGTCAAGTCATCAAGATATACAACAATACACTTCCCTTTCAAACTTCCAAAGGCTAGGTCCATAACCCTATGAAAATTATCACTGGCATTAATGAGCCCAAAAGGCATCCTTTTTTAAGAAAAGGTACCCCAAGGGGTAGTGAAAGCCGTTTTGTGTTGATCTGCAGTATTAACTTCTACCTAATTATATCCTGAGAATCCATCAAGCATAGACAACATTTCAGATCCTGTTACTACTTGTAAGACCTGATCCATCATAGGTAAAGGATAATTATCTTTCAAGGAAGCCTGATTCAGATTCCTGAAGTCAACACAGATGCGGATCTCACCATTTTTCTTTCTAACAGGCACAATATTGGCAATCCATGTTGAATGGTGGATAGGAAAAATGATTTTGGCTTTCAACAACTTCTGTATTTCTTGAAAAATTGTGTCAGCTATTTTGGGATTGTATTGCCTCTACTTTTGTTTAAAAGGCTTAATTCCAAGTTTTAATAGGAATAAAATGCTGCATTTCTTTTGGTTGGAAAGCTTTTAAATCTTCATAAGAGTAGGCAAGAACATCCTTATACCTCTTTACAAGATCAATTTCTTTCTTCCTCTCATCTTCTCGTGTAACATTTTCCAATGTTCACGAGCTTAGGTTAGTAGAACTCCCAATATTAATTTTGTCGTACTCACTGATTGTTGAGGTCCAATAGAAGATCTAGACTTTACATACCGACGTGTTTATCAAATAGTTCCTCTAAACTCACCAATCCTTTAGGAATCTTGTTTCCCTTGAGTTTGATGCATCCATCCTGATCCATTTCTTCTCTTTGATTGGCTGCTTTGTCAAAGGGGACACTTTCACAAGGCAAGTTATCACTTCCTTCAAAGTATACTGTTCAAAATTATCTTTGAGTTCTAAGAAAGAAAGCAAGTGTTGATCATTATTGAAAACTTGCCAATTATTTGTATTATGAGGTACACTAGGTCGATGGATCATCTCAATGGTAAACTTATCATGAGAGAAGTTAGGATGAGGTATCAGTAGTGACCCTGAGACTGCTAGTGAATCAGCCCTGGTGTTCTTCTCCCTAGGTATGGCTTCGATGGAGAAAGCATCGAGAAATTCAATGGAATCCCAAACCTGATTCCTGTAATGTTTCAGCCTTCCATTTTTCACCTGGAAAAGGTTTCTAACTTGCTTTACAATCAATTTTGCATCACCATGAGCTAGAAGATTCTTCTCACCTTGTTCTTTTGCCACCTGTAGTCCAAGAATCAGAGCCTCATACTCTGCTGTATTATTGGTATTTTCAAATTGCAACTTGAATGAGAAAGGATGAAGGCTTCCTTCAGGTGACACTAGTATGACACCAGCTCCAGAACTAGCTAAGGAACAACTTCCATCAAACTCTAAAATCCAAACACCATTAGGATCTTTAGGTGACACTTTGGGGAGTTGGATTTCTTCAGGAGACATAATCATGTAGTTGCCATGCCGCATATCCTCATAGAGTATTTGTGCTTTGGGGTCATCGTTTTTTCTGTACAATATACTTAGATTGCTTCTCAGGAAGCAACTTCTTCATTTGTCCATTAACATGTATGAGGGCATGTGACCAATCCATTTGAATTTCTCCACCCACATCCTTACAGAAGTTTCTACTTAGCAACATCCCGTATGAAGGAGGAATATCTGCTACTAAGATAGTAGCCAAAACTCTCTTCTCAGGAAAAGCAGCAAAAGCCACTTGTGCATCTTTAATTCTTCCGACCAAGGGCACTTCCTTACTCTCCATAGAATAACAAGATCCATAAGTGCGTGTGAGAGTCAAGCCTAAGGCATGAGCTACTTTAGCAGGCATCACATTGTCTGAGGCTCCTGAGTCTATGACACAATTACTGAGCCTATGGCCAGCTATAAGAAGTGTCACATAGAATGGCTTGATTTTGTCATTGGGCGAGGTGACAGTGGCTACCAGATTAGGCTGTGGTGTAGAAGGAGGAGTGGGTAAAAGGCCTTTAGAAGTAGTTTTAGAATGGGAATTGACAAAGTGAATCATTTTAGCAAAAGCCTTGGGATGGGTTTGATAATACTCAGCCTCTGAGATTTGAACCTTAGTCTTTTTTAGGTGATCAATAATATCGAAAGACCCAGAAGTGGACGGGCTATCATCATTTGAAATCTTAGGTTTATCAATTTTAGGGGAAAAAGAAGTAACTTTAGTAGTAGAATTGACAGGACTCACCTTTGGTGTAGATGAAACGGGGATAGGAGATCCTCTTTTTGTAATTACGGGGATAGTTGTCGGTTGTTCTTTAGATTTATTGGTGGGCTGCTTCACTTTCTCCCTCTCGATTTGTCTCTGTTCTCGAGTCATGACAAAGTGTATGATTCGCTATTCATGTCTCGCTACTATTTCATCATAATCATCTCCATCATCAATGCCCTCTGGTGAAGAAATTAACTCGAGATCCCTCAAGTTCATCTCGCTTCATCATCTACTTCTTCCACAAACTCCTCCCAATCTTCATTAACCTCCTCATCCTCTCGGTTCCTCAACTTCACAGTTGCATTGACGGGAACTTTAATAGAGGTCCTTCAAGCGCTAGTCTTGTTTGAGAAGCAGGCAAACGATTTCTGGGCTGAAAATTCCTTCTTGGAACGTCTGCATAGGGAGCATGCTGAGCCAATTGTTTCTTAATGGTGATGAGATCACTCACAAGTTTTTGAACCAATGGATCAGTATTAGGTCCGGAGTGGAAGAGGAAGAAGAAGCAGACTTAGATTTGGAAGGGTCTCTCCTCAACTTCCCGACATGATTAAATCATCTTCGACACTAATAAAGCAAGAGTTTGTTCCTCAACCAATGTTGCAAGATTAGCCTTTCTTAGTGCATAGCTAACTTCAGTGATTGGGCATTTAGGAAGAAACATTTTTGAATTTGATCTACAGGTCGAGTATTTGGCGGAATTTTGTTAATCAACCTGTTGAAGCGGGCCACAAATTCTCTCATGGGCTCTTGTGAATCTTTCTTTATTTGAGAGATTTGGGCTAGCAAGGCATGCACATCTTCTGCTGGTTTGAAACGGTTTTCAAACCTAGTTCTCATTATGTCCCAGCTAGTGATAGCACCAGCCGGAAGGTGATAGAACCAATCAATAGCATTATCTTGTAAAGTCTCAACGAAAAGTCTCACGGAGACATCTTCATGCTCAACTCCTAGAACTCCACATGCAACTATGAAGACTACGATGTGTTCATCAGGATGCACTTTACCATCACCTTTGAATTTAGGGAAGTTCTTCCGGTTACCTCTGGGTATCTCATGCAAAGGTTGAGGGAGGGAAAGGGGCCCGACACGATGACCCCAGGGAAATGGTACCGCCATTCTTGGGAAAATGGATTGAAGAGGAACTGCAACACCAACAAGAATCAAAGCTCGAAGATTAGGACTGATTGACTCTAAAGAAATAACACCCGTAGGAATTCTATCTTGGACAGGTGGAGTACTTGTTGAACGAGTCTTTCTATTTCTTGTTGAAAGGAAAGGAAAACCCTGCCGCTCCAGAAGCTGAAACTGAGAATATTCAATACCAAGGGCCCTTCTTCCTCGAGTAAAATGTGGAGTCGCCAGATCAAAGGATGATCAAAAATTACAGAACTGGAATATGATTTCCCCAACGGAGTCGCCAAAAAACTGTTGGTTGTCAAATAGGACTTCACGAAGAGAAACAGTCAGGGGACAAGAAGTCCCTCCTCTTTAATGGGAGAGGTTCCCTTATTCAGAAACGAACCTATTTACAAATATACAAAACATGATTTTCTTGTGGAACTTGGATTCTACGAAAGTGTTTTCTATAAGGATCATCAATTACAAAAGGACTGAGGAATGAGAATACGAGAATGAGCAGAAGGGCAACATTCATAATTATAGATGATAGAGTAATTCTTTATGTATGCAAAGTTATAGTGAATTGAAACAAGATCATTTGTATCATATTAGTAAGATGAAATTTAAAAGACACAAAGCTCTGTAAATAACATCTGCAAGAATACAAAGTTTCTTGACATAACACGCATAAATGATCTTCACAAAATTAAATGAAAGGCTTAGGGATAAAAGAGATCAGATAGACGAAGAATGAAAAGCCCTTCTGTATTGATTTCTTTATGATTTATTTACACTTTTAGAAAATAAGCCAAGTTCTTCCCTTTGCAAAATTATGAGGAGAGGCCATTATATAGCTTATAAATCAGTTACTCTTGGTAACTACTTCTTTTAACTAAAGATTAGTTAAGGATTTATAATCGC
Organism: Taxus wallichiana var. yunnanensis; assembly: GCA_018340775.1. Lineage (NCBI taxonomy): Eukaryota > Viridiplantae > Streptophyta > Pinopsida > Cupressales > Taxaceae > Taxus > Taxus wallichiana. The sequence continues at coordinate 239,205,097 of CM031233.1, forward strand.
AACACCTCAACTAATTACAATAAATCCGAGAAAAAGAATTGGAAGAGAAGAGAAGAATAAGGAGAAGAATACAGGTGGTTATGACTGGGACGGACCCACTGACTTCAAAATCCACTACCTGAATCTCTTCAATGCCTCGGCTATGTCTCTGCCATGGGGGACTGACGTGTTGGCTGTAGACTGGGTCCAAAATCTGAGGCACTTCTCCATTTCCTTATCAAACTCGACATGAGTATGATAGTCTTTATTTGCTTCTTCAATGGCAGATCAAGAGAACAAATATCCTTCATTTTCTCTTTGGAAATGGAGCTTTCCTTGAATAGATTATCTTTGAAACCTCCAGTGAAAGCCAGACCACTGTCGTGAATCATCTGTGCCATTGGTGTAGGGTTTGCATCTGTCATCCTCGACCAAAAATCACCAAAGTCAAGGTGGCGAACCTCACTGTCCCCGATATCGGGAACGGCGGATTCTAGTGGTGAGACTTGTTCCTGACCCTGAAATTTAATCTTCATGTTGATAGTAATTCGGAGGGCGGAGCTACAAGCTAGACTTGGGAAGGAATTGCAGAGAAAATGGATACGTGTGCAGGAATTTAGATTGCAAAGGTTCGAGCAAAAGATAGCATGAAAGCAGTGTGAAAAATGCATAGGGGGTTCACTCGTTATATAGCCGTTTAGGAGAGAGAAAGGTAATAAATGCGCATTAAATACATACCTACCAATTTGAAAAGCAAGATATTCAGGTAGAGTGGGAAAAATTAGCATGAATGGCACTTGGTTCAGTTGGGACACGCGGGACGTGAAAGCGCGAAGTACGCGACTCGGCCGATTCGGGCGATACGGGGAAAAGATGCACAAATGCTCTTGGAACACGCGGGACGTGAAAGCGCGAAGTACGTGACTCGGCTGATTCGGGCGATGCGGGGAAAAGACGTACAAATGTTCTTGGAACACGCGGGACAAAAGTACGCGAAGTACGCTACTCGGCCGATTCGGATGAAAATGGAACAACTGGTCCGAGGGAACTTGGGACATTTGGGACAAAAAGTTTTGATGGGCCCGAAAAGAAAAGACTTCGGGTAAACCGACTGATCGCGGAATAGAGGTCCCAATTGAACTTGGGACACATGGGACAAAAATGTCCGATTGGTCCGAAAAACACACAAAATGACCCAAAACGTAGATTTCTCAATTTCTTTGGCATTTCACATTATCAAGCACAACAGAGAAAACACTTAAACTCAAAATTTTAAAATCTCACCTTCTTAAGAGCAGGGGAATTTTGAGTGGACAACATGGGTGAACATGGGTATTGAGTTAATATTCTCACATCTATTGGAGAGTTTCACTTCACATGGTTACTAATATTAATTTAACAATTATTTTCAAAATGTGGCTCATTTGCTATGACAAACTACTAACTCTATATTTTTTTATTCATGGTAAAAGTGGGTTGAGGGGAACCTACTCCATAACAAGATTTATCACCGGAGAAAATGATATAGTGATGAGGCTCAAGAGGAGCATCCTCTTATAGCGGACAAAAGGATCAACAACAAGATGGCCAAACTAACAATGAAACAAAAATAAAAATGAAACATACGACAAGATCATCCCTAAGACACAGTCCTACAAGATCTTAAATGCATATTAAGGGGATATAACATTTTTTTTCCTTTCTTCTTCTTCCCCACAATAATCCAACCTGTACTCAATATTAGGATCCAAATTTTACTGATTATGAACCAGACTGATGATTTAAAAATTCACCTTATTGTCATGAGATTCAAGAGGAAGTGGCTTTCTATCCTCAAGATTGAAATGCCTATGGGAAGCCTTAGCACTTCGAGAAGGGGAAGGCATAACCACCATAGTCGCGACTAACATCAACTTCATTCTTAGATTCAACCTCTCGAATCACTATCCAAATGACAATCAACAACTAGTTGCCTAGGATCTAAATTCTTCGACCACAACGATTTACCTTTAACTTGATATTTACCACTTATGCTACATTATATTATATGTCCGATCCAAAAATTTTAAATTCCTAATTTAACGCTAGCACGTATCTAATTCATAACTCCAATCACAAGTGTTTACCAACAAAAAATATCTTAACAATTGATAATTATTGTATTTCTATATATAGATAATGACATGAATCACTCTCCTATTTATAGATTTGTTAGAGTGGTTATCTTTTATAAAATCGTAACATTTTAATGAAATTATTTTTAATAGAAGTGTTAGCTCCATTTTTCTCTTCAACATTACATTATGATGTTTGAATGTTAGGGGACATGGTACAAGATACGTTAAATAATTTTGTGCTACCATATGTGTTTATTGATCATTAATTGTTGATTCTAAGATGTAATGTGTTTGTATTTATTTTGTATTGTCCATTCTTTAGTTTTTATGTTTTGATAGTAATTTTTTTGTGTTTTGGTTATCATTGTTTTTGGATTGTTTGTTCTCCTCTTCCATTTCGCATTTATTCCGTGTTCTCTATTCTTCGCTTGATCTAAGGTTACAATGAATTTCATGGTTTCTTGTAGAAATGTAAACTCTATATTTCTCATATAAATATTTCTGATAAGATTTTTTATGGACTTCTTTAATCCTTGATTTTATGTTAAGGGTTATGGCATTCTTATGGTCAGATTTCTCACTTACTAATATCACATGTATTGATGTATGTGTTGATATAATCTTAATATAAATTTAAAAAGTCTTAAAGGTACATTAGTCTATTTTAAAAATACATTAATAAAATAAACCAAAAGATAAATAATTTTACACAAAAGTGACATTAATATTATAAGAACCAAAATTTATTATTTTCCGGATCATCCCCATGCCTAAAATGAACAGATGTTCTCCTGCGTATTTGTCGTCCCGTTATGGGCTTCACATTGATTGTTGGTCAAATAGTATTCTACTTAACAGGCATTGACCATATTTGTTGAAGTTAAATACCATTGTTTCAGATTGTAGACAATGTTTTGCGAAACACGGGTCGAAAACTTTAGATTTGGACACGGCCATCAATAGAATAACAATGAAAACGGGATTTTCTTATAGAATGCATAGATTACTGAGTACCACAATACCATTAGACAAGGGCATGGGAAAGCAGACTATGAAAATGTTGGAGCAATATAGCTTTCACAAGTGTTTGTAGTGCAATTGAGACTAAAAATTCTTCTAGCGATATAGCTTTCACAAGCGTTTGTAGTGCAACTCGCCGAATGCCCCTGATTTACACGGGATCCTAAGAAGGTTGGGCAGTGTGGTCAGTAGCACCCTCACCAGCAGCAACATTGTTTTTAAATGGGGTTGGCGAAGCTAAACATTCGCACTAAGAACTCTAATAATTTTTTCCACATAGTACTTAACTGTTTATCAATTTCAAAACCAACCTCAAGCTATTGATATCATGCAAGAGAACAGATTTATCCATGTAAGAGAAAAAAATTACATAGGCTATAATCTAAACGCGGTATACAGATTTAAGGAAAATGTCAAATGTTGATTTTAGTGTTAATAATGTGCTCTTATAAATTGGGAACATGAGTTTCCTTCGGAAAGTAGTTTGAATGTTGAATTTTATCATCCTAAGGGTGGTCTAGAAATTGGAAATGTACAATGGGTTTTCGTAGTTAATGATATTATGGGGAATCCCATGAAAATGGAAAATCTTTTCGAGATAGACCCTAGCCACTGACCTCACTATGTAAGTGTTCATAACAGATGAAAAGTGAGCCACTTTGATTAATCTATGAATTGTAACCATAATATTGTCGCGGTGGTATGAAGATATGGGAAAACCTAAAGTAAAGTCCACGAAAATGGTTTCGCATTTCCACTCAAGAATACCACGTGGATATAGAAGACCAATAGGATACTCATGCTCAGACTTCACCTTCTAGTACTCTTAAAAATGATCCAAAATCCAACTATTATATCATGCCTCAAGCCCAGCCAAACGTAATACCTATCTCAAGTTTACGTACATTTTCTTCACCCCTAGATTGGCTTAAAAAGGTCATATAGGAACTCTGAAAAAATACGTTGAACATCCCTCCATCATAAAGAATATAACTAGCAATCATACGTGAAATGCACAATGAAAACGCCAAAGGGAATTTATTGAGAAAGTCAAATTGGAGGGAGAGAAACAATGGGAGGGGAAGAGAGACAATGATGAATGGTTCCAAAGAAGACTAAGTAAGAGGAAAGTGGCTTTGTGGATAAATGGGGAAGTGACATGACAATAACGATTGTAGTTCAAAAAGGAGAAAATTCATGTTATGTAAACGCCGAGACGATTGTTTCACGAGATATATCATAATGTAAGGACCGCTATAAAAGTACTCTTGAAGAAAACAATTCTTTGAAAATATACATTCCCATAGAACTTTTTAGTGACCCTTTTAAAGTTTAAGTTGGAGCAATTACAAATAGGAAGGTAATGCAAAAACACTTATCAAACTTGAGCACACCCAAAAGATGGACATAAGAGAATAATTATCTACCTGAATATACATTGTATTTTTTGAATTTATTATTTTACGGCTTGCATGATGTTCTATCTCGGTTATGAAAAGGGAGCATTTCAAATCAAAGAAAATAATTTGGTTGATTGTTTTGGATATTATAATTTCCTTATATTGTAATCTCTCTCTCTCTCTCTCTCTCTCTCTCTCTCTCTCTCTCTCTCTCTCTCTACTTGTCAAAACTAAAAGGTTAGCTGAATCTGAAGATTGCTAGAAGTTAGACTTTCCAATGTGAATTTTGTCACCAAGAAACACGACCGGTGCTATAGTCTGCGATCACTATCCCAACGAGCTTAAACATTGGCACAAATGAAATTCCTTTCTTGCTATCGCACCAAGTTCGCAAGGTATAAGTAACCCCTTTACTAATAATTTTCTACAAGAAAATGATTATTATATTGATTGTGAAGGTACTTGCATTATGTTCCAATTTGACCAAGAGATTGAAGCCCTACGAAAGATAAATCCTATGATTTAATATATGACTGATGATGGTTTCACCGCAATGTAGTCACTTCCTTCCGATCCATGGTTTGTATACAAAGAAAATTTTATGACTAGACCCTTGTACAAATTGACTATCATTATTCCTTTGACAAAAATGAGTGTACCTAGAACTTTTGCCTAGTTGGCTAAGCTTCTTATATTTACTTTCTCTATCCCGAATTTAGGTCACGATAGAAATTATTGTAGGGATACTTGTCGGATATATATAAAGACCATATAAGGATTTTTAGTATGGGATACTTTTGTATTCAAGTGGAGCTTCACTCGATAACAATGCCCATGATTCATTATAAGTAAAATTGTAGATAGAGTAATATATAGAACCAACATAGGATTCATCATCAAGGAAAAATTTAGACAGAAATATATAGACACGATGTGGGGATTCATATCAAAAATAACATTGCATGATTGATTCTAGAAATCATCTTATAATAAAAGGATTGATTCATATATATATGAAATTTGCAGAGATGTAGTCTATATACCATCGGACAAAAAAATTTGTATTAGTAAATGGAAACTTGAAAAAGGTTTATAGGCATGTTTCACAAAATCATATGGCATTTAAAAGCCATATATAAACAAAATATCCTCCACCGAATCCACTCTAAGGCAAGGACTACCGTAAGTATATATATGACACCTACATTTTACACCATGTCATCCCACACCAAACCACTACACTTAACTATAAAATTATGGCCAAATTTTTCATTTGATTATATTAAATACGTTAATTAAATCTCAATTACATTAGTTACGGTTGTAAGGAAACATAAGCTCAATTATTTAATCCATCCCACTTTAATAATTGTCATTAATTTATTTCCGTACTATTACGGTTTAATTTTCCTTAAAATAAATTTTATTTATTTAAATTAATTTATCCCTACTTAAAATCCCATATATCTTCCTTCCTTAAGCTTATAATAATTTAATCCGATTTTAATTAAAATATTTCTTAACTCCAAAGACTTAATTTCACCCACTAAGATTTATGTAAATTAATTTACAATATCACCTCGATTAAGTTTAATTAATTTACTAGTGTTGCTATCCAAATTGATTCTCGCTTAGAAGTCAAGCAACATCACAGATTTAACAAGATACTTAGAGACAAACAGTTCATGGTATAAGTTGTTTTGTACCGGGAGGGGGATTTAGCCTGACTCTTTGTCACTCATGCATTGGAGAAATGGATAGCACCTTTATTAAGGATTTGATCTATCCTCACTACTTTAGGTCACGCCTTTCAAACAGGGTGAGAGGACTCGTTTTGTAACCTATGTTGGTGAAGGACATGAAGAGATCCTTCTTTGCACAATTTTCAAGGAAACCTTGAGAAAATATGATCAATACACCATAATTTAAATCTCAGGAGTTGGAACTTCTAAAGAATGGAGATATTTTCGAATAAGGTTCAAAGTTACTTAAAACTTGCTTGCTTCTATATATTTTGGTAGTAGAAATTGTTTATTTGTGGATACATATCACAAATAGGGGTACTTCAGGTAGGAGTCATGGTTATTTGAAATTTTTGGTGGGGAATTAAGCAAGATGAACTTGATTTCACCACATATTTGAGAACCTTTACAAAAATTGGAAATCTAAAAGACATAATGCTTCATAATAGCCAAAATATTCCTTCAACCAGAAGGTGTGCATCAATGGAGGCCTAGATCTGCATAGGGTTTCACACAATCTTTAAGAATTCAACACAAAGGCTCGAGCTAAAGACTCAATTAAACATTAACAACCCCTGGTTTATCATGCCTAAGATACACTCATAGGCTTACAAACAATATTTATCAACATAGTGGAAGTAAAATGATTTTAAATTGTTTATTTCATTACCAGATGAAATCTCTTCTCATAATGAAATTGCAAATGCCAAAATACTAACACATGGATGAGATCTTGTGTGATTCGGAGAGATTTTAATATAAGATTGCAATAGGAACTTCAAAGACATTCGAAATAAACGCAGACACAATTTTTCCCAAGATCAAGACATGATTAATTTGAGATCTATTAGATGTATCAAGTAGGGGAAAGTTTCTTGAACAATCTCAAAGCTTGTCAATGGTTGTACACTTGCAACCATCTTGACTTGATCAAATCTAAAACACAAGATATTAACAAGATTCTCAGATGGTCTCATTAGAAGATGGGCTTTCTCAAATTTTCTCATAAAAATTAACCCCGGCCATTTGTAAGAGTATCCTCATTGCATTTAAATAATTCACTCACTCACTCATCCCAAGTTTTCCCCCAAAAAGAAGAATTTTCGAGGAATCCTTTACTTGTTACAAGTTTGTCCCAGAAAGTGATGTTAAACAAATTTACAACCAAAATCTTCCAGTGGATGAATCATGAACTAATCACGTTTCTCGGCACCCTTAACCATGACTGGGATGTCATGCCTTAATGTTTTGATAGTCCTTCTAATCATTAATTTATTCATATGTGTGAGAAATCTGATTTTTAATCATTTTTTAGGTGGCTCCATATTTGGATCTAACAAGAAATCCTTTTCACACTTGAGAATACACCTTGAGAAAGGAGTTCCCTTACATGGATACCTACATTAGTGCCTCTCAAAAATGTGTATCCTCACATGGATTATTCCACATACTGCTGCTGCGAGTCCGGGTCAGCCAAGTGCAAAAGAGGAGCTAGCAGAAACCTCCATGTACTTCCTGGCGCATTGCAAAGGTGAAGTCTAGAGGTAGCTTCCCAAATGATCATGGGCCTTCCATGTGTTCAAGACCCTAGAGAATTGCATTGTTTTCTGAAAATTCAAATTATGGAAAGGCCCACAGAAACTTCCAAGTTTTTGTTTGGCGTAACTTCAAAGATGAAGTTTAGAGGTGGGACCTTAAATGAGCGTAGGCTCTCCACATGCCCTGGGCCCAAGAAAATTGCCTTGGCCTTTGAAAAATCTTAGTATAGAGAGGAGACAAAAGAAGTCTCCATGTGTCTCTTTAGTGCACATTTGATATGGTGCCCAAAAGTGGAGACCCTAAACAAGCATGAAATCACCATATGTCTCAAAGACGATAATTTTTTTGAAAGAGTTTAAGGATCTAAGGAAGGTGCCACATTCCTAGGGTCCAAGAAAGACTTCTCGGACATTAAAAAGTCTAAGTATGGGTAGGGATAATGGAATATTCCATGTGTCTCATCGACACTCTTTGGTATGAAGCTCAAAAGAAGGACTCTCAAATAAGCGCGGGCCTTCCATGTGTCTTGGGTTCTACAAAGTTCCACCGGATAGTTGAAAAAAGTCTATGTATGAGAAAATCCAGTGGAAACCTCCACATGTCCCTTTGGCGCTCATTAAAAATAAATTTTAGGGGCAGGTCCCCAAATAGGCGTGGGCCCTCCACAAATCCTAGGCCTTAGAAAGTTTCTTGAGAAGTTTAAGTATAAAGAGGAGCCAACGAAGCCTCCGTGATTTTGCTTAGTGCAACCGAGAAGGTAGGAACCGAAGACGAGATCCTCAAATGAGCACAGGCCCTCCACGTGTCCAAGGTTTGACAAATTTTTGTTATCTCTCGAAAGTGCACCCTATAGAGAGATGGCTACAAGTTTTCTAAGCTTACAAAGTTTGATCTCTCTCTTTTGTAGATACAATGGAAACACCTTAGGTCTGTGGGTATACCTATTTTGAGGTGAGTCTCTGGGATTAAAAGGCCGAGTTCCTTATTGGTGTATCCTAAACTAATTTGTGGGAGTTTGAGAGTAAAAGATGACTGTAAAGTAATTAAAAGTAGCGTGATACACCAAATTTGTATGAGGGCTTTGAATGAGTATATGCACAATCGATATGTGAAGAATTTTACACGCATGAACCAACAATTTTCTACAAAATTTAAGGGCAAACACTTGGTTGTAATGAAGGAAAATATCACAACAGCACTGATAAGTTAACATGCACATTAAAATTATGCAAAAATACTGAATTTGCAGTAGGGTAAGATGATTGATCAGGGAATTTACATTCACAAGACTAATAGAAACATACACAAGATTGAAAATAATTAGAAAGGCAGAAAATAATTCACATTCGGAGGGAAAAACTAGCAAAAATTGTTTCAAAGTAATCCTATATCCAAAAGTCCTCTAGAAGTTCTTCATTTTTCTTTGAAAAGGCACACAATATGTAGAAAAATTAAATTCACCCTCTTCCTAATAATATCTTAGGGCTTGTACTTTCCCATTCATATTATTTGTATCCTTTATTTAATTATAGATAAAGGAATAAAAATAGAGCATGCAATTACAAATAGGCATTAATAGCCTTGATTACAATACACTCAACCTGAAGTTTAATGTTTTATTTTTAAGAAAGAAGGGTGAATAATTTGCTAAAAATAAGATTGCTTGATAGGCAAGTCTCTCTCCATGAACATGCAACTCTATCTTCTTCTCTATTCTATCCTGTTATGAAGGTATGCAAAAAATACTCCTATGTATTGAGCAAAAATAAATTACATTAATTGCAATACTTTGCAAAATAATTAATCCAAATATCTATCCTGATTAGAACCACCTTTGTGTCTAATGTTGACACTTGTTCTGTCTTCTAGTGATCACATGGATAGCAAAGTGTAACTTATCTCTAACCTTCCCACTAGTGGTGACCAGCTTTGAACTTGACCATTAGTAATAACATAGTCTAATCAATTCGGCCCCCCTTTCAATACACATATGGCACATTATACTACTCAGACACTTTGATTATTATTTTCTTTTCAGCTTTTACGAGCAAACGGACAAAATTTTCAAAAAAATTATGTCCTTTGCGGACTTTCGAACCTTTTTGAAGTTTTGTCCCTTATGCAAACTTTTAGACCTTTTGAAGTTTTGTCCCCTGTGTGGACTTTTGGACCTTTTGAAGTTTTTAGGTCTGTTTGTATTAAGTCTCAAAACTTTGAGAAAGCTCGTCGCTCTCCGATACTATGTGGAATCAATTTTTGACTTTTCTCACTGTGGCTTTGAGTTTCTCATCGTGGAGGCTCAAGCCAAGGGAAACTTTGGAACCTTTAACTTCTTGCATTTTTAAGGTTTCAAAACCTAAATGACTACCGATATCCATTTCTCTGTTTCCACTATGGTAATGACATGCGTCCTTCTCGTGCCTATGGGCCTATGGATGAAAGTTATACAATTTGAAAATTTTGAACTTTGACTCAAAGAGACCGCCATTCCATTTGGATGACTTTTGCATTGATTTTGACAACTTGTTTGTGAGTGTTGATATTTGTACTTGTCAATTTTTATCGTTGATTTAGGGTTTACCCTAGAAATTAATTCAGTCGGTGGGTATTGCAACCATGGTGATTTATGTTGAACTCGTATCAACCTCGGCCTTTGATCCTTGCATGTCTTGATCTTCAGAATTTGATTATCTAACTATGGTTTAGTTTCATAAACTCACCCCTTAGGTTTGCATGGTAAAGGGTAACTTCAACACTAATAATCATTTCATTTGGATTTTTGGTTCTTCAGGTGAATCCCTGGAAAAAAATTCGAAACCATTGTTTTATCTGTGAAGCTCGTATTTTTGCACCTATATACTTGTCTCTATGAGTTATTTAGAGGATTCTTCCATTGTTACTCCTTCTGTATTGGGTTCAAGCTCAGCCCTTCTTTCTAAGGAAGATTCAAGTTTAGTTTTGTATTGGCTGCCATCGTTTGAAGCTTCTGAGCTTGGCCATGATCATTTCTGACTTCTACAAGTTTTCTCTAACACGGCTACCACTGATAGTGAGAGATTCAAGCTTAGTCTTATTATTTTGGGCTGTAATAACTGGGATTCATTTTTAGCTCTGATTCAAATTCGCGACTCTGAGTTCCATCTTGATTCACTGACATCTACTGAAGAAGGTAAACTTGTGGTTTCTCCTTAAATACTTGCCACTGTTTATTGATTATTGACTCAAAAAATGTAGATCTGTGCATTTCGAGACATGGGTATTCTGGTTCTCATTCTATAAATTTCATTTGTTTTCCTATAACCACTTGGTTTGGTCTGTGAATAATTTATGTTCTGAGATCTTGAGTTGTATAGCTGATCAACTGTTGTATTGTAAACATGTTGTCTTTTTCTGAAACTTGGTTGTAGTCTGAATGAATCCTCTTCTGGGTATTTGTAAAAAATGAAAAGAAAGCCTATGTTGAACCGGATTTGTGCCTTCTTGTTTGAATTGATGGATTTCTTGATAGTTCCTTTTGAAATACTTGTTGCATTCTAAACTTTGTAAGCTCTGAAAATATATTAGTTTTGTGCATAATTGTAAACTGGGTGATCAACCTTGTAGGCCATAGAACATTTGTGCTTCCTAAAAATTTAAAAATTCCTTCTGTTTGAAATTTTTGAATATCTCTTTGACTTGGATATGAGAGCTATTTGTGTGGGTCTTTACTTTGTATTCTGAAGATGATGCTTGTCACTTGTTAGAATACTGCAATCTTGTTTGTATCTCAGCACTGAATAATAATCTGATGCACAACTTATTTCTTCTACTCTTGCAAGTAGCTTTTCTAGAAATTGCAAGTAGTTCTTCATCTATTTATGATACTGTTTTCAGGCATAAGCCTTGATTCAGATGCTTTTTTGGAATATTGTAACTTGTTACTTTTATTGCATTTCCCTTTATTTCAGCTTGATATGGGTACTAAAAAAGTCGTAAATGTCCATTTTCCATGGAGAATACCTATCAAAATTTTGCCAGAATTCCTTTCCTTTAACTAAAATATGGAAAATATACCTTATCTGCAAGCATATTCTCTATTTTGTAGTATTGTAATCCTATTCCATTTGTAGAAAATATTCAAGTTTCAGTTACATTGGTCCTCCATTTTTAGCATGTATATGATTCTTTCTTCTTGGCTGCAACTTGTATCTACACACTTTAAGAAAATAGTTAGAAATAATTAGGATTTTTGGCCTCTCTTGTGTCCATGTTTCTTATTCTCTTTTCTATTTCTACTTCTTGAGTGGGCTATGCAGTTTGATCTTCAAGCACTCCATATTTTCTGTTGGTTAAAGATCCATATGCACGAATTAGGACAATGCAGGAATATGGATCGACCACTGAGCTTTTATTGATGGTTCCTTTTTTTATTTTTAGGTACCATGCTTTGAATTTTAAAGAAAAAGATGGAACAACTGGAAGGGGAAAAATTTGCAAAACAAAGAATATACAAAGGAAATTATGGGTTCACTCATATTCCTTTGCTTTCTATTTCATGCATGTGTACCTCTTTTTCAAAAAGTAGATGTTCTTTACTTTTTAGTCACATCCCATGGCTTGTGTGGGAAAAATTTGACCTTCCTTGTGAAAAAAACATTGAATTATGAAAATGAGTTGTGTATTTCCTTCTTTATTTCAATCTTCTGAATGGAGTGTATGATGAGCTAAAAAACTCAGTCATATAATTGAATGTCTTAATCATGAAGGAAAGAACATTAATGAGAACCAGTAACATTCAAGAATGAACTCGATTTCTATAATCTGCACTTATTTTTTCCATCCCAAAACTCAACACTTCACCTACTTTATAATTCGGTGTGTTCATCAAGACAACACAGCTTTCCTTCAGGGCCTTTGTGTTCTTTTGCTAAAGGTATCATGAAATTGTAGACTATGTGATCTGTTATGTTTTGTAAAAGCACACATAGCTACAGATTTCACTTAAACATTAATTAATTCAATAGTAACTAATAACATCGTAACTTCCTTAGTTTAGGTATACTTCACCCATAACTCTCATCGTAACGATGAAGTTACGAGTTGCCCATTTTTGCACAAGTGTAAAAATTGTTAACATTCTCGCAATCTCGTGGGGAAAGCTGCATACTAGCTTAAAGAATAACACCTTGCTCTTGTCCATTGGGCATGAAGTCCAAACCATATAACCAAAATATGACTTTTGAAAGGTCCAACCCTTTCAAACAAAATAAAGCGGGAAAGGATCTAGTAAAATAGATCACATGCGGGAATGCACTTATTGAATTAAAAATGATGTAATGTGCAGGACTACACTTATTGAAGGGAAATCCTAATCTACCCTATTCTAACCAGCTACAAATCGAGGCTAAATAAAACCTGAGACAAGCAGTGAAAAATAGCTTCCTTTTCTCCAGAATTGAGATAATGAATTCAAATTACAAAATAAGTAGCATGAAAAAATTGAAAATGAGATGTATACCTTGAATTTGTTCCAAAACTTAGCCCAAAACACGAAGAATCTTTCTAATTGATCTATAAACTGCATTCAAGGTATTTGGAATTGATTTTGAGTGTCTAAAAATCATTCTAAGGCTCTGATACTAGCATGAATTCTGGTATTGCCATAGCATGTTGTGAACCGGTGAGATACTTTATAGGACATGGCCTCCAAATAGCTGAAAAGCTAATCTTATTTTCTTGTACTGAAAAATGAACCTTATTTTCGATCATGGGTTCTTTTTGAAGCTATTTTGAATGTTGTTTTGATAGTTGATCTACCTCTATAAACTATTATATATCATCAATCATAACATCATGAAGATGATGAGTTGGTTGTTCCCCTTCTTTAAACTGTTTGAAAATATTTTTGAGTCTTCAAATTGTTGTTCATCCTTTTCAGTCTGCTGATCCACTACTACCGATACTGACATTTCAGTAGAACTTTCAAATTATTCCATTTTATCCCTTCTTACAATGTTCTTAGAACATTTCGTTTCCTCCTCAATCAAAAATTGCTACTCCCAAATACTTGCAGTATCATTTAACAATGCCTTTGAAACAATGTAAGTACCTAATAACATAGCTATTTCCGTGCATGCTGTACAACAAGGGTCTTCGTACTCAATTGTTTTATCATGATCACTACGAAACTGATCTCGAACATACTTCAACTCCTAAAACTATTGTTACACAACCTGATCTTTCATCTTGATCATTCTGGTTTGACAAACAATTTGCAACATCAAAATTTTCTATTTTTTCTACACAAGATCTGATTTCACCAGATGTTGTTCTGAGACATTATTCTCCAAAAATGGTTCTTCCAGGAGGGAATAATAAAGATCTGTATTTAAAAGTATTTTTCCTCCTTTTCAAGTACAAGAGGGACCTTATCAACCAGAGGTTCTTTGAATGCTGAAACTATAAAATTAGTTAGTTCTATAGGTTGTTCTTCACCTATGCAATTTTCCAAATCTGACAAGAAATCATCAACCTCAAGCTATAAATTTGAAACACAATTTTCTTTAATTTCAACCTCCTTTTTATTCAAAATTGATTTATCCTCTTCTGATATGGCTGCAAGCTACATGAGTATGGTGCCTTCATGCACACTACACTCAGAATATGCAGATTGTTGATCATCTTCCAACTTCTCTTGATCTGCTGGAAAAATAGATTGTACCTTTTATGTGGTTCCTTTTTCCAATTCTGGAATAAAATCAAACTAAAACTTTGACGTCCATCCATGCAAGTTCTGCAAAAATTCTAGCCTATCATTGTCTTCTGATAGCTGCCCCTCCTGCTTGATCTTTTGTTTCTCTATTTCCTAAACTGGAAGTATGGGTAAAGAAGGAGTGGGTTTAGTTTCATATTCAACTGGAAATTTTTTGACAAGAGGTTGGGGAATAAGATCTGCATTTGGAACAAATTCGAATGCCAACTTGGACACTTAATTTTGACTTCAGTATGTCATTTTGGAGTAGAAAAAGTATGAATTTCAACAGCTTGATAGTTAGGAAACAAAGCAATAAGCTGCATTGGCTGGCAAGGAGAATTTATAGGCATTGAATTTTCATAGGGAGGGTAATAAGGAATATCCCATTGACAAGTTTCCCTATCCTAACACCTATCATTCTTCATTGTTTTTTATTTATCAATTTGTTCCTTGATAGCTAAATATTGCTACTTCAAACTATTAAACTCAATTCTAAGATTTCTTTTCCTTTCATACTCGAATAACCCTCTGCATAACTTTGACCTTGAACATCAAAACCCTCATATTGATAATCATTTTGATAGAAAGGGTTTGGGTTATAAGGGTATTCATTTTGATAAGGGTTATAAAATTGATCTGAAGGAGAAGGTGGATAAAAGGACTACTGGTTTGGCTAATAATATTGCTGAAAGTGAGGGTTCATGGTTGCAGGACCTCATAAAATATTGAACTTATAAAAACAGGTCTGTTGTTCACAAAATAGCTGATAACAAAAAAATAGCATATATGAATTTCTTGAAAAATACTCGAAGAGTGTTACTAAAAATTTTAATACTTGTTGAAAAGTGCTATATTGATCTGGAATCAAATTTACGGAGTCGCCAGATGAGTTTTACTTCAGATCTTGAATCTTTAGAATGCATCAATAGTAGTTCTTTCCAAAATTGCTATGCATGGTGTCTGATCTACTTGAATGATGAAACACCTCTGAAAGTGAAACTTTTAGTTGTGTGAGTGTCCCACTAGGCATGCCAAAAATTGTTATCTCTCGAAAGTGCACCCTGTAGAGAGATAGTTGCAAGTTTTCTAAGCTTGCAAAATTTGATCTCTCTCTTTTGTAGATATAATGGAAACATCTCGGCCCTGTGAGTATACCTATTTTGAGGTGAGTCTTTGAGATTAAAAGGTAGGTTCCTTATTATAAAAGATGACTGTAAAGTAATTAAAACTAAGGTGGTACACCAAATTTTTATGAGGGCTTTGATTGAGTATATGCACAATTGATATGTGAAGGATTTTTGGTGCATGAACCAACAACTTTCTATGGAATTTAAGGGAAAACACTTGGTTGTACTGAAGGAAAAATATCACTATAGTATTGGTAAGTTAACATGCACATTAAAATTATGAAGAAAATATTTAATTTCTAGTAGGGTAAGATGATTGATCATGGAATTTGCATTCACAAGACTAATGGAAACATACATAAGACTGCGAATAATTGGAAAGGAAGAAAATACTTCACATTCGGAGGGCAAAAATGGAATAAATTTCTTCAAGACTCCTATATCAAAAACTCCTCCAAAAGTTCTCCCTTGTGCTTTGCAAAGGCACACAATATATAGCGAAAAAAAAAATCACCCTCTTCCTAAAAATATCGTAGGTCTTGTACTTGCCCATGCATCTTATTTTTATCCTTTATTTAATAATAGATAAAGGAATACCAATAGAGCATGTAATTACAAATAGGCATTAATAGACTTGATTACAATACAAAGTATAATTGAAGTTGATTGTTCTAGTTTTAAGAAAGATGGGTGAATAATTTACTAAAAATAAGATTGCTTGTTAGGAAAGTCTCTCTCCATGAACATGCAACTTTGTCTTGTTTTCTATTCTTTCTTGTTGTGAAGGCATGCAAAAAATAATCCTTTGTATTGAGAAAAAATAAATTACATTAATTGCAATACTTTGTAAAATAATTCATCCAAATATGTATTCTAATTGGGACCACCTTTGTCTCTGATGTTGACACGTGTTTTTTATTCTAGTGATAACATGGATAGCACAGTGTGAATTATCTCTAACCTTCCCACTAGTGGGGATGACCTTTGAACTTGACCATTAGTCTTCATTGGTTTGGCCATTCTTGATTATCCGACCTTAGACTATAGTACTAAGATAGTCTAATGAATTCGCCCCCTTTGAATACACATATGGCACATTATAATACTCAGCCACTTTGATTATTATTTCCTTGTCAGCTTTTACGGTCATGCGGGAAAAATTTTCAAAAAATTTAAGTCCTTTACAGACTTTCAGACTTTTTTGAAGTTTAGTCCCCTTTGCAGACTTTCAAAACTTTTGAAGCTTGTTCCATGTGTGGACTTTAGACCTTTTCAAGTTTTTAGGAATCTTTGTATTAAGTGTCAAAACTTTGAGAAAGCCCACCACTCTGCTAATACTATGTGGAATTGATTTTTGACTTTTCTCCCCGCAGCTTTGACTTTCTCATCGCAAAGGCTGCTCCTTGCCATAGAAACTTTGAAACTTTTAACTTTTTGCATTTTTAAGGTTTGAAAACCTAAATGACTTTTGACCTCCATTTATCCGCTTCCACTGTGGTAATGACACACGTCCTTCTTGGACTGCAGATGAAAGTTTTACAGTTTGAAAATTTGTAACTTTGACTATGGAGACTTCCATTCCATTTGGATGAATTTTGCATCGATTTTGATGACTCGTTTGTGATCATTGATCTCTATACTTGTCTATTTTTTATTGTTAATTTAAGGTTTACCGCCACAATTACTTTGGTCAGTGGGTATTGCAACCATGGTGATTTGCGTTGATCTCTGTATCGACCCTCATCCTTTGATCCTTGTATGACTTGATCTTTAGACGTTGATTATCTTACTATGGTTGAGTTTCATAAACTCACCCCTCGGGTTTTCATGGTAAAGGGTAACTTCAACCCTAATAATCATTTCATTTGGATTTTTGGTTCTTCGGGTGAAGCCCTAGCAAAATTTTTGAAACCATTATTTGATCTGTGAAGCTCGTATTTTTACACTGTATACTTGTCTCTGTGAGTTCTTTAGAGGATTCTGCCATTGTTACTCCTACGTATTGGGTTCAATCTTGGCCTTTTTCTTGAGGAAGATTCAAGTTCTGTTTTGTATTGGCCACCATCGTTTGAAGCTTCTAAGCTTGGCCATGATCATTTCTGAATTCTCGCAAGTTTTCGTTAACATGCCGTCAAGCATTAGTGAGAGCTTCGAGATTGGTCTTATTATTTTGGGCCTGCAATAACTGGGATTCATTTTTAGCTCGATTCGAATTCACAAATCGAGTTCCATCTTGATTCACTGACATCTACTGAAGAAGATAAACTTGTGGTTTCTCCTTAAACACTTACCACTGTTTATTGATTATTGACTCAAAAAATGTAGATCTGTGTATTTCAAGACATGGGTATTCTAGTTCTCATTTTTTAAATTTCATTTGTTTTCCTACAACCACTTGGTTTGGTCAGTGCATAATTTATATTCTGAGATCTTGAGTTATATAGCTGATCAACTATTGTATTGTAAACATGTTGTCTTTTTCTAAAACTTGGTTGTAGTCTGAATGAATCCTCTTCTGGGTATTTGTAAAAAATGAAAAGAAAGCCTATGTTGAACCGGATATGTGCCTTCTTGTTTGAATTGACAGATTTCTTGATAGTTCCTTTTGAAATACTTGTTGCATTCTGAACTCTGTAAGCTCTGGAAATATATCAGTTTTGTGCATAATTGTAAACTGGGTGATCAACCTTGTAGGCCATAGAACATTTGTGCTTTCTAAAAATTGAAAAATTCCCTTCTGTTTGAAATTTCTGAATATCTCTTTGACTTGGATATGAGAGCTATTTGTGTGGGTCTTTACTTTGTATTAAGAAGATAATGCTTCACTTTTTAGAGTATTGAAATCTTGTTTGTATCTTAGACCGAATATTAATAGTCGATGCACAAATTATTTCTTCTACTCTTGTAAGTAGCTTTTCTATAAATTGCAAGCGTTCTTCATTTGTTTATGATATTGTTTTCGTGCATAAGCCTTGATTCGAGATGCTTTATTGAAATATTGTAACATGCTACTTTTACTACATTTCCCTTTATTTCAGCTTGATATGGGTAACTGGAAAAGCCATAAATGTCCATTTTTCATGGCGAAGCCCTATCAAAATTTTCCCAGAATTCCTTTTCTTTGACTGAAATCTGGAAAATGTACCTTGTCTACAAGCATATTCTTTGTTCTATTGTATTATAATACTCTTCCATTTGTAGAAAATATGCGAGTTTTAGTTACATTGGTCCTCCTTTTTCAGCATGTATATGATTCTTTCTTCTTGGCTTCAACCTCGTATTCGCAAACTTTAAGAAAATAGTTAGAAATAATTAGGCTTTTTGGCCTCTCTTGTGTCCATGTTTCTTATTTTATTTTCTATTTCTGCTTCCTGAGTGGGCTATGTAGTTTGATCTTCAGAACTCCATATCTTCTATTGGTTAGAGATCCATATGCACGAATTAGGACAGTGTAGGAATATGGATTGATCCCTGAGCTCTTTATTGATGGTTCCTTCTTTTACTTTTCAGGTACCATGCTTTGAATTGTGAAGACAAAGATGGAATAACCTAGAAGGGGAACAATCTTCACAATGAAGAATATACAAAGGAAATGATGGGTTCACTCATATTCCTTTGCTTTCTATTTCATGCATGTGTACCTCTTTATTCAGTAGATGTTCTTTACTTTTAGTCACATCCCAAGGCTTATGTGGGAAACATTTGACCTTCCTTGTGAATAAAACATTGAATTATGAAAATGAGTTGTGTATTTCCTTCTACATTTCAAGCTTCTGAATGGAGTGTATGATGAACTAAACAACTCAGTCATATAATTGAATGTCTTAAACATGAAGGAAAGAACATTAATGAGAACCTGTAACATTCAGTAATGAACTCTTATTTCTATAATCTACACTTATGTTTACTATCCCAAAACTCAACACTTCACCTACTCTGTAATTTGGTGTCTTCATCAAGACAACACAGCTGTCCTTTAGGGCCTTTGTGTTCTTTTGTTGAAGGTATCATGAAATTGTAGACTATGTGATCTGTTACATTTTGTAACATCACACATAGCTACATATTTCACTTAAATATTAATTAATTCAAGAAGTAACTAATAACATCATAACTTCCTTAGCTTAGGTATACTTCACCCATGACTCTCATCGTAACGACGAAGTTTTGAGTTGCCCATTTTTGCAGAAGTGCACAAATTGTCAACATTTCTAGTGATCCAATGGGGAAAGTTGCATACTACCTTAAATACTAGTGCCTTGGTCTTGTCCATTGGGGATGCAGTCCAAACCATATAACCAAAATCTTTCTTTTTGAAAGGTCCAACCCTTTCCAAAATGAACTAAAACTAGGAAAGGATCTTTTAAACCAGATCATGTGAATGAATGCACTTATTGAATTAAAAATGATGCAATGTGTAGGGACTACACTTATTGAAAGGAAATCTTAATCTACCCTATTCTAACTAGCTGCAAATCGAGGTTAAATAAAACCTGAGACAGGCAAAGTGAAAATAGCTTCCTTTTCTCCAGAACTGAGATGATGAATTCAAATTGCAAAACAAGTAGCATGACAGAACTAAAAATGAGATGTGTACCTTGAATTTGTTCCAAAACTTAGCCCAAAACATGAAGAATCTTTCTAATTGATCTACAAACTATTCTGAAGGGATTTGGAACTGATTGTTGAGTGTCTGACACTCATTCTTAGGCTCTGATACTAGCATGAATTCTGGTATTGTTGTAGCATGTTGTGAACTGGTGAGATACTTTATAGGACATGGCCTCCAAATAGCTAAAAAGCTAATCTTATTTTCTTGTACTGAAAAATGAACCTTATTTTCGATCACGGGTTCTTTCTGAAGTTGTTTTGAATGTTATTCTGATAGTTGATTTGCCTCTATAAACTATTGTATATCATCAATCATAACATCATGAAGATGATGAGTTGGTTGTTCCCCTTCTTTAAACTGTTTGAAAAGATTTTCAGAGTCTTCAAATTTGTGTTCATCCTTTTAGTCTACTGATCCACTACTACCGATATTGACATTTCAGTAGGACTTTCAAATTATTCCATTTTATCCCTTCTTATAATGTTCTTAGAACATTTCATTTCCTCCTCAATCAAAAATTGCTGCTCCCGAATACTTGCAGTATCATTTAATAGTGCTTGTGAAACACTGCAAGTACCTAATAACGCAGACTATTTCCATGCATGCTACACAACAAGGGTCTTCACACTCAACTATTTGATCATGATCATTCTGAAACTGATTTGAACATACTTCAGCTCCTTCAAACTATTGTTCCACAACTGATCTTTCATCTTGATCATTCTGGTTTGACAAACAATCTGCAGGATCAAAATTTTCTATTTTTTCCGCACAAGATCTGATTTCAGCAACATGTTGTTCTGAGACATTATTCTCCCAAAATGGTTCTTCCAGGAGGGAATAATAAAGATCTGTATTTAAAAGCATCTCTTCCTCCTTTTCAAGTACAAGAGGGACCTTATCCACCAGAGGTTCTTTGAATGCTGAAACTACAAAATTAGTTAGTTCTATAGGTTGTTCTTCACCTATGTAGTTTTCCAAATCTGACAAGAAATCATCAACTTCAAGTTGTAAATTTGAAACACAATTTTCTTGAATTTCAACCTCCTTTTATTCAAAACTGATTTATCCTCTTCTGATATGGCTACAAGTTGTGTGAGTATGGTGCCTTCATGCACACTACACTCAGAATATGCAGATTGTTGATCATCTTCCAACTTCTCTTGATCTGCTAGAAAAATAGATTGTACCTTTTGTGTGGTTTCTTTTTCCAATTCTGGAATAAAATCAAACTGAAACTTTGACATCCATCCATGCAAGTTCTTAAAAATTCAAGCCTATCATTATCTTCTGATAGCTGCCCCTCCTGCTTCATCTTTTGTTTCTCTATTTCTTGAACTAGAAGGATAGACCTCAAGAAGGAGTGGGATTAGTTTCAGATTCAATTGGAAATTTTTTGACAAGAGGTTGGGGAATAAGATCTACATTTGGAACAGATTCTGAACGCCAAATTGAACACTTAATTTTGACTTCAGTATGTGATTGTGGAGTAGAAAAAGTAGGAATTGCAGTAGCTTGATAGTTAGGAAACAGATCAATAAGCTGCATTGGCTGACAAGGAGAATTTATAGGCATTGAATTTTCATAGGGAGGGTAAGCAAGAACATCTCATTAACAGGGTTCCCTATCCTAACACCTATCATTCTTCATTGTTTTTGATTTCTCAATTTGTTCCTTGATAGCTAAATATTGCTGCTTTAAACTATTAAACTCAATTATAAGATTTCTTTTCCTTTCATACGCAGCATAACCCTTTGCATAACTTTGACCTTGAACAACAAAACCCTCATATTGATAATCATTTTGATAGATAGGGTTTGGGTTATAAGGGTATTCATTCTGATAAGGGTTATAAAATTGATCTGAAGGAGAAGGTGGATAAAAGGACTAGCTGGTTTGGCTAATAATATTGTTGAAAGTGAGGATTCATGGTTGCAAGACCTCATAAAATATTGAACTTATGAAAATAGGTCTGTTGTTCACAAAACAACTGATAACAAAAAATAACATATTTGAATTTCTTGAAAAATACCTAAAGACTGCAGTAGAAAATTTTAATACTTGTTGAAAAGTGCTATACTGATCTGGAATCAGATTTACGGAGTCGCCAGATGAGTTCTTTCGGATCTTGAATCTTCAGAACGCATCAATAGTAGTTCTTTCCAAAACTGCTATGCATGGTGTCTGATCTACTTGAATGATGAAACACCTCTAAAAGTGAAACTTTTAGTTGTGTGAGTGTCCCACTAGGTGTGCCAAAAAAATTATCTCTCGAAAGTGCAACCTATAGAGAGATAGTTGCAAGTTTTTAAATCTTGCAAAGTTTGATCTCTCTCTTTTGTAGATACAATGGAAACATCTCAGGTCTATGGGTATACCTATTTTGAGGTGAGTCTTCGGGATTAAAAGGTAGGTTCCTTATTGGTGTATCCTAAACTGATTTCACGGGAATTTGAGAGTAAAAGATGATCAGTAAAGTAATTAAAACTAAGGTGGTACACCAAATTTTTATGAGGGCTTTGATTGAGTATATGCACAATTGATATGTGAAGGATTTTGGTGCATGAACCAACAAGTTTCTATGGAATTTAAGGAAAACACTTGGTTGTACTTGAAGGAAAAATATCACTATAGTATTGGTAAGTTAACATGCACATTAAAATTATGCAGAAAATACTAAATTTGTAGTAAGGTAAGATGATTGATCATGGAATTTGCATTCACAAGACTAATAGAAACATACATAAGACTGTAAATAATTGGAAAGACAGAAAATACTTCATATTTAGAGGAAAAACTGGATAAAATGGCTTCAAAGACTCTATATCAAAAATCCTCAAGAAGTTCTCCTTTGTGCTTTGCGAAAGGCACACAATATATAGCGAAAAAAAAATCACCCTCTTCCTAAAAATATCGTAGGGCTTGTACTCACCCATGCATCTTATTTTTATCCTTTTTTTAATAGATAAAGGAATAAAAATAGAGCATGTAATTACAAATAGGCATTAATCGCCTTGATTACAATACAGTATAATTGAAGTTGATTGTTCTATTTTTAAGAAAGAAGGGTGAATAATTTACTAAAAATAAGATTGCTTGTTAGGTAAGTCTCTCTCCATGAACATGCAACTCTGTCTTCTTTTCTATTCTTTCCTGTTGTGAAGGCATGCAAAAAATAATCTTGTGTATTGAGAAAAACAAATTACATTAACTACAATACTTTGTAAAATAATTCATCCAAATATCTATCCTGATTGGGACCACCTTTGTCTCTGATGTTGACACGTGTTCTGTCTTCTAGTGATAACATGGATAGCATAGTGTAAATTATCTCTAACCTTGTTCCAAATATATTGTTTGTAACATTATTAATATTGTATTGTGTGTGAGTATTTAATATTATTATTTAAATGAGATGTGAAACTCATTTAATAATAATATAGTGTGAGAGAACTAAGGGATGTTAGAGAGATATTAGGAGATGGGGTTGAGATTATGTAGGGATTAAAGATCATGTTTGACTCCACCATTGTAGGGGTTAATTGATCTATATATGTAACTCATCAATCATGAATAAGATGTCCCGAATTAATTGAATTCTGTGTTTTTTATATGGTTTATTTGTTTACAATATTGGCAAAATATAATAAACCTTCCCACTAGTGGTGACGACCTTTGAAGTTGGCCATTAGTTTTCATTGGTTTGTCCATTCTTGATTATCTAACCTTAGACTATAGTACTAACATATTCGAATGAATTTAGCCACCCCTTTGAATACACATATGGCACATTATAATACTTGGCCACTTTGATTATTATTTCCTTGTCGGCTTTTATCTGCATGTGGAAAAAAATTTCAAAAAATTTAAGTCCTTTGCGGACTTTCGGACCTTTTTGAAGTTTTGTCCCCTGTGCAGAATTTTAAACCTTTTGAAGCTTGTCCCCTGTGTAGACTTTCAAACCTTTTGAAGTTTTTAGGCCTGTTTGTATTAAGTCTCAAAACTATGAGAAAGATTTCCACTCCGCCGATACTATGTGGAATCAATTTTTGACTTTTCTCCCCGCGGCTTTGACTTTCTCATCACGGAGGCTCGGTCTTAGGAGAAACTTTGGAACTTTTAAATTTTTGCATTTTTAAGGTTTGAAAACCTAAATGACTTCGACCTCCATTTATCCGCTTCCACTATGGTGACGACACACATCCTTCTTGGGCCTGCGGATGAAAGTTTTACAATTTGAAATTTTGGAACTTTGACTAAGTAGACCACCATTCCATTTGAATGACTTTTGCATTGATTTTGATGACTCATTTGTGAGCATTGATCTCTATACTTATCAATTTTTTATCATTGATTTATGGTTTACCCCCACAATTAATTCAGTCGGTGGGTATTGCAACCATGGTGATTTACGTTGAACTCTGTATCAACCCTCAGCCTTTGATCCTTGCACGGCTTGATCTTCAGATGTTGATTATCTGACTATGGTTGAGTTTCATAAACTCACCCCTTGGGTTTGCATGGTAAAGGGTAACTTCAATCCTAATAATCATTTCACATGGATTTTTTGTTCTTCAGGCGAAGCCCTAGAAAAATATTTTAAACCGTTGTTTGATTTGTGAAGATCATATTTTTTCACCTGTATACTTGTCTTTGTGAGTTCTTTAGAGGATTTTGCCATTGTTACTCGTTCTATATTGGGTTCAATCTTGGCCCTTCTTCCTGAGGAAGATTCAAGTTCGGCATGAAGATAGAGCTATAGGAGACAAAGATAGATCTAGGATCCCTAAGCCGAGGGATGATCATGTGGATAGACCTATAGGTTGACAATCCATAATAGTAGATCACATCAAAGGCATATTGAAGTTACACCCACCCCATTTTTCTAGAGACATAGAAGGATTTTAGGTTGAGGCATGGATGGTTAACTTGAGTGGATGCTTCAAGATATGTCCTTGTACTAGCAACATGAAATCTTGTGTTTCCATCCACCTTCTGAGAGATGGAGCTAGAGTTTGGTGGAGGATTGAGGAGCAAAAGCTTCATATGGATTCGAAGATTGTTACTTGGTAGCTCTTTTAGGAGCTGTTCAAGAGTACATACATATCCAAGAGGTTTATCCAGCAGTGGATTGATGAGTTTCATTATCTGTGATAGGCATGCATGAAAGATGGTGAGTATGAAATTTTATTTATGGACTTTTTACAAGTATGTTGAGAACATGCGGGATGAGCGGGTTTGGGTCTACATGTTCATTAGGGGCCTGAACTTAGATTTGGGATGGGTAGTGTGTATTCATTTCCCATAAACTTTTACAGAGGCCATCAAGAAGGCCTACATTGCAGAGTTAAATAGGGGAAAGACTCGGTAGGTTATATATAGATTGAGGAGCCATATTAAGCAGATGCAGGATAGTAGGTTGAGGGGGTCGAGTTCCTTCTCCATGTGGCGTACATGTTTCAACATAGTCCTCTTTCGTGCCACCATAGTAGGAACACTACTAGTAGTAGTAAAATTTACCCGCATTTAGACCTCCACACTACCATGGTGCATAGAGAGGGTGTAGTATGGGGCCTCCAAATAAGGGACCCAATATTACACAAAGCTTCATCCCAAGCTCGGTCAACAAGATTACATCCAACACAACACCGGTAGTCGGTAGCATGATCATCAATATCTACCTCATGGAAAGTTAGGGGCCCTCGAGGGGTTTCTTCCCAATGGAATAGACACGGTAATTTTTACGAGATGTAGTTTACTCGAGAACCATTGGAGGGAGTGTCCACATAACCTTATCAATCATGGTAAGACACCTATTTCGAACCTATAACTCGGAAATATGGGACATAGCCATCAAATTTGTGCACTGATTGACAACTACTGTAGAGCACCGGGGAATGTTGATTGAGACCACAAGTAGCATTTATGTTATTTCTACCCCTATCTTATTTGATTCTAGCTCTTTAGATTCTTTCATTTTCGTATCATTAGTAAAGCAATTCGGGTTGCAGCGGTTAGGCATGGCCTTAGTTGGGATGCTAAGATGGCTTATGGACCCAAAATCTTAATGGAATTCTTAGTTAAGGAGTGTGTTGTGGACATAAGACCCTTCACTATGACTTTGGATATTTGTATCCTTCCCTTAGGTTCATATGGAGTTATCATGCACATCAATAAGTTATCTACACACATATCTAGAGTTTATTATTACATCAACGTTATATCTTTTGTAGACTATTTGGGTGTTGAGTTGGTGATAGTTGGAGTTAGGAATATAGATGAAGAGGAAAAACAATGGAGAAAGCCTAAAGTTTCTCAAATTTTGGAAATTTTGGCGTTTTGGAAAAAATAGTGGAAAAAATGGCACCAAAAAGTTTGAAATTCTAAAATTTCAATGTTTGAGATTTTAGGAATCGCACCGAGGATAAGGAGTTAGAAAAGTTTGAATTCTTGAAGTCTGAAATTTCATACTTTCGGGTTTTGGAATTTTGGAACTTTCAACCAATTTGCTGGATAAATAGTGTTTTTTCTCCGAAATGCAAAAATCTGAATTTCCGAAGACAAAAATTCCAAAATTTCAGACTTTCGGAACTCTCGAGACAAGATCATCAGTTCACCATTTTCACATAATGTAGCTCAACCTTCAGATGGCCATATCTTTTGAATGGGAGGTTAGATTTGAGCAATAGAGGAATTTTTAGAAAGCTCTTGACGTCTGCTAAATTAGTGGGACTAAGTTCTTAAAAATGAAAGATATAGTTCACCATCTTTTGAGGTATCCCAGGTTTCTCACCTACCACCATAATGAGGTATGGGCTTCCTTTCTTTCCTAACAAGGAACAACACATAGAGGTATGAGTTTTACAAGATAACCCATCATCATTGCGGGTGAATTCATTTCTCTTTTGGGGTGGTTGAACAAGAATTCATTTTTCTTCTATCTCCTATAATTTTTCATATATATTATAAGGAGGGGCATTTTTAAAAAGGTTGGACATTTTTATTTTGCACCCTCCCTTCTTCTCTATTCTACATGTGAATTTGTGGAGTTTCAAGCCTCCCATTTATATTGTAATACAAATCTTGCCTCTTAGCCATTGTGGTGTACTGTATCAACTCTGGAGCAATAATGCATGTCTGTGGATGATTTCCAACCCTCTTTGTTTTCATTACACCTCTCTAATCTCTCATTACAATCTTGGTCACCTTTGTATGGTGGTTGTATGTATCTTTATTATTTGTGTTTATTTTCAAAGAAGGTGTTGAGAATTCCTTGGTGCATCACCTTTGTTAGTTTAGGTTTATTTTCTTGCATCCTTCTTAACCCTATCTCATTGGCAAGTTGGAGTAGGTTTTAGAGTATATCCTCTGTAATATGAACATGTGCACTGAATAGAGGAATATGAACCAACATTCATCCGGAGAGCTCTCTCGAATGGAAAAGTCCCACACTTAGATGGATGATTCATGTTATGTGATCACACCGAGAGTCTCAACCCATCAAGTTTGAGACATTCGGGGTCTTTGTGATTATCCATCAACACTTCTTAGACACAGAGGTCAGATCTATGTACCTAGGGATGGAGGTTTGAGATAGGATATTTTGATAGAGGCTCATCATGCACCTTATTCATCCCATGCATAGGTGAAGAACATGCACGCAGAATTGATACTGATTGTATCATTAGAGAGGACTTTGGAGGGATGTAGATAATTTTTTGTCTCGATGTTTGGAATTTCAAAAGTGAAGGCATGGCATCAACATCTAGCTAGCTTTCTCTACCAAAGATGCTATACCAGAGTGGAAATGGAACACCATTTCCATGGATTTTATAGTAGGGCTACCTATGTTGAGATACCACCATGATGCCATCATGGTCATAGTGATAGATTAACCAAAGTGGGTCATTTTTCTCTGGTTATGACCACCTATATAGCTAGTACAATCTGGCTCCGGTGTACTTGGATGATATTTTCAGACTACATGAGATTTCACGGAATGTTATTTATAACCGTGATCCTCAGTAAACCTCTCATTTTTAGACTACCATGCATCATACCATTGGGATGAACATTACCTTTAGCACACCCTATCACCATAAGATACATGGACAGACTAAGGGGGTGAATTTGATTTTGAGAAAAATCTTCATATTTACATCATGGACAATCAATCGAAATGTAAGGAGTATTTTTAATCGCTTAATTTTGCATATAACAACATCTTCCGAGTTTTATTTGTATGGATCCATTACAGAGTTGTATGGAAGGGAGTGCAAGACTCCAATGAGTTGGGATAGGTTAGAGGATAAAGTATCCCCTGGGCCATATTTTTAGAGGACATCCAAAAGTAGTTATCTCTCGATCGACAAAGGTTACAAGTGACACATGATAGACATAAGAATTATGCGAGATCGGAGGATAGTTGATCACGGTTATGTGATGGACACAAAGGTGTTTCTTCATGTTAGACCTCATAAGAGCCCTATCCATTATAGAAAATTCTCTAAGTTAGCTCCTAGATTTGTGGGCCCATTTGAGATCTTAGACCAGATCGGTCCCTTAGCTTACCGTGTACCCTTGTCACCTAGTTTTTATTGTGTCCATGATGTGTTTCATGTTTCTATTCTTAGGATATACATTCCATATCCTTCTCATGTATTGGATTATACCACATTGCAGGTGCAGGAGTAGGGGTAGGTAACTTTGGAACTCATGCGCATCATAGAGCATAGGAACCTAGGCCTTTGAGGTCGCGAGATTGATCAAGTGTGAGTCTAGTGGGATAGGTATGATGGGACTTCAACCACATGGGAGAATGGTACTTTTTTACAAGCCCAGTTTCCTCACCTATTTCAGTGACTTCCAAGAGGAATTTAAGTCTAAGGGGAGGGGATGTAGT
Source organism: Taxus wallichiana var. yunnanensis (assembly GCA_018340775.1). Lineage (NCBI taxonomy): Eukaryota > Viridiplantae > Streptophyta > Pinopsida > Cupressales > Taxaceae > Taxus > Taxus wallichiana. Next base: position 239,234,268 of record CM031233.1, read on the forward strand.
TCCCACTTCCTTTGACACTATTTCACTATGATTTTATTACTGTTAGATAGATACTTTGACATTTTGATTATTATATCTTGATCAACTGATGATAGACCATATAGATATCTGGACTATGGATATGTGGTGATTTACATTTTGATTATGATATGTTAGATGACATTTGTAGATGGTTCGATATATGTTGATTTACATTATTTAGATTTTATCGGCACGTTATGTTTTAGATGTATTTCTTATGTATGAATATTTGGAGTAGAACTATGATCTCATTGATGTTGGAATTAAATTATTTGGTATGTTGATAGATGATAAAATTGGTCAATTCTATATGATGATTATTAGTTCTATGTATATATGATTTCTCGATGTTTTTTATGTGTCCATGAGGAAAAAGGGGTATTTCTATTTGTGCTTGTAGGGACATTATATCACTATACATCGAAAGGGGATATGAGACCAACCACAAAAGAATGTTGGGTGTTTTGCAACATGGAAAAAAGTGACCACTTGCATCTAATGTATATGTTGTGTTATTGCATGCTTAGTTAGGAGGTTTCCCATGGGGGTGACCTCACATTTGTGGCCATAGGGTGTAATTTTTATTTTCTTTAATTTTGTGTATTTTATTTCATGTTGGGGTAAGTGCGGGAAGTTGATGGACAAATATAGAGTCATCTGTGGACGTCATATTGTAAAAACAACGAAATATCAACTTGTAGGGATTATTAGCTATACACGCACTCTAAATTAGAAAAAATTATATGAATATGAATCGTAGAATTTGGAATCTAGTTTCTAAAATACTAATTTTTGTAAAACCTGACAAGTTTAGCTATACTAAACACTTAAAATTATATGACTTTTTTTTTTTTCAAAAACTTATAAGATCAGTAGTCCGTTTGCCCTCATTTTGGATGACCAAATCTTGTAAATTTTTTTCCTTTGCTGAAACGTTAGATGTAGTTTTCTATGTTGGGATGGATTTTATTTTGTATTTTTTTAGCAATATTTTTTTTTTTATGATTTTTTCCGTGAAAGTGGTCTGAAAATATTTAGAAAATGGAGCACTTTCCATTTGCCCGCCATAACTATATCAAAAAATATCGAAATCAATTTTTATTTTTTTAAGGTGTATAGAATTTTTCCACGCTTGGGATGGTATAATTTTTATCATATTTTGATAAGCGAAACAAAAGTTACAGTCTTAAACGTAGACATGAACATTCATGGGAAAAAATGTCTTAAAGACCTATTGTTAGTAAGAAATTATAAAATGATATTTATCTTATTCTATTCACTTTAAAAACAATATTTCTACAAAGCTAAGAGTCTACCCTACATGATGGCACCATTTTTGTGAAATGTTTTCAGTTTTTTAGCATGGTTCAAGTCTTTGGAAGAGCAGATTTGAGGTTTTTTGACCTTTTGCACTTCATAATGACCTTCCATAGCTTTGGTTGGGGAAAAACAAAGATTTTCTGAGGCTTAGGTTTGGTAGATAGATCTGCGATCGTGGTTTTTTTAACAATACCGTGAGCGCGCTTTATAAACCGCGAGCGCGCTTTATAAAGAGCGCGCAGTTTATAAAGCACGCTCGCGGTTTATAAAGCACGCTCGCGGTTCATAAATCATATTTACACACATCCCAATGTCTGAATTACCATGTGATTTTTACTCTCTGACCTTACCGTATGAATTACTGTGAAATTCTGTCTTTTTCTAGGCACGTTTTTCTTATCACCGGAAGCAAAACATCATGGGAGACAAAAAACGAAGTCAAAAAAGGAAGTCATTAAGTAAAAAAACACCAAACAAATTAGAGGCCAACAAAATTCAAAATGCTGAGCGAATGCGGAAACTTCGTGAATCTAGAAGAGGTTCATCTTCAATCCCAACTATTGTAATCAATGAAGAATTAGGTGATGTTTCTACTATCAATGTTGAAGTTGAATTAAATACTCGTGATGAAGAAGTTTTTACCGTCAATGTTGAAGAAGAATTAAATACTCATGATGTAGCAAATGTTGAAATTGAAGGAGAAAATGAAAATGTGAATAAGTAAATTCATGTTGAAAGCGTAGACAAGCAAAATTTGACAAAAACACCTCCTAGGATTTTACATAAGAAACCTAATTTTTATTGTAATTGATGAAAACATTTTGAAACCAATGTCCCGACAAACTTTGTAAACGAAAAATCAGAAGAAAAGCCACTGAAATTTGGGATAATCATTTTAAAATTTTAAATGATTCCCAGAGATGTCAGTTGTTGGTTAGTTTGATGAAATTGATTAAAATGAGACCTACATTAAACACCTTAGGATTGACAACATCTAATATACATGGTCAAACCTCTACAATTGTTGAAAACCTTCATGATGCATATCACATTGTTGGTGTCAAGAGACGCACTAGGGATAGTAATATTGTGCATCGTGTACTTGCTACTAGTGTTGTAAGTGAATCAATAAAAAAACAACGTTTGATTATGCAAACAAGTCGAATGTTGCAAGTTAATTGAAAAACTCTAATGAAAGCAATTGAAAGACGTAATATCCTTCAATCACTCAATAATGTTGATTTTTGGGCATTTTCTGCTAGAGCACCGCGTAAGGACAAAAATAATTCTGATGCTATAAGAGAATTTGTTATTAAATTTTGGCATGATAACACTAGAGTTTCACCTAATACAAGAGATGTTACAAAACGGAGAGTTGGTTCTACTAATCGTGAACCACATCCAAAGCATTTCTTAGATATGACTCAAACTCAATTTTTCGTAAGTTTGAACAAGAGAATCTGGAAATTAAAATTATTCAACATTTTTTGAAATGTTGAAACCATTCTATATGAAAATCAACCATGCTCGCACCACTCACTTGTTGTTGTAGGCAACATGTTGAATTTGCGATGCATTATGCTAATTTTATGTATTCATTCTATTTTTCATTCGAAACTATGTTATCTCGTATGTGGTGTTCATGTTCCACCAATATCTTCCAAGGATTTCATTCCTACTATATTTTGTGAAAAAGAAGTTGGACAATTTTTTATATTCAGGATTGTTTAGATGGAAGTTGTAGTACATGCGGCGGATTACCTAAATTGGAAAGTTGCATGAATGAGAAAATTGAAGGTACAATAGGACATAATTTAGTTGAATTTGATAAATATAAATCAGTTGCATACCAGTTGAAAGATGGAAAAGAGTCGAAATGGTGTGAGCTAGATACGAACAAATGCCCATTTTTCAATTTATGAGAAAATTTAAGGATGAAATTTTTATGAGTATGCGAGGAATACACATAGAGCTCGATGGTTGGATGAACAATTCAAGCTATGAAAAGACACATTTCCTATTGGTACTATTGTTTCAAAGTGGTCAATTTTGCAGAGAATTACACATTGCAACCATAAATGGAGGTTCAATCGCAATATTACAACTCAGTACAAGTTGCCATTTTTGTGCATATAGCATTTCTACATTCTCCTGAAAGTACAGAGAATGATCAAAAATTTTAAGAGAGTACCATTTTTATATCAGTGATGATCGTACTCATTCTATTGAATTTGTGCAAGGGTGTTTCCAATTATTTTATGGAAACTTCTCTGTTAGGGACATCCACTTCAAACAACATTATATATGGTCAGATAATTACATGTCTTAGTTTAAGAATGCACGAATGTTTTATTGGATGAGAAGAATGCATGTCGGGATGGGTGTGCAACATATTTGGAGCTTCACCGACGCTAGACATGGAAAAGGAGCGCATGACAAGTGCAGTGGGCATGTGTGAAAAGAGATCTTACAAGAGAAGAGTTGAAGTACAAAGATGGTGCTAAATTAAAATATGCAAAGAGCATAGTGGAATGGTGTACTGACAACATGGCCCGAGGTTCTCAAGAAAATTCCACAGTTTGCAGATATTTTTGGTTGATAGAGGAAAAACATATTGCTAACTACGAGGATTGTATGACACTCACTGGGTCCAGTGATATGCACTCATTTTGTAGCTCAAACGCTACTTCGTGGGCCGTATGGACAAGAAATTTGACCTATTTTTATGCACCTTGTATCGAATTTTTCACCTTTGTTGAGTGTGATTCACAAGAATGGGTGGAAGGATGGATTTGTAGGCCTCTAACTCCGCTTCCTAGTTATCAACCTCCACAAGCATTACAACTTGTTTCTGCAGATGAAGTTACAACATCCAAGGACTTTGACGAAATTTTGATTTTGGTGCGACAAGGTATTTATGCTTATTTATTTAATTTCGTATTGAGTTATGTCCATTGAAATTTTAATATGTAATTTAAATTTGAGTTGTTCAACCTTGGTTTTTTTTTGTAGGACATGTGTTTGCAAGTAATTGCGATAGAAGACAATAAAGAAGGACATGACTATTTCTTATGTCGTTGCATCAAGGAAAGAAAGAAGTTGACTTCTCCTATTATAGATGGCGAAGATATTGAGTATCCTACAGGTCGAGTGGTAGTTCTTTGGAACTTGGCTTCGACGGTATCCATTAAAAAACTCCTCTGTTTGGGTGTTTGAAGCTTTGAGACACACAGGAAAATACTCTTATATTCACATCTAGTTCTAGCAACAAATATTTAGTTGTATAGATATCGAGGAAGACCTAATAACAAGATTATTTGGAAGGTTCGAAAGTCGATCATGAAGCAATCTTGTTTGCTATTCAGAGTAGATCAGATCCTGATGGTTCATTGGAATGAATTTACAATGCTCATGTCTGGTATATATTTAATTTCAATTTTCAATTTATATATATATAATTTTTTTAGTTTAAAGATCTAGATTTAAGTTTGAATATATTTTATTTTAAATTTGTGTATTTTGTGTGGACCATGTATATAGATAGTATATGGTTTTGATTTGAAACTTAAATTTCTTTGACTAACAATTTTATGTTTAGGTTAGTGGTGCGGAAAAGCTTCCACCTTCACGTGGTTGGCAGCATTGTTAGTAGAGAATTAAAAATTCTCGAAGCTAAGAGAAGCTTCAACATTGTTTGAAAAAGTTGTAAATTTTGAAAAAGTCACTTGTAAATTTTGAAAATATTGTAAATTTTGAAAAAGTTGTAAATTTTGAAAACGACTCCTCTAGGTGCCATGGAGTCCGAGTAGTCACCCGTCGAAGTTGAACGATATTTTGGTCTCAAGGCTCTTAAGGGACTAAGCCCGAACGAAGTAGCCCGAAGTAACGACCCTTTCACACCTTTGAAACACCACTTCCTCTAGCATTCACCTAGCCACCCGGACATGCCAGGCATAGTCGGTTCATTGCCCACGACCCACCATTTGCAAAATATAGCATTTGACAACCTTACACTTGGCTCCAATCGCACTATTTCACGCGTTTGCAAGCAAGTAGGATAGCGAGAACACCGAAATGAGATGGAAAAAGCGAGAGAGGATATTGTAGAGGATCTATATCTTGAGGATCCAGTTAGAGGAGGCCTTTCTAGGTGCCACAAAGTCTCGAGTAGTCACCGTCGAAGTTTAACGATATTTTGGTCTTAGGGCTCTTAAGCGACTAAGCCCGAGCGAAGTAGCCCGGAAGAACAACAACCCTTTTTCGCACAAAAACACCACCTCCTCTAGCATTCACCTAGCCACCCAGACATTCCAGTTGTAGTTGGTTTGGTGCCATGACCCACCGTTTGCAAAATATAGCATTTGACAACCTTACACTGGCTCCAACTACACTATTTCGCACGTTTGCAAACAGTAGGACAGCGAGAGCACCAAAATGAGAAGGAAAAAAATGAGAGAGGATATTGTAGAGGGTCCATATGCTAAGGTTTTGGATCAGACAAGGCCTCTCTAGGTGCCACAGAGTCTGAGTAGTCACCCGTCGAAGTTGAACAATATTTTGGTCTCAAGGCTCTTAAGGGACTACGCCCGAACGAAGTAGCCTGGAAGCAACGACCCTTTCATGCACTGAAACACCACTTCCTCTAGCATTAACCTAGCCACCCAGACATGCTAGCATAGTCAGTTCATTGCCATGACCCACCGTTTGCAAAATATAGCATTTGACAACCTTACACTGGCTCCAACTGCACTATTTCACGCGTTTGCAAATAGTAGGACAGCGAGAGCACCGAAATGAGAAGGAAAAAACTGAGAGAGGATATTGTAGAGGGCCTGTACGCTGAGGTTCTAGATTATAGGAGGCCTCTCTAGGTGCCACGGAGTCTGAGTAGTCACCCGTCGAAGTTGAACGATATTTTGGTCTCAGGGCTCTTAAGCGACTATGCCCAAACGAAGTAGCTCGGAAGCAACGACCCTTTTGCGCACAAAAAAACACCTCCTCTAGCATTCAAATAGCCACCCGGACATGCCAGTGTAGTTGGTTTGGTGCCACGACCCACCATTTTCAAAATATAGCGTTTGACAACCTTACACTAGCTCCAACTGCACTATTTCACACATTTGCAAACAGTAGGACAGCGAGAGCACCGAAATGAGAAGGAAAAAAATGAGAGAGGATATTGTAGAGGGTCCATACGCTGAGGTTTTGGATCAGACAAGGCCTCTCTAGGTGCCACAGAGTTGGAGCAGTCACCCGTCGAAGTTGAACGATATTTTGGTCTCAGGGCTCTTAAGGGACTATGCCCGAACGAAGTAGCCGGAAGCAACGAACCTTTCACGCACCGAAACACCACCTCCTCTAGAGTTCACCTATCCATGTGGATGTTCTGTTGTAGTCGATTGAGTGCCATGACCCACCATTTGTAAAATATACCGTTTGATAACCTTACACTGGCTCCAACTGCACTATTTCGCGCGTTTGCAAACAGTAGGACAGTGAGAGCACCAAAATGAGAAGGAAAAAACTGAGAGAGGCTATTGTAGAGGGTCCATATGCTGAGGTTCTAGATTATACAAGGCCTCTCTAGGTGCCACGAGTTCGAGTAGTCACCCGTCGAAGTTGAACGATATTTTGGTCTCAGGGCTCTTAAGGGACTACGCCCGAACGAAGTAGCCCGGAAGCAACGACCCTTTCGCGCACCAAAACACCACCTCCTCTAGTGTTCACCTGGCCACCCGGATGTGTCGGCATAGGCGGTTTGGTGCCACGACCCACCGTTTGCAAAATATAGCATTTGACAACCTTACATTGGCTCCAACTACACTATTTCACGCGTTTACAAACAGTAGGACAGCGAGAGCATCAAAATGAGAAGGAAAAAACTAAGAGAGGATATTATAGAGGATCTGTATGCCAAGGTTCTGGATTAGACGAGGCCTCTCTAGGTTCCACGGAGTCTGAGTAGTCACTCGTAGAAGTTGAATGATATTTTGGTCTCAAGGCTCTTAAGGGACTACGCCCAACGAAGTAACCCGGAAGTAACGACCATTTCGTGCCTTTGAAACACCACCTCCTCTAGTGTTCACCTAGCCACTGGACATTCAGGCGATCGGTTCAGTTCCATGACCCACCGTTTGCAAAATATAGCATTTCCTTATTTATTTAAATTAAATTACAATGACTTGGTTGTTATGTTATCTCTTGTTGTCATCTTGTCCTTGGTAGGATGATATACATGGGGCTCATGAATCTTATTTTCTGCCTTATCCTTAACACTTGGTTTTGTTATAATATTATGGGTAATAAATTGTTCTATGGTTTTCTTTTCCTTTCTCTTCTTTCTCTCTTTCTATGAAGACCATCAGTTGTGCTACCTCTTGATTCAACTCTCTGACCTCCTGTGAAACCATAATTATCTTCTCTTCCTCCTTTCTTCTTTCCTTTTCCTCTCTCTCTCTCTCTCTCTCTCTCTCTCTCTCTCTCTCTCTCTCTCTCTCTCTCTCTCTCTCTCTCTCTCTTCTTGTACCTCATTAGCTCTATCAACCTTTGAATCACATCTCCTGCTAGTTCTTCTTCTTCTTCACCATATATATCAAGTCTGATTCATGAGGCCTAATAACCTTCAAAATTATCTTTCTCTACATTTCTTCCAAGTGTTTCCATCATCTTTTCTATTTTTCACATATGTTCTTGTTCTCTTATCCTTTCTTGTAAGTAGCTTTAGTCTAGCATCTTATCTCTCTGATACTAACTTCTCCATCCAATGTGGCATTTTGTAACCATGGTCACTCTTTACTTCACCCATCATTTTCATCTATCTCTTTGTCTCTCTTCTTGTCACTGTATCAACCTTATCTCAAATCCTTTTAGCTAATCTTCCTTGATCTTCAAGCTATGATACCACATGTTGCAGTTCAAAAAATTTATAACATACATGAACAATGGTTTCTATGTTTCCCTAAAAACTCAACTCTGTCTTTTGATCACTCAAACAGCTCCTTTTCACTAGTTAACATACTCCAAATTTAATATTATCCCTTATCCTCTATATGACCTTTCTTACTGATATTATTTATCTAACTCTAATGTCTACTATGAGCGTAATCAAAATGATCAACTACCATCTTCAACTGCTAAATCGTTGACCACACAAGAATAACAAGTCTTCACAGTTTTGGAACTCAAAATACATGAAGCAATCAGCTAAAACAAATACAAATACATTTGAAAATAACTTCTAGGTTGTAGAGCAATTGAAAGAATGTAGTTTCATGGTATTAGTTTCATTTGAAAATAACTTCTAGGTTGTAGAGCAATAGAGCTAACAATATTGTTTTAGTTTGAAAAATAAAAATTCAAAATGCCCATGGTGAAATATACCACAAATAATAATCAGAAAGATACTAGAAAATATATAACTAGAAGTAATACACTAAATCCACCTCAAGATTTAAAAGAGGAAATAGTTCAAATTTATAGCCTCGGAAACAAAACCGTAGCAGAGATATCCATAGGAGTTCCATATATGGAGGAATCACTTTTATATCAACAAACAAAAACTATGATCTATGTATACTTTTTCTATAAATCTAAGGATACATATTTCTCAAGGATCTAGAGGATTTTGAAGACTACAAACCATATATACAATTGTTCAAAGTCCAGAAATTTATTTCTATTTTCTTCTCCATAAGCTTCATTAGTTAGGACCACACTAAATTTTATTTAATAAACAATACAAATATTATTAACCTAGTTTGGGTACAGATAAATTCACAGATAGAGAATACTCGGGGCATCTACAAGTTCCAACGAACAGAGATCAAAACCCACTTTCTCAGAGTTAGCAATAATACCAAAATAACCAAAATAAATATGATTTAACCAACACACATGGATATATATATATATATATATATAAGAATCAAACAAAGTGTGCTCCAGATGCGCACGTCTCTGAAAATATATATGTACATAAGTTCATAATGTATGTATACATCTCGAACTAAGCACATGTCATAATGTACATATGGGACCACATGCGGTCGCAAAAGGCTATATATATACAATGGACTGTGAATCTACTCATGACCACATATGTGTCATCCAGGTGGACTATAAATCTACTCATGAAACATCTTCCCTCTCTTCGCCCTGCTAGAAGTAGCACGTCCATGACATGGGGATGTAGTGGAGGAAGATGCCACTGCAGATTTCATCCGTGTGGTCCTAGGTGTCTCTCTAAGCATGCCCGCAACCTAACTGCACATTCATAAAATACAAGTTTTTAACACCCAAAATTTTAAAATACATTCAAAATTTAGAAACTTGTACAATTTAGTTAAAATGCATGTCAAATCTTACCACAATGTCATGATCCCTATCAATTTGTTGCCGACGTCACAGAACAACAATAGACTCACGAGGAGTAAGCTACATAGAAATAATTAATTTTCAAATTAAATATTTCACATATATACCTACAAAATTTGATATTGTAGATTTAAGTTTAATAAGAAATAATGAACCTCTAAAATTTAAAAAATTTATAAAATTGTGTACCTCAGTTAGTGGATCTGCAGAGATCATGGCAAAGATCTACAGCAGCCTCCATAGTCTGAATATATGGAGGAGTCTCTCTAGCAGTCATAAGCTATACAAAAAACATGTACAAATCAATATTAAAATCTACTTAAGAGCTTAGCAATCCTATCAAAACCTATTGAAAAAGATAATAGTAAAGGAACTCAAAGGTCCCTACACTCTAAACATATCTTTTCACGTTCATCAAGGAAACACCATCTATATATAGGTATGAAACTTCCCACTACGTCTAGGGAATTGCTTCCCACATTTACAAGCACTCAAATTTGTCCGCTGAACTTGTATATTACATAAGATAAAAAAATCAAGTCAAGAATTTTCAAATATAATATATGTCAAATATGATTACACTAAAATTGGATAACACATGTTAGGTGGAGAATAACATGTGGTTTGAGGCATCTTTGGATAAGTTCTCATGTAGGAAATGTATAAGGGTTCCCACAAGCCAGCTAATGTTTATTTTATAGGACGACGTCATCCATGGTTATGGTTTTAGAGGTTTGATAAATGTATCTAGATACATCACATTGTGATAAAGATTGATTGAAAAATAGTGGCGAAGGGAATTAAATAAGCTAAAAATACAAAAATCCACATGTTGAGATTTTAAGAAGGTAAAAAAACTATACAAAGGAGGGAAACTATACATTCATTCCCGTCCCTACTATACAATCTTACCCCAGGTGGTACATTCAAGTCATTTTCTAGTTCATAATCCCCGTCAGGTCAAGAAATCCATGTTTTAGTATTTAGAAAATCCAGATTAATCTAAAATCACTTTATGTTCATAACATAGGTCCACTTTATGTTACAATTTCTTGCTAGGTTCTGGCTTATTTAGTTAGTCAAGAAAGAATAAAAATGTTATTATTTTATCTTCTATTTAGGCTAAATACATAGGATCTATAAATGTTAGCACGAAGGCCATCTATCTTCATAAGATTTTGACAAAGTTTTGTATTTAATCAAGGTAACCCATAGTCATCTTCTATGACAATTAGAGCATCATTCAAATTTGAAGGACTTTTATCTAACATCACCAGACCAAACACATATAGATTCACAGAATTTCATCAAGGAGTTGATCCATGGATAGGTCATTTATCTCATATATTGCTAGACATTGGATTATATTGCAAACATCTTGACCAAACCATTCACCGACATGAAATATTATTCACTTATGATCTATTTTAAGGGTGTGGTCTATATCAACATCATCTTCTGAGGGAGCATTTTATCCATCCTTTCTTCTTTTCTTTAAATTAAAGGAGTTTTTCCCATTGGTTTTTCTCATGTTCTCTACTTTTGGAGAGTTTCATTGTAATTTGGGTAGCTCATATGGTCTTATTTCAAGGACCCTCATTTTTACCAACCTAAGCTACACTTCAGGGTTTTTTCGTGTAGGTATAGATTTTCCTTGTAATTATTTATTTCTTAGAATATTTTGAGTAGATATATGGTGACTCATCTTGCTTATATGTTCTTTGTTTCATAGGAGTTACTTGACTTTTTAGGATTTATTTATGTGGTGGTACTCCGAGACATGTAAAACCAATATATGATTACATACATGGCTAGTTATATCAAATGAATTGGCATTTCCTACTAGAAATAATATATAGGTTGAGTATAAGAAAGTGAAACTCATGTACAAAGGTCCAAAGCATGCAATCTGTGCGTGAACTTCCAGTAATTAGAAACAAAGTGTAAAGAGATTTACTAACCTGCGTAAAACTCATGTGAGGCATGCCAAGAGTAGCCTTTGTTCCACGAGCGAGATGATGACTGCCAAGCTCTCTGTGTATAAAAGAGAAAATATTAATACATGTACAACATACACGTGAAACAAATTATAATAATAATCTAGTGCAATTAAATGATTTATTAAAAATTTAAATTTGTACAACTTGAAACTTACGTTTGAAACACGTGCACCCACAGATAAGATTTAGCATGTCGACACCGAATGTTTCCTTCACCGGCTCTTGCTATTTAAAATAAAATAAAAATTAGTTTTTACATGTATGTACATGACGTACAACAATCAATATATATATATATATATATATATATATATATATATATATCCCAAACATGTGAATTAAACTATTGTACATATATATATTATTTAAATTTATTTAAAATTTACTGTGAAAGACCAATATCGGTGGCTCTCGCCAAAAAACATTCCCAAACATCTCATCTATAGAAAAGAAATACGTGAACTAGCAAATGATGTCTCACTGCAGTGCATACGGCACCACATGATCCACAGTGGTGTGGTGCACTAGAACCGAGCACCTCCACCAACATCACCGGATGCAATCTAGGTGCTATGCTAGGTGAGAGTGTCAGTGAACTCCCTCAATGCATGCAATGTATCAATCTCCAAAACCTCCTTCACTGTAGGAGGGATAATCAAGGCAAAGTGGGGATTTTGGGGCATGGTGGATCCTAGGTTACCTACGCGTGCACCTGAGTGCGCTCACGTGTAGAACCACCTCCTCAACCAAAAAAGTCGAAAAGTCAAAATAATTTGGGACCTCATTGAGCACGAACTCACAATATAATTTCTTAAAAACAAAGAGGAACCTCATTGTTGTTGCATGGTGGATAATCAAAAACCATCCACCATCGGTCCCAAAAATTGTTTTTGATTCTATCATCATGGCACCAATGGATTGGGAACCGTTTGCAAGTAACTGCAGGGGGGGCATTGGTTCTAGGGTTGGTAAATAATTCACAAATGAGGTCTTTTCCAATTTTTTTGTATTTGACTGCCGCATGGGATAGTTTATCCGCATACCACCACCTATGTAGTCACTTCTAAAGGTGTTACATATATGTATTTGGTTGGTTACAGACTCAAATTCGCCAATCAATGTTTGTAATGTATTGGCTAAAGTCATGCGGGATGGATTTTTAGCATGATTTTGTCTTATAGTTTGAATTAGGTTCTCAATGACAATTTTATTTTCTTGGATTCTTCCAATGATACTATCTTGCGTTCTCGCTAGATCGTGTGGGATGAGAAGGAGCCACAAGAGGCGGATCTATGTTTGGAGGAGGGTTTTGAGGAATGTTCAGAGGGTTTTGAGGAATGTTCGGTGGGTTTTGAGGAATGTTTTGATGGTTTGCACGATTTCGAGCTTGCCGACCAACTGATAAAACAAGAAAATTGTATACATAAACAAACATTTCAAAAAACCCATGAAAATGTAAAAAAACCTAAAATGCAAAAAAATAATTACAATCGGGGACTTACCTCCTCGTCTTGGCGGCATGGTTGAATCTATCGCTATCCAGAAGTCCGATGAGCAATTTTGAGATAGTATTGAAAGCGCGAGAGAAAATCGTTTAGAAAAAGTCACGGTTCGAAATGAAAAATGAGGAAAATAACGAGTCGTGGGACTGTTAAATTTTGTCTCAGAGTTCCACGATCGTGGTTTATAACCGCGCTCACGGTTCTAAACCGCGATCGCGGTTTTAGGTTTGGTAATTACCGAACCTAGAATTCAAGAACCACGATCGCGGTACCTTTATTTCAGGTTTTTATGTCCACGGAATTGTCCACCAACTTCGTGCACTTATCCGTTGTATGTATTTAACTATTGGGAAACTTTAGTCACTTTATTAGCACTTGTTAATGTGTCTTAATAAGCTAATTTAATTTAAATTTTTAACTAAAAGAAAGAGGTAACATGTGGGTAATAAATATAGTAAATAGTCCTTGATTTTTGCTTTATGTGGAATGAATTAATTGCATTTAGGTTCTATGTACTCTCCCTTTCTTCCCAAACTCGAATTTTTCCTTGTAGGCTACTTTTTGAGACTTGTGGGACAAGTTAACCTTGTCCCTCACATCTCAAACTCTTCTACCAACCATACTTATGAAGTATGGGGCTTATTTTGACCATTTAATGCATTTTTTGAATGTAAAAGAGAAAATAATTGCACTTTTCTACTTACCACAATTAATTTTTCCTTAAAAAGCATGGAGTGCATGTTGGAGTGTCATGTGTGCATGTCATAAGTCTTACATGTTCATTTATTGCATTAGGTTTGGTGTGTTGACTTGTGAGTTGGAATGGAGGGATGATGAAGTGGCATCCTACATGGAGCCACCTCATCATCCTCACCTCCCTTTTCTATTTATTGGATGAATTTGAAGGATTTTTGGTTACTTGTCTTATTTTCTTCTCTTGCACTTTTGGAATTGGGAGCTTTTTGGAGTTGTATTTGGATTGTGCTTGGTTTAAAGTGTTGAAGGCTTGTTGGAGTGAATAATTTTGGAAGCTTAATGGAGAGGTAGGATCTCCACTTTTATTATTTCTTTATTTATGAAAATAGATGTGAAAATTGTGTTTGTATGAGTATTTGCATGAGTGTTGTGAATGTGATATATTGGGGATTGGGTATATTTCCTTAGTAGTGGTGTGGGAGAAAGAAATGGATCTATTTTTTTATAGGAAAAAGAGAGTTAGTGATGAAATGTAAAGTGATTATGAAATATTTTTTCCACCTATGTGGAGGTAAAAGTGTTTTCATGTTATTTTTCATTGGAAAAAAGGGACAAATAAGTGTTGTGTGTGTTGTTGATAGTGCACTTGGAGGAATTTGTGTGGACCCTCTTTCCACATGGGAGGCATAAGGACAAGAATCCATCCTCTTGCCTCCATTTTGGATTACCCTTAAGCCTTTGTGAATGTTTGAAAATTTTAATTTAATTTTTGTTGTGATGAAAAAGAATGAAAAACCACTCTTGATAAACATATTTGAAAAATGTGATTGAGTGTTAGAATATTGTTTGAATGTGGAAAAGTTGTATGAATGTTGTATTGTGGAAGCCATTCTTTTGTTAATTTTTCAAGGTTGTAAAATACACTTAATTTCTCTTTGGTTGGGGCTTGGGGACCAATAAGGAGGATGGATTCTCCCCCTATTGGATTAAAGGTTGAATGGAGAGTGTTGCCTACTCCACCTTATTTGTATTGTTATTCAAGATTTAAAGAGTGGAAGAGGTGCAATATTGAAGCTATGAAGTTCGGAGGAGAC
Source organism: Taxus wallichiana var. yunnanensis (assembly GCA_018340775.1). Taxonomy (NCBI): domain Eukaryota; kingdom Viridiplantae; phylum Streptophyta; class Pinopsida; order Cupressales; family Taxaceae; genus Taxus; species Taxus wallichiana. Next base: position 239,249,274 of record CM031233.1, read on the forward strand.
ATTGAAATGAAGACTTGTGTATTTGACCATTTGAAAGAAACTCTATGTTGTAAATTTCACCCCATTGTTCCCACTTAGTGTGGAAGGTTGTAAATCTTGTATATCAAAAGAATAGCCTTGTAAATTTTATTTATCACATTGTAATGTTGTAGTGGAAAGAAGGAAACTTTAGTTGTATAATTTATTTGAAAGGACTATTTCATTGTAAGAAAATGAACTAAAATTATTATATTTTAAAAGAATTCTCTTACAATTTTCATTTATCAAATTTCTATTGTATAGTTGGAAAGAGAACTCTCAAAGTTGTATTTGTTGAAAAGGGGCTTACATTTTACCTTGTTGTAAGTTGTATGATTGAATGGAAAGTTAGGAATGTGAAAACTATATATCAAGTTGCAATATTATATGTATGTATGTATGTATGTATGTATGTATGTATGTATATATATATATATATATATATATATATATATATATATATGTGTGTGTGTGTGTGTGTGTGTGTGTATGTATGTATGTATGTATATATATGTATATATATATATATATATATATATGTATATGTGTGTATGTATACACACACACACACATATATATACACACACACACATAAATATATGTGTGTGTGTGTTGAATGGTTCATTTTATTTACTTTAGTAGATCTTTTCTTAAATTTCTTTTGGCAATTATATTACGAACAAAAGTTACTAGTTCCAACTATCTTCACATATTTGACGAGATTTGAAATTCTCAAAACTTCATACACCTTTGTAGTAGCCTTATTAACATGTTGAATTGATAATTAATTACAATAGTTCAAAAAAAAGGGGGATAATAGAAATAATTAATTCACCTATATGAATGGATATATATTTACAACTATTATACCTTATAGTATACAAATAAACATAATCTTACCCATTTAAGCAACTAATAAATTAATATAATTCTAAATTTATTTATGGTACACACACACACACACACACACACAATCCCAAAAATTTGGCATTCCAAAACCACATTAATCCTTAAACAATTGTCTAGGACACCTGCAGATTTCTTTTTTTTTTGTTTAAAGTTACAAGGGTGTCAAACCCTAATATACGTTTAATTAATTCCTACCAGCAATGTTACATTTCATAGGATAGATATAGTCTAGATTATTAATTAAATATTCTTAATCCAGTTCTAATGTCAATTTAATTATCATCACTAGATAAGTGTCCATTAATTTCTCTTACTAGGTTAAATAGTTTCCCTCTTGGGAACTAACATTCAACCCATATTAAATAAACCCTTATCCTTAGTTACCTTAGTTCACTTAAATTATTTTCTTTAATGACCATTGAATTAATCATTAAAAACTACTAGAAGGGTTACATTTTGAACTTAACACACTAGAGCCCTAAGTGGCCCCATTCACCCATTTACACATACATTTGATTTATTTAAAAATTACAACCATAATATGAATATTCTTACCTAACAATTGTAGGGTTGATTCTTAACCCTTGGATCAAATCAATGGGGACAAAAACATTATATCTACCCTAAGGAAAACATAAGCATCCTTAAGGGAGTCTTCTTAAACATTCCTTACCCTAAGCTCATTCATTTGTTTCTCTTTGGTTTGCAGGTTGAAGGAGTGGATGTCATGGATCAAAGGGAAACCCATGGAGGAGTCTTCTTGGATCCAATGTGCAAGAAGAAGGGGATTCCATCCAAATGGATCCTCCTTTAGAATAGTTGAATCTTAGATTAATCATGTATTCTTAGTTATCTAATTTCAATGCAAACATATATCCTAGATCTGGTTTGAGATCTATTGTTTATTAGTTCTCTATTTTTATTTTATTTTTTCATTGATGGGGAAGAAACCCATTTTGTAGATCAAGAATCTTATGCATTTAAATCCCCATATGCAGGTTGGAGTAGGGTCCAACAAGCATACATGGCCCACATAGGCTGGATCTGCATTTAGATGAAGTTTAGATCCATAAGAGCCAATGGTTTGGTTAGAAACACATTTTTTAAAAAAGCAGTCCACACATAGATGACCAACGGAGGTATCTTGACTGACCATGGTATCCTCTATGCTAGCGATGTCGGTTCCACAAACCGGCGTAGTTTCGAGACATCATTAAATTTTATGTTATTATTTTAAATACAAAGGATATCAAATGTTTACCAGGAGTAACTTATTATTCAAATTCATGATAATATAATAGTCTCAAATATATCTGATTTAGAAAAAGCACAACAAATGTCTCTTATGTTTGAAAAATTACAATTTATGTAGTATACAAGTGATTGATTTCAGTCATAGGAATATCGATGGCGGTCAAATCACTAACGCCGGTTACTATCAATTGAGTCTATTTTTATAAAATTTAGCATATCTTTCACATTTTATGGTTCACACTTATCTTAATGGCATTTCTAACAATTATCCATTAAATTTAAGGTTTACTATGCAAGTCATAATATCATTTAAGTTGAGATCTAAGATAGGAGTTAAAATTTCAAAACTGTAAACATGGAACAGTGACCAATGTCAGTACTGAGTACACCGATCTTGGTTGAGACTGACCAAGACTTATTCTTGTGTAGGCCAGAGACCTTTAAAAATTAATGTTTGAAGGAGTATAGATAACCAGAGATAACTTTAACTTTAAATATATTAAAATTAGAGAGCGTTTAACTATTTCAAACCAAAATAAAGGTATGAAAAATTCTCAATTCATTTTGTGATCAAATACTAATATTTGTAACTCTCTTTTCTTTTTCATTGCAAGTAAAATTTTAAGCATGATATCGATTCTAATTCATTCCTTTACATACAAACATTTAAGGAGAAAGGAAAATACACATTCTTTAATGAACTTCCTTCAAATATAATAATATAACTTGGTAAATGAAATTTACAATGCAACTTTTATTTTAAAATACAAGTCTACTAGTCTTCCACCTTAAGTGGGAATTACAAGAAAAATTATACAATAAAGGATTGCTTTGACTTCAACAAATGCTCCAAATCCCAAATCTCCAAAAAAATCTCCACCATGTCTTTACTTCAATCACAACAACAAAAATGGGGGAGAGGCAACACTCTCCACCCAACCAATAATCCAATGAGGAGAAGAAGCTATCCTCCTCATTGGCCCCTAAGCCCTAACCAAAATGCAATAAAGGATGGATCCAACTCATGGAAACTACACAATGATTCAACATCACAATACAAATTTTCACAACCATATAACACACATTCAACACAAGAAAATAATCACAAGAATGTAACTTTCAAAATACACAAGGCTTGAAATGCAAAGCCAATGGAGCAAGGATCTATGGGGAGATCACTTATGCCTCCCAATGGGATTAGGTGCCCACCTTAAAACTATCCAATGTAAATCTTAAAAACCCCTACACAACTCTTATGTCTCCCTCAATATTCTCTTATGCCTCCCACATTCTCTTATGCCTCCCTACAATCTATTATGTCTCCCTCAAAAGAACCAAGTAAGAAATGCAAGCATTTTCTTATCAAAGGTGGGGCACCCAACCCAAATCCCTCCCAAAACATGAAATAAAATCTTATGCCTCCCTACATATAATATCCCCATATCCTTCTCCTATACCATACTTAGGAATTCTACCCAAGAACCCAACAAACATATAAAACATTCACTTACATGCAATAAACACATATAAAAACAAACAAGTAAAAATAGTATAGCTCTTACCTTTCCATAGTAAGAACTTGATCAAGGAATCACACTCCAAGATCCTTCAAGCTCAATCCAACTCCAAAAAGCTCCAATAATTCAACAAGCACTCCAAAAACTCTCTAACTCCAAAAATACAAGAGCAAAAATAAAATGAAGTAACCCCCCAAAAAAAAAAAAAAATTATATATAGAAAAAGGAGAAAGGAGGGTGAGGTGGCTTCATGTAGGATGCCACATCACTCATCCTCAACTCCACATCACAAGTCAAAACTCATCCCCAATGCACAATAATTTGGTGGTTGAGAGATATGACAATCCTCTTACACACACAATCCAAACCCACACCCTCTAATGACAAAATTAAATCCATTGTAATAAAACCGCAATTAATGTCACTTTTTATCCTACAAAACAAAAAATGGGGTCTATTTTTGACCCCCAATCCATAGGTAGGGTTGGTATAAGAAATCAAGAGCTATAGGAAAGTTTAGCTTGTCCGAAAAGCCTACAAAAATGGCACTTAAGCCCAAATCCGAAACTCCAAGGAAAGGTAGATTATACAACACTCAAAGTCACCTACACTTAATCAAAATCACATAGTCCAAAAGACCAACAACTCTAATAAATGACCCATTTTTGTCACATCCATAAATAACTTAATAACATGATTAATTCACTTAATAAAGACACATTAATCATCAAAGATTAAATAAATTACATCACAAAATAAATCACATACTCTACAATAAATAAAATAAAAAGGAAAAGAATTGCACACATAGCCCAAGGTCACAATCGGAGGTCATCCCCTGGGGGACCCCTAACAAAATAAATCAATAAACATTACATAAGTTGTCATGGTGACCTTGCTTGTATCCATCTAGTATTTTGTTGTGGTTGGTATCCAATCCCCTTTTGATTGTTGTGATATAATTACCCACAAAATCACACAATACCTCCTTTAGCCTTGTGGCCACATCAAAAACACCCAAAATATATATATATATATATACACACAAATCAATAATCGTCTTCATATAGTTAAATCATCATCTCAACTAAACAATGTTATCATTTGTCTAAAATTCCAACAACATCTCAATTCTATCTTTTATCAATACCGACAAGATCACAATAATAGTTCAAATGCTAAATCTTATTCAACATGACGAGAATTTTGAATGTCGTAATATATGCCAACACATCATCATCAACAACATAAAATGTCTTTCTATGTATCTAAGAATCCACACAATCATACTATGAATCACAATCCATCAATAATCAGAATATCTCTATCATCCAACATCATGCTAAACCAAAAGGATACATAAAGTAATATACATGTCTATAGTAAATGTAATTGTAATCAAAATATAATAAGTGTCGAAGAGGAGTGGGGACTACAATATATGTGTGTGTGTGTGTACATATACATATACATATACATGCAAACATGCATACATGCATACACACATACACACATACATCTCTATATATATATATATATATATATATATATATATATATATATATATATATATATATATAGATCAAACAAAAATATGCACTAATAGTTATGATTAATTCACCTATATGAATGGATACAAATTTACTACTACTATACCTTATAGACACCAATAAACCTAATCTTACGCATTTAAACAACCAATATATATAGAATTTTATTAAACAAAATTTTGAATTGATTTTTTTATATGCTAAAAGGGGCATTGGTTTTGTTTAGGCCATATGGAAATTCTTTTTTGAATAGTATTGAATGTGGGTGGGGGGCGAGGAGGAGGAGTGGACGCCGCCCTACCCCCAATAAACCTAAACCCTAAAATAAATATCTACAATTATATTTTCGTAGGCCGCTTCACTCTAAACTCAAGCGCCTATCAATATCTCTTTCGGGTTGTTTTATATTAAGCAATGCCCATATAAAATTAGAATAATATTTTATATATGTATTATTATTATATATAATAATATATACATGTATATATGTGATTAAATCATTATTTTTTAAGGGGATTAAATATTTAAATATTTATACATATATAAATATGTGTGTGTGTGTGTGTGTAATTCACCCAGAGTGGTATATACATAATATATATACATAATGTATATACATAAAACCTACAAGAAAGACTTTTAATACACACACACACACACACACACACACACACACACACACACACACACACACACACACACACAGGGTAAAGAATACCCATAAAATTAAATGGGGAGATCTACCATTTTATCAAAAAACTACAAAAAAATGGAGTTGTAAATCTCCTTCCAACTTCAATGGCCTCCATGGATTCTCTTCCTCCTCCAAACCTGCAAAACAAGAATGAACAAATGAATGATAAATTTTGGAAAATGAGAATACAAATAAATCTATAAGGATACTTAGGGCATCCTAACTCTAATTGCTAGGATAAATTTGATCTAATGGTTCGATTAGATCCTAAAATCACTTAAGTGAGTGGCATTTTTATGGGAATGGAAATTAAATTAAAAATTGCTTCGGTAATGGGGTGAATGGGGCCACTTAGTGGCTAGATCAAGTTGTGATCTTATGGGTAGGAATTTAAATAAGCTTGTGTGTGGCTTTTAATTATTGAACTAAAGGAGTTTTAGTTAAGTTACTAGCAAGAGTGTAATTAAATAAATTAATGGAATTTGGTAAGTGCTTATAATAAACATAAGGGGAAATTAATTTATAATAATTAATTATTAATTTATTTCCATACACCACATGATTGTGTAGAATATTTTATCAAGAGATTAATTCATTCGTGAATAGTGTTGAAACTTACAACCTTTTTAAACAAAAAAATCCATAAACTTTTACCATTGAAATATTATACTTTTGTGTAGTTTGAACTAGAATTTTGTGGGCACTACATATATAATGAGATTACCTCCTCAAGGACTTGACTAAATTTTTCCATATAGTCCTCGTATAGCTTTACATTTCAAAGTTCCTTGATCTTACTATGGTTGTGTCCTTAGGTTCATAATTTTCCTTATTGAAAAACTTGTTATTTATTATATGTACTTGATATAATAATTGTTATGATGTAATTTTATTAAGAATTGTATAGCTCAATTTTATTTACATTATAGAGTGTAATTTTAATCCATCATGAAAAATATTTCTATATGTTACTAATATAAATACACTATTTAATCTACAAAAGATTTTGATATTTGAGACTTAACTTTACATTTTTAAATGAATATTTGCTAACTGAAATTAGGTTTCCACAAATTTTTATGGATAATTTCAATAGTTAATTATGCTGTAGGTGTTCACACTTGGGCTAAGGCTTGTCTCATTTGATAGCGGAGAAGTACGTGGATGGCGTAGATGATAGTCGTGCTTCATGAACATACTAATTTTTATTTTGATATGGCGAGATGAGGCGTAAGAGCATACGATTTACACTCAAGTCCACTCAACACAAAGCATTTGACATGTTTTACTCTCTACCCAACCACATTAAAAATGTTTATGTAGTGTTGTGGAGCCTAATATGTGGAGAATTGAAAGAACGGTGGAAATCCAATAAGTGGGTCTTGGTGCATCCTTGGCCTCATGCCCCTACTTTAGTTCCTCGTGGCATAGCCCCTTTCCATTTCTAGTTCCTGTTTTAATATAACATGGCATATCTCCTCTGATTACCTCTTTCAAACCTGTACATTACACTGTGCAATTTAATGGTTTTATTAGTAAAAAATCATCCTTGTAAATTAGAGAGAAATTTTCTCTTAACAACTTAAGAAATCATATGGATTTTGAGTCTAATTTTTGGTTCCACACATAAAAATCTACGTACCACTCATATGATCAACCATTGGAGGAGCTCAATTTTTATGATTATTCATGCATCACCTATTCTCCATATGCTTCTCAAACTTAAAACTGAAAATGGGGATGAAAAGTGTTATAACAAGCAACCACTATGGTTGGGTTATGAACTTGGAACCTATTAGATTTTCGATTTTTTTAATTTTTGTGAAAATTACATTAGCATGAACAATACAATAAAGCCTAGATGTTAAATTTTATAATATAACATGGAATATATCCTTTTATTACTTCTTTCATCCTTTTACATTACACAAAGTGTACTTTAATGCTTTTATTAGTAAAAATCCTCAAAATAAATTACGAGTAATTTCCTCTTAACAACTTAAAAATCATATAGATTCTAAGTCTAAAAATTTCATTTTTCGGACGTAAAATATCCGCCTACCACTCGTATGATCAATGATTGGAGGGGCCAAATAAATTATGATTGTTTGTGCATCGCATGTTCCCCTGTAATTACTCAAGATTAAAAATGAGAAATGGGGCTGCAAAGTGTTGCAACAAGAAAGCATTGCGGTTGGGTTTTGAATTTGGAACCTATTATATTTTCCCTTTTTTATTTTTGTGCTAATTGAATTTGCATGAACAATGTGAGTGAGTCCTAGATTATACAATAGAGAACATATAACATATATTATTTGGGTACAAACAATTTGATTTGCGGTAAAGATGTAGGAAATACAGGTATTGAATTCCCACATTTTTCTTTCAAATATAGTAAAAATTAATATTTTAAAAAGGAAAACCCCCTTTTTTATATTTTCACACAATTTTCTATATCTTTTAGTTGTGTAAGGGGAAGGGCCAATTTTTTACTAAGCAACCCTTCCATATGGCTGAAAAAGGATGCAACACAATGTTATTTTTTACTATGTGCATTTACGTAACATGTTTTCTCCCCTTGTTTTCTACTTGATATGGATAATATATTAATAATACCTGCATATATATGTCAAAATATTTTTATATATTTGTATTTTTTCTATCTCCTTCATGTTCTTAAATTGTGAAATTTGTTTATTTCATGCTACATGAATATCTCATGAACTATTCTATTATTAACTTTGTAAAGTAACACCAATATAATATTTTACAAGTTCAAACAACATCTCTAATCTACAAAAATTTGAAATGAATGGACCCACAATAATGTATTATTGTTGATGTTGACCTGCACACCTTCTAACATCTCTTGAAAAACATAAATACACACCAAAAAACTTTTGAAGAGAAAATTCTTTGGGTATTCCTTTTTTATTAAGAAAATAATGATTATTGATTTTGTACAATAATGAGCACAGACAAAAAATGGAATTAGATTTTTTTGTGGCATCAAGGATTTTGGTTGGATGATGTTAAATTTGTTAGATAAGATGAAGTCATGAATGAAATTTTGGAAATAAAAAATGTTGGAATTAAATACATGTGTGTCACACACATTTTCCATGGCTAAGATTGTTCCTTCCCAGATAATAGATGTTATATGTGCTCGAGTTTACCATCTCAATCTATTTCACATTATTTGCATGAGTGAAACTTGTGCTTAAAGGGACAAAATTTAAAAAATAAGTTAAATCCAAGAGTTTCTAGATTTGAAATACAACTACAATGCTTACTTCTTGTATTTCTTTCTAGCCCGCATTTCAGTTCTAATCTTGAGTAATTAAACAGAGATTGCTCCTAAACCCTACCTTATTGTAATAAGAAACATTCATCTACTCAATAATAATTTCTAACATGATGTAAAACCGAGGCATATGCAAAAAAATGTTGTTGTTGTAGTTGTAGTTGTCATGCTCATGTATCTGTATACATGGCTGCAAAATTGAGGTATATGCAAAAGATGTGAAATGTTTCATTAAATGACTTAAGAAAATGTGGTCTTATAGAATACATATTTTCCATTTGTGTGATAAATTTTCCAACATGATTTCTTGGTGACATTTTTCAATGCAAGTAGTATAGAGGACATAATTTTAATCCCATGGTAGATATAATTCATGTGTTGAGAATCTATGTGTAGTGGCAACATTAAAAATAATAATAATAAAATAGAATCATATCAAATAAAATAAAAATATTGTGACAGAATTGTGCTCGGGATTGGGTGGAAGGAATTTATGGACACCATGTGAAGGCATGTGGGCAGCTGGAGGAATTAATTCTGTCATTCTCCTTGGATAATAATACCAACAACTTTACTTGATGCCCAAGGAAAAAAAGAACGTTGCAAAAACCAAGTAACATTAAAATTTTTGTAGTATTGGGATAGTTACAATGCACAATGAGATATGGGTTCCTCACGAGACATGACCACATAGTTTCACATATGTAACAAACAGGTCTCCAAATTCATCGGCACTGCATTTTCCTATGCACTCCCAAATGGTGCCAAAAATGTGATTGCTAGAATAGGGTATGGATGTCCAACAAGTCATAAATATACAGGATTTTTTTAGATGTTGTAGTTTCAAGTGCTCTAGGAGATATGTATGCAAAATATGGAAGCATGAACTTGGCATATGAACGGTTTGACTATATGCCTATAAGAAATGTGACATGAAATCCAATGTTTGTAGGAAACCAAAGCATAATGAAGAAGGGGTAGTATTTTTTTAGATGTTGTAGTCATGCAAGTGCTCTATTATAGGTATGTATCCAAATATGGAAGCATACGTTTGGCATGTGAACTTCAACTAGATTCTTGAATTGTGGCCTCATGGGCTGTAATGGCTGCAGGATATACACAAATTGGGATTTTTAATATGCTTATAGTCATGATGTAGGTCTTATGGGCATGCATTTTATTCCCGGCATAACACAGTACCAACCTCCTTCCAGTTAAGTAATTTTTGTGAAATCACCTCACCAAATCTCACAAACAAATGTCCAAAAAAAGTGTTTTTTTTCTCCCTATAACATCTTTGTGCATATCATCTGCATATTCATCTGAATACGTCTTGTAATAATTACTAGGGGTCAACTGGTTCATTTAGATACTAGGAACTTGCTTTAGTGCAGGCCATGGACAATTATTAAAGTAAAATGGGTGGAGGGAATTTGTTTATTTTTTGTTTTTGTTAATCCATTAGCATCCATGTATGGACCTACGTCTAAGAAAAAGAGAGAAGAATCTTGTCATATGTTACCCCGCACTAGTATTTTTGTATGCAAAATGTGGTAGCTTTGCACTCCCACGACATGTCAATAGTTTGTGAAAATTCCTTTAATAGAATGTGTTATTGTAGACAATAATAATTGTTGGATTGCATGAATGGGTTAGGTGACAAGGTATTCCAAGGTCGCCAAAGAATGCAAGAATTTGATGTGGAACTCAACTCAATAACCTCTAGTCACATTTTTTCAAGATGTATAAAAGTGGAGAATTTTTCGAATACATGCTGGCTTGTTGGATGAAATGCCTCTTTGAAATGCAGAACCAAGCTACAAAGTTTTGATTGGTTCATTTACCCCTAAGAAATGGTTCATCTCTCTTTATATTTCATAGTTCTTGTTCTTTATTTTTTATTTTGCAACGAAAAAAAAAATTAAATCGAAACGATTATCGTACATTTGATTATTTTAAATAAAGTGTTGTTGAAACAATCAAACATTATATCGTAACTTACGCAATTCAACATTTCTTGGTAGAAAACCATGAACTTTAACTCTCACTTTGAGAAGATCTAGTAGATTTCCTAACCAAACTAGATTGCTTTATAGTACCCTTTTATGAACAAGTCAAAGTTGAGTTCCCTAAAAATATGTTGACCACTCCTTGTTAAAATAGATACATCATGATCTTAAGAGACTTGCAAAACAATCTTCGTATATATGGAAAAGAGATGTTAAGTTTCTTCTGTGTTCCATGTTATGTGAAGAGTCACTTCAAATCTTAATTCGGCCTTGATTGATCATATGTTCTCTTTTCGATGCTCCTCTAAGATCCTGTTACCTCATTTTACAATTTTAGGAAGCTAGAAAATTTGAAAAAGTTGGCTTTCATTTTAATCCACCATTCGAACCATGAACAATGAAATGCCTATCCACATTCGTAAACCTCTATTATTTTTACTAGATAATTTCTTGTGTACTTAAGTTTGGGCAAAAACACTCTTCTTAATATTTTGGTGAAGGAATTTTGTAGGCCTCCCGTCACGCTTTTACTACGTCAAATTGGACCAATTGAGTGGTGGGTCCGGAAAACCGTCGCCATTTGAAACCTATTCTTGATTCTCATTCCCATTGAGTCATTGAATTCTCCATACATAGGAGGGATTGTAGGAAATTTATCATTGCACATTTTTTATCAAACATTATCTTTGGATGTGGTTTTTTGAGTCCTTAAGCTAACTTTAGATCATTTGCTGTAACTAGGTCGGTTTTTACCCATGGCCTTAGAAAACAAATCGCTAATTATAAACCATACTCCGGTTATAAATTCCTCCGAGTTCTGTGAATTCTTGGTGTATAGTAAGATAGATAGAAAGTTACCTATGGTGTGTTTACTCATCAGAAGACAACGCTTTAAAGTGGTTTCTTAGCATTCGAGCCTAAATTGAACATTTTTGCAACTAGTAGGAAACATAAATAGGAAAGTTGTAGGACCCTCACGGGTTATCAAACCACCGTAGAAACTTGTTGGCACTTGTAAATAATTGTTTCAAACTCGCCTTGTGGCTTATTGTGTGAAATGTAACTTTTGGGAAATAAATGTTTCTCTCTCTTCCTACCTCTTTCTCTCTTCGCGGTAAAGTTAAATGAAGTGAAATGAAATGAAGTAAATATGTGTCTCTAACCTTCTCCTTTCAAATGAAAATTATTATTATTATGTAAATAGGAAACTAAAAATGTAATTATGTTAGATCTAGGTGGATTCCATGCCAGCGATTTATCATTGATTTCATGCTCACATGGTTTTGCATGATGTAAGAAAGATGGCAAAATGGTGTGGTTGTAATTAATTGGGTATTATTGAAAATTATGTATGTAAATGGAAATAATGTATAATGTATAGTCATCTTACGAAAGGTTTATATTAGAAATTTTGTAATATGTATGAGATGCTAGATCTAGGGATGCCTTGGGAAATGTGCATTTAATTATAGATGTCATTTTGATTCAGATTTATGTATAGTAAAAATAGAGTTGAATACACATGTTAAATGAATTTGAATGTAATATCTTGTAGTACATTTCCGAGTGTGCAATAGACGATTAATTAATTGGTGTGTTGTGTTATTTACCTTGAAAATGCAATAAATAAATCTAAACGAAATAGTGAACCCTAGTACAAAACTCATGTATAACTAACCTTCCTATGTATTTATATTTAGCAAAGAAAACTGAAACATTAGAATGAACTTAAACTTGTATACTCGATGGCACCTTCTATCTTAACTAAATAATATACCCTAGTTGAGTTACCGCCATAGCCTGTATGTTTAGCAACATCATTTTGAACATGTCGATTAAAAGCGACATGGTCAAACATTAGATAGAGTAAGTGGTTCCCTAATAGGATTTTTATTGTGTGTGTAGTAAGGAGAATGTGTTCTTTATCGGTTCGACTTACATTTTAGGAGTAAAATATCACCAACTACTCTTGAAAGTAACCTTTAGTAGCTGGGATTATTAATGAAGTTAATATTTAAGACTTATTGTACCTTGTCTCTCACTATAGCCACATTAGTTTACAAAACGCTATCGTCGTAAGAGATAATTAATCCTCACAACTAAAATTTTTGGTACTACACCTAAGAAATGTATTCAATAGATTATTTATATAACTTAAGAGTCATTGTTTGAAGCAACGACTATGTGGTGTAACCTTACCATACATGGAGTAATCGAACTAACACTTCCACGAGTATCCTAAAGTGGACTACTAAGTCTTACCAAGTTAGATCTACAAATTAACTGCATCATTGAATGAATTCCTTATGGGATCTAGATGACACAAATGGATCTAGTGAAATAGTTGTACTATGACTTAAACTCTTGTTAATGATCTCTTTAGTTCCTCACAACTAAATGTGTTACCTTGGCTTGTGACAATATAGCACCTTGGTCTTTTACGGAGGATTTATAAGGGTAATATTTTTACACACCTTTATCTAATCTATAATAAGGCTTAAAGTCATGAGTGTCAATTGGAATTAAACTAAACCTCAGTTAATTAGGAGGCTAATTGGTGGGTAGAAAATTGTAAGTAACTCTTTGCAAACAAAATTGATTTAAAATATGTTGACTTAAGAAAGCAACAGGAACTAAAAATTGGACCCATAATCCTTTGTTATGCCCTTTTATGACATTAAGAATAAAAGAAATTTCACATGTGGAATCGTGAAATGCGGAAACATGGGATCTTACCCTTGAAAAACAAATCTCTTTTGGTTCATGTGTAGTCATAATGCTTCCAATCATGTACTTCTTCAAGATGTTAGACAAGTACTTTCGTAACTCTTTTTGTTATAAAGTGACACCAATAAGAGACCTAAGAAACAATGTAAATGAGATCAAAAAATAGGAAACTAAAAATTGGTCTCATAATCCCTTGTTATGCCCTTTTATGACATTAAGAATAAAGGAAATTTCATATGTGGAATCGTGAAATGTAGAAACATGGGATATTACTCTAAAAAAATCTCTTGTGGTTTGTGAGTAGTCATAATGCTTATGTTATCCCAATTTCCCCCCGAAAAAATTGATCAAACACAACCCCACACAGAAGAAAATCGGAAGGGGTGGTTCAATCATGCGAGCCCACATTCCAAATATAACAATGAAGGGGTGGGCAGGCTCGACAATGGAGTCTAAACAAGGTCAGCGAGGGAGGCCAATGACATTAAAAGCATCCAAAGGATCAATGGGAAAGAAAGCGGGAAAGGGGCTCAAAGCTTTTGGACTTCACATATGAGTCAACTCAGGGAAAATTATAGCAAAGTCATGGAAGGTGCCACGCCCGGCTCGGCGCAAATCCAAAAGGTGCAAGAGAAACAGGGTCTCCAAATGTGCGCGGAGCTTCCACGTGTCTAAGGTCCGATGAGTTTCTCCTAAATGGGTGGAAAAGGGACAAAGCCATCTATTTAATAAAATAAGTATAAGAGGGTTGGTGGAATCCTCCACGTGCCTCATCAGTGCAAATTTAGAAGTGAGACCCCTGAATGAGACCCTAAATGAGCATGAAGCTTCCACATGTCCCAAGTCCAAAAAGGAGACAGAGTTGACAGGTTGAAAAGTCTCGGGGTAGCGGCAACCTTCATGTGTCCAATCGGTGCATCTCCAAAGTTCGAGGTCCAAACAGGGGTCTCCAAATGGGCGGGAAGCCTCCACATGTCCCTGGGTCAGACATAAAGCCTTCGTCAAATAGAAGGGACTTTAGCGAGAACACCGGGAAGGTAGAGCAAAGCCGCGAAAGCTTCCACGTACCTCATCGGTGCATTTTCAAAGGCATGGCCTAAAGAAAAACTCCCAAATGAGCGTGGGATCACCACGTGGTCGAGTAAAAAGAAGACAGAGTCATTTATTAAAGACTCTAGACCGGGGAGAAGGAGCAACGCATCGGGTCGGTGCTCTTTTAGTGGGCGATTCAAAAAGCGGGTCCTAAGCGTGTGTCATCCCTCCACGTGTCTTAGGTCAAGCATAGCATCTCTGCCAACAAAAGGGGTTTTTGCATAATACAAAGGAAAGCGAAGCAGGCCGGCAAACGACACCACGTGTCATTTCAAAGTGCCACTTCAGGAGTGAAAGGAGGCAACAACATCTTAGTAATTTGCGGGGCTCCATGTAGATCTTGCAGGGATAGACCCCGAACATAAAGAACCTTCAAACATCCATATCTTTTGACTAGAAGCTCGGATTCAGGTGAGAAGGGACATTTTGGAAAGATCTTGGTGTTGGCTTCTCACCCACCACCATCATGTTTCATCTACCATTTCAAGGTTGTCAAGTCTCTCACCTACCACCATAATGAAGGACATGCCTCCTTCTTTCCCAAAAGGAACAACACGTGAAGGCATGGACTCTATCAGGGAACCCATCATTGTTGTAGGTGAATTTCAATGCTTCTAGGGTGGTTGGAGTAGGTGAATTCAATGCATATCTTGGGGTGGTTGAAGCAGGATTCAATTTCTTCCCTCTCTCCTTCTCTCTTTCTTCTATATATTGTAAAGGAGGGGCATATTTCAAAAGGTTGGTCACATTTTCCCTCCTGCCTCCCTCTCTTTTCTTCCTTAGGGTAGAATGTAGAGTTTAAGAATTCTCTCTTAGCTCTATAGTGGCATTTTCTTGCCCCTTTCCCACTGATGGTATACATTGTGAACTATTGGAGGAATAAAATCAGTTTCATGATGCATTTTGTCCATCCTTGCTTATTTTATTGTCTCTTCTCACCTCTCATTGTTACAGGGTATACTGTGCATATCTTTGATGTCTATTGCAGGTTTTGGGAGCTATGTTTAATGGGTTGAAGTGGTGTTCCATGTGAATTTTATCTCTTGTATGTGGTGCATCTTGTCCACCCTCTCCTTTTCTCACCTCTCTCCATTTCAAGAAGCTGAGATTGTGACCAGTAACCTCCTTCTCTGGTGTATCACCATTTTAGTGTAGGCTTTGTTTTCATGCACTTTCTCTCCCTGGTCCCTTGGAAGGTTAGATTAGGATTAGATAGTTTTCCTACATTAGAATAGCTTGTGGCAGGTAGTTTAGGAGCAGGAACCAACCTTCTCTGGAGGTCCATCTCAAGTTTGCAAGTCCCACAGCTTGAGAGATGGTCCAGTGTTATGCAGATCACACTGGATGCCCCACTCAGATCTGAGGCCATTCGGGGTGTCTTTGTGATTTCACATTAACAACTTCCAATATGTACTTATTCAAGATGTTAGACAAGTACTTTCGTAAGTCATTTTGTTATAAAGTGACACCAATAAGAGAACTAAGAAACAATGTAAATGAGATGAAATAATAGGAAAGTGAAAACTTGGTCCTATAATCCCTTGTTATGCCATTTTATGACATTAAGAATAAAAGAAATTTCATATGTGGAATCGTGAAATGCGTAAACATGGGATCTTACTCTAAAAAAATTCTTGTGGTTCGTGAGTAGTCATAATGCTTCCAATCATGTACTTCTTCAAGATGTTAGACAAGTACTTTCATAATTGTTTTGTTTATAAAGTGACACCAATAAGAGATTTAAGAAACAATGTAAATGAGATGTAAAAAATAGGAAAATGAAAACTTGGTCCCGTGATCCCTTGTTATGCCCTTTTATGACATTAAGAATAAAATAAAATTCATATGTGGAATCGTGAAATGTGGAAACATGGGATGTTACTCTCAAAACAAATATCTTATGGTTCATGAGTTGTCATAATACTTCCAATCATGTACTTCTTCAAGATGTTAGACAAGTAATTTCGTAACTCTTTTTCTATAGAGTGACACCAATAAGAGACATAAGAAACAATGTAAACAAGATGAAAAAAATAGTATATGTGATGATGGTTTAGGAATAAATTTCACTTGAAGTTCTTATGGCTGATTTAAGCATTGAATTTTTGTTAAAAATGGATACAAATTGTTCTGGTGGTACACGGCATTTGACCCAATATAGAGTCCACTAAAAATTAAAATTATGATGTGTAAATGTTAAATTGACTCAAACTAAATTTGGAACTAAAAAAACCATAGCTTTAGAAACAAACCTTTAACATAAGAAAGAGTTATTCGAAGACTCATATTTTCTTAAAACTGACTTTAATTAACGAACAATCCATGGAAAATTAATGGGATTCGATAAAGGAATCAATCATGCATTCTCCTTTAAAGACTATTTCCCTACAAAGTAAAGTAATTGAAGATTGTAAAGTAGGAAATTTTAAACCTTATGTGTTTAATTCTCTTGAAAACTATAAGGTCATACAATGGAAACCTAAATTTAATGAAGATGTAAACCATAAAAAGGCCATGTCATGGAGTATGCCTACCCAACATTTCTTACTATAATTGGGTCATTTTCTGGTTTATGTCGTTGAGTATGACATTGATGGGTACCCTATGTTATCCTATTTTATGAGTGGGTTCATGTTTATGTAAGTGTCTTATGCATTTTTGAGTTTCTCTACTTTGAGCCCTTGTGGTGTTGTGTGATGGGCAATGTAAGTAAAAAAAAATTATACTAGTATTTTGACCGTTGTATTTATGTGTGTAAAATGTGGGCGTTACACTATGAATATACTTTATGCATTTCCTTACCACATCCACATTTCCCACCACCCTATGCATACATAAACCAAATACAATATGATATTATCTTCGTTAAATTTGAAACACGCTTCTTCCAAACCAATTAGCATGCATTGGGAATAGAGTGCGAGGAGGAACTACCATTTCCATTTCATTACAACCTTAAGGTTTGTTTGTTTTCCTATTATAATTCTTTGAACTATATAAATGAATCCACATCCATTAAATTAATATAAATAAATTTAGTTAGTGTCATGGGTGAGGAGGGTGACTATTGAATAAAGAATAATTTCAATGAGAATTCACTTGAATTTATGTGTTCTAGCTTCCCCAAAAAAACACAAGGCATTTGCCAACCCTTTCACTTCACCTCCCTTAACCCCCTTCTTCTTTACACTTAGCTCTTTCTCTCATACAAAATCCGTCCCTCCAAATTGAGATCCACGATGCATGACAAATTAAATAGTTAGGATTGTCAATATGGGGATCTTGATTAGTACATTGATATCTAGAAAAAAATCCCTAATTTCACATGCATGTGTAATTTATACCCTAGGATGCTAGCTCCACTCCACATTTCCCTATCTCTAAAATATCCCACAAAACATGAATGCAAATTCACTTTACGTTTATATGTGTTCTACCTACTAGGAAGACATAAATACTTTCCTTTCCCTTACACTCCTCCCTCAAACCCCTTCTTCATTGCCCCTATTTCTCTCTCGTGATGTCTCTCCCATTTAATCGAGTTCTTATATGTATCCCCATTGGAATTTTCATTATATTTCCAATGTAACATAATTACATTGAAGGTGTATTTCAAGTTATAATAGACCCAAGCTTGTTGATTTTGGTGACTCTGTCAATGCCTATATCATTTACATAAATTTATTCTATGGTAATTGTCTATTTCATATTTCCATACTCGCCCTTCCTTGTTGTACCTATGTACATGAAAAATTAGATAAATTTGTACATGTTTAGCAGAATTGCTTGGAACATGTTATGTGTCCAGTGTTTCATTGTCACTCTAAGTGCGTTCCTTGTGAAACCTTGTAGTGTGTCCATATTTCTATATAATCCCTCAATGCGAAAAATGCATCAAATCATCCTTTCATCCAATTCATCCTTTCTCTTATAATATGTTAACCTAAGATTTCTAGTTCAGGGTATTCTAAGATTTGAGAATAATTGCCATTCACATGGACATGATCGTTCATTACCTACAGCTATAGCAATGTTTTCTCCATGTAGCTCGTGTTCTCTCGAGCATCAAATATTGATGGAAGAGTGTAAATATTTTCCCTAAATATTTCACCAGATCTGATAGCCACTATAACGATAAGTGTAAACCATGGCACAATGTCAGTCCCAAAAGTCTAGCAAAACAACCCCACATTCACTAGAATGCTTCCCTGCAGTAATTTCAAACTAAACTTGCAATAAAGTGAGATATGAATTGACATTTCTATTTATCATGTAGTGATTTAACTCCATGAGACTTCATTATCACAAGTAATAGAATACAAAGTACACATAGGGAGGTAAATGTTTGTCTTTCTCACAAATCTACATGACCATGCACCATAATATTATTGTTTTCAATTTGACAAAAAATAATAGTACATGAGAATAAGAAATGAAAAATAAACATAATGTCAACATGTATTATGACACTGTAGAATGCGTGTTATCAAGAGTTAGTTTCGGCATCAGATAATGCAGAGGAGCCATCACACATTCTTTGTTGACCATCACCCCGCCCTACCCCTGCCCTTCTACAAATAAAAATGTTGCATGGACGGTCCTTACTCTGTCGCACCTATCTCTCATGTCTTTCTCCTTAGACAAGAAGTTTAGTTTTTTTCTTTTGTTAGATCATAAAAAAATTCGATAATTTTTCTCGAGCCAAAAAAATAGTACAAGTTTTACCCACCTCTCTTGCTTAAACTTGTGAGACATATGTATACTTGAGCCATAAATATTACTTTACACTGTGAAGGTTTTATTAGTCAAAGTCCCTCATTGCAAATCGACGAGCAATTTACACTAAATAATGCAAGAAATTATATGGAGTCTAAGTTTATAACTTACGATTGGCATATAAAATCTACTTAGCACTCTTACTCCTACCCATTGGAGGGGTTCAATTATCCTTGATTGTTCATGCATCACTTGTTTTTCTACAATTAATCTAGCTTAAAAGTGAAAAGGACCGCTACATAGTGCTTCTAGAAGCCAACATTGTGGTTGGGTTTCAAACCTCAAACCTATTGAATTTTTCCTTTTTTCCCTTTTAGCTCAAATTGCACTCATGTAAATAATGTGAATGAGGTCGAGCCAATAAAATAGAGCACAAATAGAAGATATTATTTGGCTAGGTATAATTTGAGCCATGTAATAGGTGTGGGACATGTACATATTAAATTCCCACCTTGAAGTCCCCCATTTTCTTTCCTACTTTATATTTTTCGGTCTTCATCTTATCTAACAAACATGGTAAATTTTAAGACCCCCACAAGAAATTTGTATATATTCCTTGGTGAATCTCTTTATTTTTTTGAAATGATGGAAAATATGAAGAAAACGGTTTCGAATGGTTTGGTAAATCATTTAATAATGGTGTCGGTCGAGTTGATTTTCGACTAATAATATATTATTTACGTGGATAGTATATGACTTGGCCAAAAGCATACGTGATTTTTGAAAAAATAACTTAAAATGACCAGCTCAATGTGAAATTTGTCTTCACAAAATATGGCATACGAGAAAAAAATACAAAAAAATTGATTTTTGTGAAAAAATGTAGATTTTGCTAGTTTTGTATCGATTTTTTAAAAATTGTTTTTATGTTATAAGCTAAAATTATCGTGACAATGAGAAATATGTCCTCCCAAAATATGGCTTAAGAAAAGAAAATTACCATCATCGATTTTTGTTGTCTAACGACATCATCGAAAAATTAAGACTTGGTACCATGGAAAAATGCTATTGGTTGGTTAAATGCGAAAATGTTGTCGATTGTTAGCGCTTTTTTATGCTAATGACCGATAGCATAAAATATGTTGTCGATTCGGTAGCATACAAAATGCTCAAGTGGTAGCATTTTGTATGCTACCGACCGATAACATAAAATATGATGTCCGTCGGTAGCATGTTTTATGCTACTGGGTCGACAACATATTTATGCTACTGAGGATGACAACAAAAACAATGAATATAAAAAATTTCAATTTCATGCTAATATTAGCTAATTGAATTAAAAAATTCAGATATTGGTGTAAATGTTAAGCGAATTGCCCCGTAAAATAAACTTCTACCTAGAAAATTTAAGTGAAATAGCCAAGCTACGAGCCCCCTAAAAATCACCAAAACAAAAATTTGAAATCCCGAATATTCGTGAAATAACAAAGATTTGCCACTATAATTTTCCTTGCTAACAAATTAAATGTCGTCCAATTGAAAATGTTGGCATCGTAAAAAAATTAAAATAAAATTCAAAGCCCGTTTTCTCCATTTTTCTATAAATTTTCCATTTCTTTTTGTTGTGTAAGGGTCAGTTGTTGGCACTTGCAATTTACAGATAAATTAATGGCATTTAATGAGTGACCCCTTTGTATGTCTAAATTAAGATTGGATTTCAAACCTGGATCTTGTTGGAATTTCTCCATTTTTCATTTTGACCCCTTTGATTGCAAATCACACTCTTGTGCAAAATGTAAGTGACATGGAGATGATAATGTGGAGCACAAATTATTCATTACCATGATAATCATTTTAATACCCAAAATACAAAAGAACTGAAATTATAAATAGCTATTCACATGGGCAATATTCATTAACTACTCCTTACCTTCAATAATATCTCCAAAATATGTTGCCTTGCAAACCGTAACCCCTTTCGCTTCCTTGCGATTGCGAAAAATGGGATGTGGTTGTCGGAAGAGGAGTTTCCCTTTGTTTCCGCCAACAATTTCTCATCGAAATAATCCTCTCCTCCCTCAAACCCTTCTTTAGTGACCCTGTTCCTTTGATTTCATTTCATTTCCAAATATCATGTCTTCGATGTATCTCCTTCGGCATTCACATCGTACAATTCACCTACGATTGCTAATTTTAAATCTTCATAGATTGAATAATATCAATCTTAAATTTTTTAAACCTAGTTGATGATAGTGATATGAAGCACTATGTGACGCACTTATGTGATATTTGTATGTATTGAAATATTCGGTGACTAATTTAAAAACATAGTAAATAACAAATTGGTGGTCGACATTTAATGATTTTTTTTTCCTCACACTAGGGGAGATGACCCTATAACCGAGCGGGTACCAAAACATGTACATCTCTTTTCACCATAGGTTGTTGACAAAAGCATCAATAGTTGTTCACTTTTTGGTTAATTACACTTTTTAAGAGTTAATGATAATGTGACACATAGGGCGCTCGGTCATTGGTCCCTCTTTCAAATGCTTTATATTGATTTTCTTCATATTAAATCAATTCAAAAATTACTTTTCCCTCCAAATTAACATGCGAAAGCGAAAATGTCAATATGGCACGATCATACGCTACACGATGATATAATTTTTGTATGCTACCGACATACCTACATATATTTGCGTGCCCCTAAAGTTAGGTGCACGGTTATAGGGTCCTCTCCCTAGTTTCTGGCTTGCTTTCAAACATTTTTTTACGGGGTGAAAATATATATTCTCGTCTTTTCGGTTGTAGTTTGTGTGTTGAAGATATTGAGGTGGTGGTTAGCTTTTCGGTAAACGTAGTCGGAGAAAACGAAATGGTACGTCGCTCTCAGGGGAACAATAATTGAATAAATGGGTGAAACAAGGCGATATGAAGCTGGAGATTCCATCGCAACATTGTAGACGATAAAACGTTAACATCGGTTGGTTCTCTTATAACATAATATCCAGTCATATTCTCAACCTTGCATTTTCTTTCCGATGAAAACTTGAGTGTATTGGGTTTATAAATTATGACACCGGAATCAAAGATAGAAATGAGAAGTTAATGACAGTGTAGAGTGTATTGGGTTTCATAGAGAGTTCGGTCATACATAACGAGATGGATGTACACCGGAATCTCCTGCATCCGCTCAGAGTCTGCAGCTTGATTTTTGGTCTCTTGTTCAACCATCGTGTTCCTGCAGAGGGCGCAGAGTATGCCTCTACTTACATTGTGCATATGGATAAATATGCCATGCCAAGTCAATTCTGCAACCACGAGCATTGGTATAGATCAATCCTTTATTCTGTGAAAGGAGTAAGGGCCAACCAGAACACCCACATAGAGGACTTCTATCATTACACTTATGATATTGTAATGCATGGTTTCAGTGCCAAGCTTACGCAGTCGGAGCTGGACATCCTGGAGGATATGCCAGGGCATTTAATGTCGTTCCCCGATCCAGTAGGGAAACTTCATACCACTCATTCTATTGATTTCCTTGGACTCACTCCTGAACTCGGTCTGTTGCCGATATCCCGGTTTGGGCAAGACGTTATCATTGCCCTATTGGACACCGGGATCTGGCCTGAAAGCGAGAGCTTTCTGGACAATGGAATGGAAGCCGTGCCCGCTCGATGGAAGGGGACTTGCGAGAACGGCACTGCCTTTCACCCTTCGCTCTGTAACAAAAAGCTCATAGGAGCTCGCTATTTTAACAAAGGCGCAGTGGCAAAGTACGGGGACATAGACCCCACGCAGGACTACGATTCTCCAAGAGATTGTCACGGTCATGGAAGCCATACATCGTCGACTGCGGCTGGAAATTACGTAGATGACGTCAATTATTACGGTTACGCAACGGGTACAGCCCGAGGCGTAGCCCCTGCTGGCCGAATCGCGATGTACAAGTGCGTTTGGGAGACTGCGACGAGTGTGGCTTTGGGGTCCGACGTGCTGGCCGGCATGGAGAGCGCAATTACTGACGGGGCTGACGTTTTATCTCTGTCTCTGGGCTTCAAGCCCACTCCCTATTTCAAAGATGTTATAGCACTGGGAGCCTTCGGAGCCATCAAGAGAGGAATTTTGGTGGTTTGTTCTGCTGGAAACGATGGGCCTTCTCGCAATAGTATGTACAACGGAGCGCCTTGGATTTTCACGGTGGGAGCCAGCACCGTCGACAGGGATTACAATGCAATGTTGACTCTCGGTGACGGGGAAGTTGTCAATGCGTCGTCCTTCTACACTGGTTCGAATCCAAATAAAAGCGCGTGGATCCCTCCTGCTCCGCTTTTCTACGACATCGGAGACCCGGCGTGCAACAAGAGACACGACCCAGTGAAAGTGAATGGAACGGTGGTGTTGTGCGTGAATCCGAGTTATGTGAGTCTTGATCCTGCGAAAGCTGCGGGAGCTCTGGCTTTTATTTTCGTGGGGGTTGATAATTTTGACTACACAAAATACCCACATGACGGATTTCCTACAGTGATCTTAA
Source organism: Taxus wallichiana var. yunnanensis (assembly GCA_018340775.1). Taxonomy (NCBI): domain Eukaryota; kingdom Viridiplantae; phylum Streptophyta; class Pinopsida; order Cupressales; family Taxaceae; genus Taxus; species Taxus wallichiana. The sequence goes on from CM031233.1 coordinate 239,273,604, forward strand.
AACCTGAAGATGAAGCAGGGGCGTCAAAAATAGTGAATTATGCTTCTACACAACAAAATCCTGCGGTGGATATACAGTTCGGGGGACAGTACTGGGGTGTAAGCCGGCGCCTGCCATGGCTGATTTTTTCTTCACGAGGGCCAAATAATCAGAGTAGGAAAATTCTGAAGCCCGACGTTACAGCCCCTGGTGTTAATATCTTGGCTGCGTGGCTTCCAAGTAGCTTAAGAAAAAGGAACTATGCTATGGAGTCCGGCACGTCAATGTCGTCTCCGCATGTGGCCGGCATGAGCGCTTTACTGAAAGCAGTTCACACTGAGTGGAGTCCGGCTGCAATAAAATCTGCCGTGATGACTAGTTCCTACACGCTTGACAATACAAACAATACCATCACCGACCTCGGTTACAATGGACGCTCGGCCACACCTTTGGAGTTTGGTGCGGGCCACGTGGATCCCCGGAAGGCGGTAGATCCTGGACTCGTCTACGATGTGGGTGCGGAGGACTACGTCAAATTCCTGTGCACTCTCAATTACACCACCCAGAAAATTGAAATCATCGCGGGAACCCCTGTTTCATGTCACAGCGGCCTCGACTTGGGTGCAGACGCACTAAACTATCCATCCTTTACTGCAATTTTTAACAAGAATGCCCCGTCTTCCTCTTCAAAGACATTGAAGAGGACGTTGACGAATGTAGGAGACGACATGTCATATTATAACGCGGTGGTGGAGGCACCGGAAGGACTCAAAGTACAGGTGATTCCGGCCACTCTGGAATTTACAGAGAAACATCAGAAGCTAAATTTCAGCGTTGTTGTGGAGGCGGAAGAAAGCATGGATGTGGTTTACGGGCATCTGAGTTGGATTGATAACAAAGGGCACGTGGTGAAGAGTCCCGTGGTTGCACTCTTTGAATAACAAGAAGCCGCGCACGCACGGCTTAGGCGCGTTCATAATAGCTTTCTTGTTGGTTCATTAGATGTACTCTGTTCGGAATTTGTAGGCGCTTTCTTTTATAAATAATAGCATTGAATTGCATTTAAAAATTTGTTATGCTCCCCGTTCTTTGTTTCAATATCTACTGTCTTTGGGACTCGGTTTTGTCATTTGGCATTGATTTATGCTTAGCTTTGTTAGGATAGTAAATCTGAGATATCATCATTATGATGGCTGATGGTGGAGCTTATCAAAAAAATTAATTGTTTATATGTTTATTTTCAATTGTTTACTAGAAACGACACATAAGATACGCATTCACATAAGGTCAACACGGTTACATACTACATTTTTATTTAACAAGTAACGAAGTTTAGTGAGTTGAAGGTTTCAACATCGAATCTTTTTAATTAGCATGTGTACAGTCACGGTCTTGTTTGTTTATGTTATAGATTCGCTCGAGATTTGTGCTTAAGTTGTTGGAGTTGGTCCACGATGTGTTTTCTATTCCTAGTCCTTATTTCAATTTTTGACTGTGGATTCCACAATGAATATAACTTCAATAGGTGGTGGCTTATCCACTCATCTCTCAATAAAAATAACTAAATGTGAAGAATCAAACAAATAAGCCTACACATAGTCAAATCTAAAATTTATAGTTTAAAATTAAAAAAAAAAAAACTAATTAATGAATATATATGAATTTTTTAATTAAGAGAACATTTTATATGTACAAAACGTCACTCCACACACAAATAAGGGGAATTCACATATACCATAGAGCTTTTAACTGTACATGTATTACAAGGTTTGTGAGTCATAAGGATTACAAATACTCTCACTTAAACACTTTTGTCATTACATGATATACTAAGTTAAAATTTGACAACAATTTACACGTTTCTTATCTTTTTAGCTGTAAAACACTTGCAAATTTTTGAAATGACTATCTCCTGTCACTCGTATACTAGGATTTTAATTTTTCTTATAAATTTATATACTGATTATACTAAAGTTATAGAAAATGAATTTTTATTTTGATTGAGCACCTCTAACGGTTTTACAATTGGGCATTGGATTACAAAGTTTAATGGCACCTCTGCCTAAGTGACAGAACATATAGATTCAACAATGCATACTAAGCGAAAAAACTAAACCAACAATCACCTTCGGCGTGGCAACTACGAGTAAGGGAATCCACGCTGTCAAAATCACCAAGGGCTCCCGGCCTCGGCCATTTGATTCTTCGTATTGGGTGTCTCTGGGCTTTGCACTCAACAAGACTTGATCCCTGGTGGGCATAATAAAAACCAACATCATCACCAATAGACCAATGGCCATTCAACATAGAAAATGAATTTTAAATATTATATTTGTATTATTTGATATAATGATAGATTATATTAAAAATATATTATTACTAAAAAACAAATTGTTTCGTATAAATGAATATCAAATTTAGACCCATGTGTTATTGTCTTCGAATTTTGTCATTTTGTCTTTTGTGAAAATTTGACACAATGCCTAAAATTATAATGTCAATGATAAAGAAAGCCTTGGGACTAGGTGAACCGATAGGACTTTGGACCTACCAAATAGCTGGCCCAAGTTACGGCCTGTCTTCCCATATGACCCCTATAATTTTCCCCTATAATTTACTAAATATAAAAATGGAATAAAGAAGTCAAACAAAATATCTACTCCATATTCCAAAACCAAAAAAAAATCGAATAAGAAAATCCAAAAATAAAAAAACTCATTAAAATATTGGAAATCGTGCCCTGCACGATTACAAGAAAGTGTTTTGTTTAAAAGCAAGCACATTATATTAGGCAAGAAAAACCTCCCAAAAAATTTCAGGAAATAACAGAATTATCTCACGCCGGGAAAGGAATAATGCAATGCCGGGAAGATTGCGAAATAGTACTAATGGTAACTTAACAAAAAAATTCCAAACCTGCCCGTCTTATAACTATGAATCAACCCTAATGTCTACACGATTGGACTCGCATAACTAGTTTAATATGCATTACAATCGTAATCAGGGTGACTTTTAATGATATTCTATATTCTATTTTTTGACAAGGAATTTGCCGGCCCTTAAAATATGATATTGTAAGCAGTGACAAGGGTTGGTAGCTTATTGACAGTGCAATTATAAATAAGATATTGATGTGGACTAATGAGTGGCCCATCTTTGTTGCTATTTTGATAATTAAGCTGAAGGCGTTTACCAAAGGGGATCGATACCTCTTTGATCTGAAATGCACGCCAGAAATCGACAGGTCCCGCGAGTGACGTATGCCATCGTTAGCAAAAATGAATTTCTGCCGTTGATTACGCCATATTGGGCTCCACTTTAATGCGTCCCGGGTGCAGATAGTGGTTGACCACGGACGTCAAACACAATTTCAATTCAACTCATTTAAATAATCCACCAAATTTGAAAACTGACAATCCCTTTTTCTATTTGGGCATCAGTTTATTTCGCCATGGCTGCAATCAGAACTGTCCCACCTCCTATGTGGTTTTTCACCCAAAAATATGTTTTTCCTTCAAGCCACTGACCGGAAACAATATGCGAATCGCGCCGCACTGAATATATACGCTGTGTATATGTTCCTCGGCTAATGGCACTCACTATTATAGCGATGAGAAAAATGGGACGCACTGTTTTCTGTAGATTAAGAGTGGATATATACACTCAGTCATGGATGGATACTTACCAAGTACATTCTCATTGACTCCGGCACTCTATGACACTTAATCCGCTATTCACTTTTTTTAAATATCCTCAGTTTTTCTAAATATCTTCTGTTCTTACTAGGTTCCTTCCTTGGACACCAATTATTTTGTAGCCCAATCATACCGTTTTTTATTAATACTCTGCATCTTAATTACTTCTTCTCAGCTGAATTTGTTTTTTTATGGAAGTGTCAGGGGTGAAAATTCTATTGCAGTCACTGATTATTAATCTCCTATCTTTAAAGATTATTTAACTGCCGAAAACTAATTCACAGCTAATATCGAAAAATAACACAATTGCAACTTCACTAATAAAAATATGGAAAGAAATGCATAACACAAAGAACACAATATTTTCGAATAAATTGTCCCTAGAAAAACCCCTAAGGGAAAACCAGTTCTACAGATGAGGAATTATATTAACTTCAGCAAATTAAGAGATACAAAGATTCCTTGCCTCTTACTGGCAAAACTTCGACAATCTCCCAACTTCTCCCACTGATATTCCCCCACTGTTATCCCCAACGCTATCACTGCGCCCTTGCTAACACTGCAAGACTGTTTGCTATCACTGCAAACTTACAAACTCATTTGCTAGCACTGCAAATGCTTCTCCAAACTTGTATTCTCCAAATGCCCAATGACCTCCTTTTATACTACTCTCATTGGTAAACCAACGGCCGAGATCGATTCTCAATCGACAAATTAACAACCATAACAAATAGGTTGCAAGGTGTCACTAAAGGAAATCAAATATTAGAAAATAATTAATTCATACTCAACAATAAGATAACCATTATCTAATCTTAGAAAATGGACAAACAATTGTCCAAGCTAACAAATTAACACTCCCTCTTAGCGAAGAAGTTGTTCTGCACGACACCCATCTTATCTCTAAAGAAGATAAATTTTGCCTTCCCCAATGCCTTAGTCGAATGTCTGCTACTCGCTCCTCAATAGGTATGTGTCAGTGAACAATACCTTGTTGTACACAATCCCTGATGAAGTGATACCTGATATCTATATGTTTAGACCTATCATGAAACACTGGATTCTCAGACAACTTGATGCAACTCTGATTGTCGTAGTGTATCACAGTAGTCTCAACCTTCTGACCAAACAAGGCCACTAGCAACTTCCGAAGCCATATAGCTTCACATGTCGCCATGCTAGCTGCAATGTATTCTGCTTCTGATGAACTCAAAGCCACAGACTTCTGCTTCCTGCTGAACCAAGAAACAACTCCTGATCCTAAACTGAAACAACACCCTGAAGTGCTCCTTTTGTCTGTTGTACTACCTGCCCAATCTGCGTCAGTATAGCCTATCAACTTGATTCCTTCACCTCGAACATATCTGATCCCATACTCAATTGAACCATGCAAATAACGCAACACATGCTTAGCCACTGTCCAATGCACTCTCTTTGGCTCAACCATGAACTGACTAAGAGAGTTTATTGCAAATGTTATATCCAGCCTGTTGTTGACCAAATACATGAGCAAACCAATTAACTGCTTATATAAGGTGGGATCTACATCTTTGTCCTTAGATGTATCTACCTTTCTCCAATTAGTGATCATAGGTGTAGACATGGCTTTGCAATCCTCCATCTCCAATCTCTTCAAGATTTCAATGCAATATTTCCCTTGACCAAGGAAAATATTTCCATCTGTCTGCCACACCTCCATGCCTAGAAAATAGTTCATGAGTCCCAAGTCCTTCATCTTGAACTCTGCTGCAAGGTCCCTCTTGCACTCCTCTATGAGCCCTAGTGTACCTGTAAGAAACAAGTCATCTACATATAGAACAAGAATGAGAGCCTCACCCCCAACCACCAAGTAGTAGAGGTTACCATCTGCCTCACTCTTCACAAAGCCCATTTCTTGCAAGTATGTATCAATGCGCTCATACCATGCTCTAGGAGCCTACTTGAGTCCGTACAAGGCTTTCTTCATTCCCCAATAGAACAAGAAAATAAAATAAATTTTTGTATTGTTCTCGGAATGGCATAGAAATCGTGTGTGAATCAAAGCATTGTGTCATGCGTGTATTTTTGTTTAGTGGTTATAAATGATTTAGTAGATTGAACTAATAATGGCAGGCAAATTCTTTTTGGGTGTATTTTTGAATGCTCATAGTAGTGGTGAATGTCACGAGTTTTTCATTTCTATCAAAACTAAGTGTCATATTTTAATTTTTAATTTTAATTTATTTTTGCAATTATTCTAGATGAAATAGGATAGTGTTATTTAAAAATAAATTTAGACTAGCAATCGCATGTGCACAATGCAATGTGAACGTCGAATGATATATGTTATTTGATTTTGAGGGTTAGTTATTACTTTAGAAGTTAATGTTGATAAGGGGTGCAATTGATTTTGTAAGTGTAGAAATATAGATAAAGCAATACATTTACATATTTTATCTCTACATTTCAATTTTGTTACAAATTCGAACATATACATTTACAAACTTTATATCATGAGTGGAAGTGTTTTGTGGACTATTTTATTTGAACTAAACATGAACACATGAAGACTTGCATACATTGAGGTGCGCAGAAAGACTATGAGAGCCTTAGATTTGAAGGCTACTTTTCAAAGGTCCATCCTGCAATAATGAATAAATGGTAAGCGTAGTTTTCTGTTATGTATTGGGGTCTTGTCTCGGTGTTTCTTAGCCCATTATGATGATAGATCATCTGGGTTTTTAAGGGCTGCGTAATTCTATCCAGTAATCTCGATATTTGTTTATCATGCAAAAGCCTTGCCAATTGGGTACAATCCTCCTCTATTTTTGGGTCTTCAAGCTTCATTATTTTAGATCTACTCATGGTTATTGACCGAGATACATTTAATTTTCTCTACTTCCATAAAGGGCCAGGTTCGCTACTACGATTCAAGAAGAGTCCAGCCCAGTCTGACAAATTGTGTAGCTATCTCCTTCAATTTCTATTCACGTTTTCTCATCTCTTTTCTTTCTTCGGTGCTTAGGAGTAATCTTACTGATTTCTCCACCTTTACTTGACATGGAATCTCTCTCTATGAAGGAAAGACCGTGGAACCATCTTAGATTGATAGTTATAACTATTGTTGTACTTATTCATTCGTTAAGTTACGATTGTGGTTCATGTTTTAGTATTCACAGATGAATGAATGCCAACTTCTTAACATTTTCAATTGTCTTAAATGACATTTTGAGCCCTTTTTAATGAAAATCAAGCTTATTGCTATGCATTATAAGGTATTTGGTGGCTACAGTTTTAGTTATATTTTGTTTAGTTACAAAATTTCTACGTTGTGAGCACCAATTAGTTACTTTCTTTTATTTCTTGTAGGTCTCTGACATGCAGGGAGGGGATATGTTTGCAGTAACTATATTGTAACTCCCTTTTGCTTAATATAATGATGGACACACACATATTAAAGTGTGTCGTGCCTTCCCGTATCTCTTCATTTTCTCAAATCTTCTAACATTTTTTTAGTAGTATATATGCATACATAGATGTCTCTATTGTCTATGGATGGTTGTAACATAAGGAAACACAATTTTTTTGTTCTTGGTAGAAAATAACCAAAAGAAGGTGTTTGCTTGAAAATTGGCATTGTGATAGGTGGTGATATAAGAGAATGTACGTAGGGACTTATGTACAAAAATATAATGTAGCAATAATTATTAAGCATCGATTTTAATTACTATATATGCATATGTAGATGTTTGTGTTGTCTATAGATTGTTTTACATGCGGGTATATAAAAATTCATACATATAATTAGTTCACACCTTCCACGGAAAGGAAAATCGCATCGTCAATCCCATATTAGAGAGAACCAAGAGCACCACATGTCATGTATACGCTATAAAAAGTCATTAAAAGAATCTTCCTTCCACTTAAACGTCACCAAGAACATTAATGGATTCTTGCAAAACCATGAATAATCATTCAGAAAGGAGCTAGCATAAATTAAAAAGATCTAAACATGAATAATTTGATACTCCTTGAATGGCCCTGCCGCTTTGGATTGAAGAAGTGTTCAATAAAGTAGTAGTGGAGGTGCTATCAAAGTAGAGGGTAGTATTTATGATGGGTTGTTTTGGTTGAGTGATATTAGTCTTTAATCCTCTTTTCTTCTTGCTCCAGTGATGATACGTGCGACCATACCTCTAGAGGACATGTGCGAGAGGCTTAGGTGTAGCATCTATTGGTGCATTCAAGTATGACCTATTGTTATAGATTTTAAGAATGTGATCCATAAATATTCAAATTTTGCATTAAAAACATACTTAAACAATATTTCTATTCATTATAATTGCACATTATATATATAATTCGAAGCTTTCCATCAAAGTGAGTACAACCATGTTCCAATATAATCCATCCCAAAATAATGGAAGAAACAAAGAGAACTACCACTTTCAAATTGAGATATAAACTGAAATAAAATTGAGTAGTAAAATAAAAATATACTGATAAAATAAAAACCAAGGAGCTCACCCTCTCTTATTTTTAATAAAAAATCAACCCCTGAATTCCTTGAATTTATTTTTTCAGATTCTACAATCTTTTCTTACTTTTCTTTCTCACAACTGCGTCTCTAAATCTATTTTGATGGTCATGATTACACCCAAACTGAAACAGTGCTTCCTGTGGGATAAACACTTTGGGTGTGGCAAGACTACTTAGACATGAAGATGAACTTCTTGCTAAAAGTGAACTCCAAGTCACAAGTAACTAAAATCAAACTGCAAACATAAATAAAAAAGGAGAGTTGTTGCAAGGGCTCTTGAGGGTGAACTCCAAGACACAAGTGATTACTACCATAAATCAGACTAAACACGTTGTTATCATATATTATTTCTTATCACAAGAGCACTTAGAGAAAAAAGGAGATTCACTGCTAGCAATTTCGATGGTGAACTCCAAGGAGAGTTGTTGCTAGGACTTTCAAGGGTGAACTCCAAGACACAAGTGACTGCAATTATAAGTCACAGTTAAACACACTACAATTATATAATTTTACTTCAAAAATCTATTTGAGAAACTCAGTAGATATTAAACCCAAAAACACCACACCAAAGAAAATGACCTGGGCCAATCTTATAGAGATAAGACATCAAAATTCCAAGAAACCCAAAAGCCACACATCGTACCCATTCTATATTTGCTTGTATTCCATAGATGAATCATGTTATATTACTTCTAAAATTTACAAAAAAATAATAGCTAAATAATTATGAGCAATACATTCATAAAATTACTAGCCAATTTAATATGTTGAGTCCAATGACCTTCTTGACAACACCTTCTAGTCTAACGAGATCGGATTGCATTTTGTTATTTCCCGTCATATATACCTTCGTATGTCTGGGCAGTACAGACAGCTCCTCGTCACCGCTAGACTCCTCCAGGTCACATGGAGAAGACGATATGACCCCCCGCTGAGGGCATCACCCATCCAGCTCCTACATTTAACTTCCTCGCAGTGAAAAAGAGTGAAACAAAAGAAATTATATCCAAATATACCAAAATTCAGCAACTTGAACTAAGCACCAAAAATTGCATCCGGAAAGATCAAAACAATGATATTTTTCACCGCTGAAAGCATTAATTGAAAGTGAAACCCTGTTGAAACCATCATGCTCTTCATCATGCACAAGGCGTTCCTTCCATTTTTTGCAACTGTTAAAAATAGCTAGAAAAAGGGAAGACACTAAAATGGACGTCAAATTTAACATAGTTATAGAAACATCTAGAAGGGCCTTTCCCATAGGGGAAACACCTTCAGTATAATTATTACATTTTTTTTAGATTAGGTAAAACTCTAATTTATAAGGGATCAGAAAACCTTGTACATAAAAGATAATCATCAAGGCTCAAAAGCAAAACAAGAAAGATCCGTCCACCGACTATACAAGAAACAAAAAGAAAACCCAAGGGAAAAAAAAGAACACAAAAAAGAAAAGGACAACACAAGGAAGGTCAAAAATACTTGACTGACCCCTAGAGACAATCCTTTCTTTCTGGGTTCTCCACATTATGAGACCAAAGGTTCATCTTTAATGGTTCGAGAGGTAGTCTTTCCTTTCTTTCTTTGGTTCACTACCATCCATACTTCTCCCTTGTTAAGATCTATGTTCTCATCTGGATGAACTGGTAGAAAAAAATCAACAATATCTTTGTTTGTTGGACTTTAAATCTTCGAGGAAATAGGAGGTTGAGGAAAGGCCACATCCTCCTTCTCTTCAATATGCTCCAAATGCTTAACCAAATTTGAGGAAACTAGGTTTTCCTTGTAAATTTTCGTGGTAATAGACTTGGATGGATCATCATGCCCAACATAAACATTTGTCGGACTCAATATCCTCACGTATTTTGACAATCGAATTGTCGGATTAAAATATTTCCACTAAGAAACCAAGACCCTCAACTATTTTTTAACAATATGACAATCAGAGGCCAAATGACCAAGAACAAAACATGTTTTTCATCTAAAAGGAAACCCTTCATAATCAAGATTTTGTGTCCAAATTATTTCTTTGACTTTAAGCTCTATAGAATTTAGGAAGTCAACAAATGTGTCCATATCTACCAGAATACAGGCATAGAAGTATGATCCCATAATTCAATATTCAAATCAATGTCTAAGGAATTTTCCTAGAGCATTACCAATGGCTCTAAATTTGTCCTCACCCAATAATTGCAATGGAAAGTAAGGGAGTATAATCCAGAGGGGTTTGGTATTAAAAGTTTTAGATAAGGGATTGAACTAGGGGAACCACGGTTTTAGCAGCATGAGATGAGACTGGAGCTCCCATATTTTTCCTTAAATATCCTCCTTATTAGAGGGGATATCAAGCACAACAATGAAAATACCATGAGAAGAGGGTTAAATATTGACACAACATTCCAATAGAGGCCTCCATTGTTTATAAATCCACCTGTGCAGAGTAGAAGGCCTGGGAAGAAGTTAGAAAATATGCAAATCAATCTGCATTGTTGGAAAACCTCCTCAGATTCTGTGACATTTTCCTGGAAAGAGACCTATGGGGTCGACTTAGCGTACACCATGGGTTTAGCAGACCTACAGCCCTCATATCTGGCTACTTCAAGGAAAGACCTGCCTTTCTTGAGTCATCCCTGCCCACTATTATCGACCTCTCTGATCAGACTGCCACCATTCCGCACAACCCTAAGATGCAAGCTAGAAGGGGAGCCCAAAACAACCCAGTCAAACGCTCATGACTAGAATCCTACAAATCTGTCATAGTACTCCAGATCTTCCCATTGTTACAGCAATTGTTGGAGATCAAAGTTGGGAGAGTTTCTTAGGTAGCCAGGGGGCCACCATAGGACATAAGTTGCATCCAATTTCAGGTCAGGATAGAGCCTTCAAAGCCGTCACCACCATATGTTTTTCCTGTGATAACTAGGTTGTTCTCCTCCACACCACGAACCAAATATGCCGTTATCAAGCCGCACACAAGGGGAAGGATAGAGGTTTTGGACGAAGCCGTGCCCCATCAGCATGGAAGATCACCTAGAAAACGATGCCATTCTACAATGGTTTAGGGCACAAAATAGGATTTTATGCACTCGCGTTAGGACTCATCACACAGGGACTCATCACATTAGACTATTACATTTTAGATAGTCTTAAGTTATTTTATTTTTAAGTCATAATTTATTTATTTATTTTTTTCAATTCCAATCTTTAATTTGAGTTTGAAATGTTTTAGATTTTGTTAATTTCCTTCTTTTTGCAAATTGTGTTTATGATATTATCCCAAATAAGAGGTTAAATTTGACACCTCTTTAGACCTTTGGAATTTGTTATCTTTATTATGTAATGGATTTGGTTTGAGCACACTATTCACGAACAACATTCACCTACCAAGGGAAATACATTGACATCTTTGCATCCAACCGCTTTGCCAAGGTAGGTCCCTCTCTTCCCGCAAAACATGTAGCCCGATGTCTCTACACATATGCACACATAAGTCATTGATTTACAAAGTTAGGTTAAGGCTTGAGCTATCTATTCCAAATGGTCCACAAAGCCAAGAAATCATTATTTTACTTGTATAGCATTTTGTATATCAAGTTGTAGATTTCTTGATAAATTTTGATTATAATATTGTATTTTCATTGAGGTGGAGAACACTTGACTACTTTGGTCATTGACATTTTTTTGAAATAATTTTTCTTTTCTTCTAATTTTTTATTATGGAGAATGTTTACCTTCCTTAGGATCATCGTAAACAAATCATGCTAGATGAAAATAGTAGATTTATCTAGTCCATTAGCATGAAAATTGTCGAATAATAATTGACTTCCTAGTGGGGTAATGGTCTTAAAAGTTTAAAATCGAAGTTTAAACTAGTTCACATGAATCTAAGGTCCAAAAAACAACAAGCTAGAGACATTATGGGTGTGTGACAAGACTTGTTGTTGATGGTTAATTGAAAGCATATAAAGCGTGGACTTCGTATGGGTGAGTGTCAAATTTAACCCTTGTCTCAAATAACTTATCCATACCGATAGTTTTTAATTGGTTTGTCTACAACATCATTTGAAAATGAATCAGTATTAACCTTGAAATCCCCAAACTACATTATTTCCAAACCAACGATCATGGCAATACCTAAATTCCACTTCAAATATGCCCATGCAATGTATACATAGATTCAAATTTTGTCGCTCGATGGTAAACTTAAGGAGACTAGGTAATTAAAGACTTCCAAATAAAACTAACAAATAAAAAGTATATGTTAGGGTTGATTTTATCTCTATAACAATATAAAAATCATTTCTAATTTCTCTTATAATATTTAATAATATATATCCTTTTTAAATATATCGTTTAGAGCATTTTATACTTACTCCAAAATATATCGTTTAGAGGATTTTATTTTCTATATTTTCTATATATTGTTTTATTTTCTATACTTATTCCAAAATTTATCTAGTCTCGTTAAGTTTAGATGTAAGGTGCGAGGGGTATCCATCCCGTAAAAGTTGCATGGGCACGATCCTATCCTCATCCTTTATTTAGATGCTTGGGCCTTTGAACTCGAAAAAATTGATCCCTAGTGGGCTCATTGAGATCCTAACAACTTCACCAATGGACCAGCGCCAATGGATTAATAATTAATTTTTGTTTCTCTCCTTTTTTTGTATAAGAAGGACATGTGACACTATATAAATTAGGATTTTTAAAATATAAAAAGTAAAACATTATATTTTTGGAATGAATATAATACATTATAAATGATATATTTAGAGAAAATATAGTATGTGAATAAATATTATATGAAATTAATAATAATTTACCCTCAATCTAAAGGTTTCTTCATTGTTGTGTTTGCTGAAACATGTGATAAAGATCCAACTTTTGGAAAAGTTTGGGATATTCAATCTCACTATTTGCTTATAAAACCTTGGTTCCCTTTGTTTAATCTGATGACCAAAACCTTCTATGTCAAACTTGTTTGGGTTCGGTTACCTTATTTTCCCCTCCAATTTTGTAGTGAGAACTACTTACTATCTATTCGAATACCTTGGGTAAATGCTTGGCTATTGACCCAAAGATGTTGGCCTATGACTATACTACATATGCCCGCATATTGGTTGATTTGAATATTTCTGTTGATTTTCCTGCATCTATTGAGCTCAAAGTGGAGGACATGATATGGACTCAAAATTTAGACTATGAAGGGTTCCCATCGATGTAGAAATTTTTTTTCTCTCTTGGTCAGTTAGCTTCGATTTTCAGGTTGTGAACAAATATGTTAAGAGTAGAACCTCTTGGTGGAAGAATTCAGATCCTTTTCAATTGGTTGTTAAAAGTTCCTTAGATAGTGATTCAGAAGTAGATTCAGAGAGTGAGGATGATTTAGCTTCTAAGAATGAGGAGGCCACTCCTCCCCTTCTTTTGTGGAAAAGGTTTCACTTGTTGGAAACAATCCCCATCCTCTTGTTTCAACAAAGCACCAAGTTTGTGTGGATAAGGAGAACATTGAAATCATCATACTAGTTCACAATAATGAAAATGAAAATCTGAACATAGATGATGGCTAGACTACTCTGTGTCAAAAGAAGAAAGGGGAAAATGTAAATGTTGCCCTTAAGATGCATTTAAGATCCCATGGGAAGGGGTCTCATGGATAAGTTTTTTTTTCTTGTTTTATTGTTTTTGTATCCTTGTTGTGTCATTGGAAGAGGATGGATCTACTTTATCCTAACTGATTTATCTTTTTCTCCACCCGATTATTCCATATTGAGGTAGGGTCATGTAACACCCACAAATTACCAACAAATGCAACACTAAAATACCGCAATAATATTTTTTGACTTGAATTGTAGTACACATGACACTATAGGAGATCACGTAGGACTACAAAGAAAGCATGATAAATTTGGACAAAATTAACCCACATAGATAACATGAAAACTTGTGATGCGCATCAAGGCCACCTTTGTCAAATGACAAGGCATGACATAACAATTCAACTATAGTATAAAAGTATAGATAGGGTATTCCCACCACATGATATTTTTAGAATTACACATTTATTACAATCATGTTTGAATCTTTATATAAATTTATAGAAAGACTCATAAGATGTGTGAATCATACATTTCTTTTCCTTTTTACTAGATTTTCTCTATCTTTGTTTAACATTATAGTAATAGTGTAACTCATTAATTAGGGATCATCTACATTGTTTCAATTACTTGTTTAATTTTCTCATTTGTTAATAGGATATTTAGTTACACACAAGGCTAATTACATACACACATGGCTACTAGGTATTATCCCTAGGATTCACTCCTAAGGCATGCATCATGATCTTATATCATACCTCTGTTACATAATGGAACAAGTGTAATTCCAAAGGATGTGAAGTTCACTTTTTTGTAATTTAATGATTTAGGTCTTGTAAGCATCGATTTACATCCAACTTAATAGAGATTTTCCTTAAGTAGTTTCAAGTGTCTTTTGTAATAAATTATATAACCTATTCTTTATTAGGGAATTTGAATCCTCATGAGACTACTAGTCCCTCGCCTTAGGGGATTTATTTGTAAGCACATCAACACGTAGTTTCGCATCATACATACATCATAAAATAGGACAAGTGGGAGAGAAAGATGGAGTAATCCATCATTTAAAGGGGTTGAGGCTTGCATTAGAGTTTACAAAATTGAGACCCCTTTCTTCACCGCGGGATGGTCTAAACATGCTATAAGAACAATCTAAAATTCACCTTTCTCCAATAACAACAGCTTATGGTTACATTTTTACCAACTAATAATAGATTAAAATGTTGTTAAGTTTCACAAACAACTCTTAGTAATGTACCATAGAGCCCAAAAATATAATTGATATTGGACTTCGAGTTCATTTATGGTCTCAACTCTTAAATATGAATTTCAAGGTTACTTAGCAATCTTCGCCACTCAACATGGATGTTGGTCTAAGAGGATTTTACACCAGATTTATTGTTGGTTTCCCATGGGGCACTACCCTAGGAGAACATGTTCTCCTTACTACACAAACGATTACCAAACCTGGGAAGGGAACCACATAATCTAGATAATGTTTGACATTATTGTTCTTGAATGACGGGTTCATGACGATGTCACTAAGCATACATGCTATGATGATAAACTCAAACTTGGGCTCTTATTTAATTAACTAGAAGGTGCCATAGAGTGTAAATATTTTAAGTTCATTCTAAGGTTTTATTTTTCTATGCTGAAATAAATCACACATGAAGGGTAGTTGTACACAAATTTTATACTAGGGTTGATTATCTCGTTCAGTTCTCTTTATTACATTTTCAGGTAAGAAACACAACACACTAATTATTTAATCATCTATGCACACTAGAATTGCACTATAATCTATTAAATTCAATTCATTCGACACAAATATCCAACTTTTTAAAATACAAAACATGGGATCAAAATAACACCCATGTTTAGATGAACATTTTCCTTAAACACTAGCATCTTTAAAATGTTACAAAACTTCACTAATTAACCTTTCAATACTTCAAAAATAATGAACTATCCTCTACAATATCCCTTAACATATATATATTCAACCTCCTTTTTACCATATGTACATCCGAATAAAAAGACACCTATAGTTAAATGCACATTTTCCAAAGCACTCGAATCTAGCATATTATCTAGAGCTTGATTTAGATAGTCATGGGAAAATAACACAATAATGTTCTCACAAGATAATAATAATTAATATTAATTCATTCAAACACCATTACATATATATAGGAGAGGAATTCCTATTATTAAGGAATCTCCTAAAACCACTCAATCCTACAATATCTCTTAATCTCCTATATTCGTGAGTTAGTTCAACAACTATACTCATGTACAATATAATAACAAACTATAAGAGATATTATATTGTTATTTCTAACAATATAATATTAAAAATATTTACCG
This sequence comes from Taxus wallichiana var. yunnanensis, assembly GCA_018340775.1. Taxonomy (NCBI): domain Eukaryota; kingdom Viridiplantae; phylum Streptophyta; class Pinopsida; order Cupressales; family Taxaceae; genus Taxus; species Taxus wallichiana. The sequence continues at coordinate 239,289,764 of CM031233.1, forward strand.
TAATAACCATATGGTTAATCAAATAACAGATAACTATTTACCTTTCGGTAAATACCAAACTTACTATTTACCATACGGTAAATTACAATCATCATGTGAACATTATATTTCCTAACATTCCCCCTTAATGTTTACATGGTAGCAAAAGAACTTTCACACTTCCTCTGGTAGCTTATCACTCGTGCTTGCTCATGATCTTGGACAACACTCGAACTTAAGGTAGAAGAAGGAACACATCAACTTCTTATCAACCATGTGCTCTTAGGAATACATTTGATTGACGAGGATGGGAACATGCTCGGGAATCATCTTCTTATCAACCAAGAACTCTAGGAAACACATCCGACTGGTAGTGTGGGAACTCAAGAAGGGAGACATCTAAGCAAAGCATTCGATGGTTTTCTAGAGGTTAACCACAAACCTAGGTATGAACAGAACACATCGACTGCTCTACCTCATCAAGAATTGTGATGTTGCATTTCATTGTGCTATCTATTCTTCACTATTTTTTTGCATTGGGAAATTTATGTAGGAATAATCACATACCCAATCGAAAAACTAAAATCAAACATTGGATCATGTTCCCCCTCAATGTGAAATTTCAACTTATTAAAAACGCAAATTGTAAAAATTGAAGTGCACAAAACCCCACCGAAAAGCATATATTCACACTATATATATGCCACCACATTTTTATATGGCCCTGTCATTTGTGGATCGACAAGAGGTCGTTCGGTGTCCTCTAGCCTCCGGTGCCTCCATCCTCTTTTCTTCCCCCACAATGTGAAACACATTATTTTTGATGTTGGGTAATGCTAAAAATGCGTCAAGTAAGGCAAGTTTTTTTTTTTTTTTTTTTTTTTTTTTGGTAATTTTTGAAATTTTGAGACTCTTGACACCACGATAATAAAAACCTAAATTCACCTATTTGAATTTTATAATACTTAACTTCAACAATATTAATGAATCTTGACAAGACTATGATATATTAAATTTTTACATTATAATAAAAGTATGACACGACTTCAAGTGAAATTATCTAAACAATAAACAACAAAGACAAATCTTATTATAAATACTCTACCACATTAACAATTGGACATAAAAATACTTTCTATAAGAAAAATACAAACAAAAACAATTACTATTTAATTACTCAACGAACTATTACAAAAAATCAAAATCAACTCTCAAATTTATAAAACACCCCCACAAAATACGCATGAGTTATTAGACACATAAAAAATGACATAATTAAATAATTATTTTAATGATTTAAAAGAAAATCAAATTACCACATGTATAGAAATGCCACATGGGAAATAAGGGAAAGATTATGTGTGCAATGTAAATTTGTTGACCAATCTGGGTCGAGCTCCATTCAAGAATAGTGTCATATGATATTTTGTTGATAACTTGAGTAGAAGATCTCCATTTTGCAAACAAAAACATCCATTGTAAAGATAATTCCAAGAGATTCGCAGTAGTACCAAAATCGTTTAATAATATTACACATTTTAAACTATGTTTCTGAATGAGTTGGACGTGAATCCACGTTGACTGTAACACAGACGCCTCACAGTTGCCAGTTAAGGATCACCTAAATCAGATGTCTCATAGCTACCAGAAGTGTATAAGTGCTCAAGCCACATACCAATACAACATAGCTAATTGATCTGCAAAATTGTAATACTAAAACCTCTGATAATATCGAACTAGATGGATATTTGCGTATGGATGGGTAACCAAATTGCACTTTATGCCTCCATGTAATTAGAAAACGAGGATCCAATGTATGTGAAGGATTCAAAATGCACAGATCACATATTAAAGATAAATAATTTTCTTTGTCTGTAGATGTAATTAAATTTACTTGTTCTTCATGTTCTGAATTTTTGAAGATGAAATTCTAGAAAGAATAAATAATAAAAGAACATCAATACTAAAACAGTGTGGCTCTTATCACGCGGGACAACATACAAAGGAGTTGCCCCTTGAAAAATTTTCGCAAAACCATAAATGAAAGCTATCGCTCTGATACCAAATCTAGAGCTTGATTCAGACCGTCATGGGAAAATAACACAATAATGTTCTCACAAGATAATAATAATTAATATTACTTCATTCTAACACCATTACATATATATACAGGAGAGGAATTCCTATTATTAAGGAATCTCTTGAAACCACTCAATCCTACAATATCTCTAATCTCCTATATTCGTGAGTTAGTTCAACAACTATACTCACGTACAATATAATAACAAACTATAAGAGATATTATATTTTTATTTCTAATAATATAATATTAACAATCTTTACCGTATTAACCATACGGTTAATCAAATAACAGATTACTATTTACCTTTCGGTAAATACCAAACTTACTATTTACCATACAGTAAATTACAATCATCATGTGAACATTATATTTCCTAACATCTTATTCATATCGCAAAATTTCAATAATAATTCTTTAATATAACATAGAAATAAAAATAAAAATCTTTCCATTAACATACATAAATTATAATAATATACAATGAATAACAACCACGTCATGTTGCCATCTTACTTGGATCCTATAAAACCATGTGAGCATGAAATTAGTGATAAATCGCTTGAATGGCATCCACATAAATCTAACATAATAAACGTTATTGGTTTTCCATTTACATGATGACAAAAATACATGTGCAACAAGAGAGGGTTAGGGGCATATATTCATTTCATTCCTTAACTAAGGGAGGAGAGAGAAAAAGATAAGGAGGAAAGAGAAACACTATTTTTTCCAAAAGTCAAATTTCACATGTTAATCCACAAGATAGTGTTTCAAATTTCTATTTACAAGTGTTAAAAAGTTTCTGTGATGGTTTGCTAACTTGACAGGGGCCCTACAACTTTCTTTTCACATTTTTCCGCTAGTTGTAAAAATGCCCAATTTAGGCTCAGAGGCTAAGAAACCACGTGCAAAATTTGCCTTCTATTAGGTGATACAAAATGGTTAAATTCCTATGTGTACTCCAATATACCAAGAATTCAAAGGAACTGAAATTTTTTAAAGCGGCAAATGGTTTTCAATTGGCAGCTAGGTTTTTGAAGCCATCGGTCATAATCGGTCCAGTTTAACTTAGTCAACAACGACCACAAGCCTACATAAGCCCCTTGCTAAACTAGCCAGGAATGCGTTTTTCCCAAACTGAAGGTTCCACAAAATTTTATAATAAAAATACTAGACGGTTACGAAGGTGGGAAATAATTTCGTTGCTCAGGGTCCAAATGGTGAGCCGAAATGAAACCCAAATTTTTAGTTTTAACAGCTCCCTAAAAGTTTAAAACAGAGTAATGAGGCTGTTATTAAGCGATGAAGAGATTGAAAACAATCAAATTAGGTTGAGATGATTCCGATGCCACTCTCTAAATAACAAGGATCACATACGATGCTTGATGAATCTTTTACGGGGCTTAGAGTGTTGTTTTGCAAGTCTCTGGAAATTACGTTTTTCTAACTTTACAAGGTAGATAGAAATGGTTGTTTTAGTTAACTCATCTAGCTCTAGCAAAAACCAATGGACACAAGTAATAAGTTTTAAAACCCGGGTTTAGTAACGCATGAGGTTGTGGTCGTGACACAGTTGAGGGTAAAATTGTAGATGGGTAGCAGAAAATCATGAGGTGATGTTTTATTGATTGCACTAGTCTTCCGGTGAAAATATTCAATTGTTTGAGCAACTAATAGTTAGTATTTTTGTTTTTTTCAAATGAATAACCATATTATATGAAAATTGATAAATGATATAGGTAGGAGACCATGCCCGAGGGACAAACAAATCAACTAAAGTGACTCAGAACAAGCACAACATGGACAAGCTACCGGGGTCCAAAATGATTATCGATCTTTGCAAGGGCCAACTCATCTCGCCAAAGAAGTGGATCAAGGTATCAAAGCTTTCCTAGTGTTAACCATACACAAATAATTAAGTGTAATTGAGAAGTGATTTCCCTGAGATACCCACTCTTTGAGCCATAGAAAAGGAAAAATTAATCCAAGTCAGTAATGGAGTAGCAACAAAATTCACCAACATGAGTGTACATAAATTACAATTAAATCTAAGTAGTACAACCGCTATGGGAGAGAGTACAACTGTCACCCCATAAACTGGACATATTCCCAAAGTAAATCCTAGAGAAGATGATGTAGCCAATTTCTTTGGCATTAAGACCCCGATTAGTATTATTTTATCTTTAGAAAACTATGTGATGGAGTTTTAATGCGGTAATGTGGATGATCCCATTCATCAAAGTCTCATCCTTCTCTATCACGCTATCAACTCTCAACCCAAAGTCTCCATTGTGGATGATGGGAGTTCATGTATAGGAGGTTTGGATGATGAAAAAAACTAAAAATCCTATACATTATGATTATGTCCAAGAATCTCTTTAGTCTTTATGGTATTGTGGATTGGGAAAGGCGATAAAATTTGAAGAAGAATATTTGGCTCTAAACCCGTCGATTGCATTTTCTTGAAAGTTTATAAAGAATTTTAAACAAACCCATTTTTGCATATCTTGCAACCATTACGATCCATTAAGCCACATTTATTTTAGGCATTTAGTCAAACAACAGTTCACATACCAAGTGCATGCTTCCTCATTTTGCATACATATCTACCAAAGCACTTGGAACTACAACATCTGAAAAAAGACAAGTATTTTCTCCATTTCGTTTCCTTTTTTTTTCTCTTTATCTCGAAAAATATTGAGATCTAGAACTTTTGATGTGATATACTACCCCAGGTTTATATGATTCACAACTTGGCAACTAGGATGATTTTCTATAGATTTAGCAACCACATCAACAATCTCCTCTGTTAAGATCTTAGAAAGATGAAAAATATTCATCAACAATTAATATTTTCCTTGGCCATCTAACATCTAACGTTGGTAACTCTAGTAGTACATGACCAAAATGACGAAGGACATTTGGACACCTTGCAAATCATCCTACGATGTCAAACATTTGGGCCATTGGCACAACATCCAAAGTAGAAATTGCTCCATGTGAAAGATGGAATCCTAGAATGCCATAAAAATGTAGCTGGAATTCTCACACTTCCATTTGTATCAATAACAAGGAAAATTCTTGAAGCTCGGCCATACAACAGCTACAACAAAACCACTTGAAGATCCTCCAGGGAATCGTGAAGCTATGGCTGGATTTTTGGATTTCCATAGTGTTTGTTTTCCCTATAGGAGAACTTATCCATGTTAGCTAGAACATTTGTGACCACAAAATATGATCAAATTCCTCTATCTTTATGCTTTTATGGACATCCATACCCTGTTCCAGAGCTCACATTTTGGCACATACCAAGAGTACATAGACAAAATGTAAATTGATTAGGTTGGAGAACTTTTTGTTGTATATGTGAGATATTGTGACTATCCATTAAGGAAATCAATATCTTCTAAACTTTTGTCACTGAAACTATCTAAATACTACTAAGTTTGTAATATAAACTTGGGTTTCAACTAGTTAATTCCTCCAGATCTAACAAAATTGCATACACATTGCAAACATGTCTCTTGAAGGACTTGAAACTACATCATTTGATAAAATTTTCTTTCCATCATGCCTTGATGGATGACCATACCTATTTCACTTCTCCCAATTGGTGCAACATAGGTTAGGAGGATGTTGGTGTAAGAATTGAATGATTTGTGGAATTTCTCATAGCATTAGGTGAATTCATGTGAGTATGCATACTGTTTAAATATCATGATATTACATAGGTGGGAGGATGTGTGTTGAAAACGAGTACCGATAGGTGGAAAAAATGTGTTTTCTGCGTAGTTTCCTACCACAATCCATCCACACCATTAAGTTTCACCAACTCTCTTGCCTCCATGCCACCATCACTTCTAAAACCAACCACATTTAACATCACCAACTATTATATATTTAAATATTACTATTATTTTATTTTTATTTTTATTTATAGGGCACTCCATCTCCCTCCCCTTATAAGAACATCATCCTCAATACGACACAAAAGCGAGGCTACAAGTCTCAATGAAAAATATTATCTAGGGAAAAGAATTATATCATTAAAATGTGATTATAATATTAATTCTATGAAGATTGGTAATTCTAGTTTACAATATTACTTAGTTAATATTTTTTCTTTAAAGTATTCACAAAACTCAAGCTCTTAATATTCATCGTGTAGGATTTTAATTAATTTATTTTATGGGTTCCCAATAGAAACCGACATCACAATACCATACCAGGCCCGAATGCAAGATCAATAGTTCACAAGACATCTTGATATGTACTTTCATGACTATATCACATCATAAGAAATAAACCAAACCATGGAAAGAACATACATAACCCACTCAATATAGTACTTATCACACATGCCCCGACACAAAAGTACTCACAACATAAGCAAACTACAAGAACATGGGATTCCCAATAGGTACACATATTAAGTGTTAATAGAATTCGAGAACAATAACAAAGTAGCTACATCTTTGTCAAAAGGGGCATCAAATTATACTCTCAATGAGGAGCATCAGTCCTCCACATCACAAAACATGACTAGACTCACATGAGTACACATAAATCAAAGTACCAACACCATACACCTCCCAAAAATCACAAGACAACTCCATATACCTCCAAAAGCATCATAAAATAACCCCATATACCTCCCAAAGCATCACCAACAACTACATATACCTCTCAAGCATCACGAAACAATTACATATACCTCCCAAGCATCACAAAACAAATCCATATACCTCCCAAAGCATCACAAGAAAACTACATATACCTCCCAAGTATCACAAAAAAATCGATATACCTCCAAAAGCATCATAAAACAAGTACATGCACATCCCAAAGTATCACAAAGCAAATCCATATACCTCCCAAGAAAGAAAGTGAAGGCAAATTTTCCTTTTCGCTCCCCAAAAGAGGTGGTCACCCTATGGCCCCGGGAACATAAGGTCCAAATACCTCTAACCCAAGTGACATAATAAATCGGTGTTCAATAACCCGCTAGCTATCTATAATTCCTTGGGGTGTACCGCATACAATGAAGTGGGTCCATCGGTTCAACAACTCCATGGTGAATCCCATGACCCTATTCGAACACATTATGACAACAGAGCTAGTATAAAAATCCATTTCAAATGCCAAGTGGAAAATATCAAGCCTTGGACTAGGCTATAAAAAATTTAAACTTGATACACAAATTTAAAACTAAGAAAAAAATGGCTAAATAGCCATAGTTAGTGCAAAAATCTGCATGTTAGTGCAACAACCAAATAAAATGCCCAAAATATAAGAACACATAAATCAAAAAAATTATTGGTTCTGATAAGAAAAGAGATAATGATAAATTTACAAATAAAATATGTATAGAGAAATAACACATTACAATCACTATGTGGCCTCATACGGCCACCAAAGGGGTACTCATCGAGTTGCCGACACTTAAACATTGAGCCTCGGATCGTAAAATAACATATCAAATAATACAACTAGCATAATTTATACCTTAATAATCACTTCATACTCCCACAATGTTCAACATAGTCAAAATAACAAAGGATTGTTCGATGGACAACCCAATATGAGAGAGTAGGGGATGGTAGTTTACATAAGTTGAGCCTATGGTGGTGCGCATCCACAATCTTGAACATGTTCAAATATAATAAACAGATATAATTGGGTTTTCTATCTATATAAGACTCCACTTCCTTACACGTAATTGGCTCAAGATTATGAACACCGATCCATGCCTCCTCTCTCCACACATACACTCCTAAAAATTGTTACCCTTAGAGTCATCTAGTGTAAGGTTCATAACATAACACATAACTACATCACTAACACAATGGTGATTCACACACATTAACCATAACGTCTTACGCATGGTATATATATAGGGTATAACAAAATCATTACTTTCATGGGTTACAATACATCACGTTTTCACATAATGCACTCAAGGTCCAAGTACTACACAATAGGGTCATACGATCACCATATGCCCTTAATTCACGACATGAAAATCAAATATTTCATGAGTTATGCATATGATGAACACAATGACTAAAATTACAACATATAGTCAATCACAATATAACATGGTGACACACATGATTCATCACAATACGGTGGCGACATCACAATATAATACAATCTACTATACACCAATCTTGTCATACAACAAATAAACACACCTACATATCACGAATAAAAAGATACTCCAACACTTCACAATCCAAAATAACATTATTTTCACACACACTAAGGTGGAACATCAAACGTGAATTCCTCATTAAATCCATACAAAGGAGAACGAAAACTCTCATCACAAGCACATAAACAAGATAACAAACATGAACTAAGTGACATGCACCACATGTGCATTCATAATATCAAAATTACAACGTTGGTCACATATAAACATATATCACATTACTCTTCCAATCTCCACCGTAACCACCATGCAAAACCATCACAACTCCAATATGTCCTAGAGGTGCGAGAGCATGAACCTCCGCTCTAATACCAAATGTAACGCACATAAATTACACACATAAATACAACACTAAAATAAATGAATAATTTTTTTTAGCTTGAATTGTAGTACACATGACACTATAGGAGATCACTTAGGACTACACAACATATGATATGTTTGGACAACATTAACTCACATAGATAACATGAAAACACAAGATGCACATCAAGGCCACTTTTTGTCAAATGATAATGCATGACATAACAATTCAACTAAAGTATAAACTTATAGATAGTGTCTTACCACAACATGGTATTTTTAGGATTACACATTTATTACAATCACGTGTTAATCTTTATCCGAATTTATAGAAAGTCTCATAAGATGTGAATCATACATTTCTTTTCCTTTTTGCTAGATTTACTCTATATTGTTTAACATTATACTAATAGTGTAATTGATTAATTAGGGATCATCTACATTGTTTCAATTACTTGTTTAATTTTCTCATTTGTTAATAGGATATTTATTTACACACAAGGCTAATTACATACACACATGGCTACTAGGTATTATCCCTAGGATTCACTCCTAAGGTATGCATCACGATATTATATCATACCTCTTACATAATGGAACAAGTGTAAGTCCAAAGGATGTAAAATTCACTTTTTTTTATTTAAGGATTTAGGTCTCATGAGCATTGATTTACGTCCAACTTAATAGGGTTTTTGCTTAACTAGATTCATATGTATTTTATAATAAATTATATAACCTATTTGCTATTAGGGAATTTGAATCCCCATGAGACTACTAGTCCCTATCTTGGGGATTTATCTTTAAGCACATGAACACGTAGTTTCATATCATACATCCATCATATAATAGGACAAGTGGGAGATAAAGATGGAGTAATCCATCGTTTAAGGGGTTAAGGCTTGCATTAGAGTTTACACAACATGGATCCCATTTTTCACCATAGGATGGTTTAAACATTCTATAAGAACGATATAAATTTCACCTTTCACCGAGAATAAAACATTATGGTTACATTTTCACCAACTAATCATACATTAAAATGTTGTTAAGTTTCAAAACAAATCTTAGTATTGTAGCATAGAACCCAAAATGATAATTGAGATTGGATATTGAGTTCATTTCTCGGTCCCACTCTTAAAGGTGACTTTCAAGGTTAGTTGGCGATCTTCACCACTCAACATGGATGCCAGTCCTAGAGGATTTTACAACATGTTTAATTTTGGTTTCCTATGGGGCACTACCCTAGGATAACACATTCTCCTTACTACACACATGATTACCAAACCTAGGAAGGGAACCACATAATCTAGATAATGTTTCACCATATTGTTCTTAATCGATAAAAGTTAACAACAATGTCACTAAACATATAGGCTATGCCAATAAAATCAAACTTGGGATCTTATTTATCTTGAACCAGAAGGTGTCATAGAGTGTAAGCATTTTAAGCTCATTCTAAGGTTTTAGTTTTCTATGCTAAAAGAAATCACACAGGAAGAGTAGTTATACACGAATTTTATACTAGGGTTGATTGTTTCATTTAGATCTCTTTATTACATTTTCAAGGTAATAATCACAACACACCAATTATTTAATCATCAATTGCACACTGGAATTGCACTATAAGCTATTAAATTCAATTCATTTGACACATATATCAAAAATTTTATAATACAAAACTTGGGATCAAAATAACACCCATGTTTAGATGAACATTTCCCTTAAACACTAGCATCTTAAAAATGTTACAAAACTTCACTAATAAACCCTTCAATACTTCATAAAATAATGAACTATCCTCTTTAATATCCCTTAACCTTTATATTCAACCCCATTTTTACCATATGTACATCCGAATGAAAAAACACCTATAATTAAGTGGACATTTCTGAACGCACCCCAAAATTTAGTATCTCATTCATATTACTAAATTTCAATAATAAGTCTTTACTATCTATGTTGTCGGGATACATGTACGAGTACCAACGGGGGTATGGGTATGGTATGCGGATACGTCAATTTTTAAAAACCCTTGGGTATGATATGTTTTGGATATGTCCATACATATATACTACACACACACACACACACACACACACACACACACACACACACACACACACACACACACACACACACACACACTCATTTTACTCATTTTTTAGTCCATAAAAAACTGAAATAGTAATACAAAACTTGAATCAATGTTCAAAACATCCAATATACTTAAGACTTTACATTTTCATTGATCATGTGGCTGCCATACATATGATATACAAATATCATGTCAACATGAATACAAACAAAACTTGAAAAATATGCTAGGATCAATGTTCAAATTTTCAAAACATACAATATTTGTATACTTAAGATTTTACATTTCATTGATCACGTGGACAGAGGGTTGTGGGTTCCAATTTTTTTCCTACAATTTTATTTCGAATCCAGACACATTGCTGCACTTAAATTAATATCATTATGTTAAACCATAATATTCAACATATGAACGCACTGGATATTTACTTTCAGCTGGCCCTTTGTATGGGTTGGAATGTGGATTTGTTCCAAGAAAAATTGTTTGCAACATTCGTGTATGTAGCTTAATAATATAATGTGTTGTCACTTGTGATTTGGTAAATATCTATTTATCTGAAAATGGCAAATAAAAAACATTCAGCCTTCAGGGTTCTCTCATTTCATTATATTTGAGAAAGCAAGACAGAAAATAAGCTGAGGAAAAAAAGAGGCCCCTATACTTCAAAATTCAAACGAACCAACTGCTTTCATGAATATATTTACAATTAATGTCAAAACAAACAAAAAAAGTTTTAATGCCTTAAAAACCATATTTCTCCTTGGGTTCTTCCTGGGTACATCCGGGTTCTTCCTGGATACGTCACGGGTACATCTGGACGTACTGTGGCATACCAGGAAGAACCTAGACGCACTCCGACACATATCTCAGATCGGTACCCTAATGTATCCATACTTGATACGTATCACGCAGATACAAGCGGTTGGGGAAAAACCCGACAACGTAGTTTACTATAACATAGCAATACGTATAAATTTATTTCCATTAACATACTTAAATTACAATAATATACATTGAATTACAACTACGTCATTTCACCATCTTACTTGGATCCTGCAAAACAATGTGAGCATGAAATCAACAATAAATCACTAGCATGACATCTACCTAAATATAGCATAATCAACGTTATTGGTTTTACATTTACATGATCATAAAAATACACCAGCAACAAGAGAGGATTAGGGTCATATATTCATTTCATTCCTTAAGTAAGGGAGGAGAGAGAAAGAAATAAAGAAGAGAGAGAAACACATTTTTTCCTAAAGAAAAATTTCACACATCAAGGCACAAGATAGAGTTTCAAATAGTTATTTGTAAGTGTTAAAATTTTTCCATGATGGTTTAATAACTTGACTAGGCCCTATAGCTTTCTTTTCTACATTTTTCCTACTAGTTGTAAAAACACCCAATTTGGGCTCGAAGGATAAGAAGCCACATGCAAAAGGTGCATTTTGTTAGGTAATTGAAAACAGGTAATACTATATACTAGGAATTCATAGGAAGTGATGGAATTTGAAACTCGAGAATGATTTTCAATTGGCAGCTAGGTTTTAATTGGCCTTTGGACCTATACCCGCCGATTGTGTTTTCTTCAAAGTTTCTAAAGCCTTTTAGCAAACCCATTTTTTTCATATCCTATAACCATTTCAGTCCATGAGGCCACATTTGAATTAGGCATTTATTCGAATATTTCACTTACCAAGTGCATGCTTCCTCATTTTGCATACATATCTATTGGAGCACTTGCAACTACAACATCTAAGAAAAGATAATTCTCTTCTCCATTTATATTCTTTTTTTATCAATATCTCTCAAAACCTTGAGATTTGGAACTTTAGATTTGATATACGCCCTAAATTTATTGTTATCCCAATTTTGCCCCCCGGGGCAAAATTTATCAAACACAACCCTGCATGTAAGAAAATCTAAGGGTTAGTTCAGTCCTGCAAGCTCTCAAGTGATCCCAAATCAAAGTGAAGGAGTAAGGTCGATAAAGGAGGCCAATAACGTTAAAAGAGACTAGAGGCTCAATAAGAAAAAATGGGAGAAGAAGCTTGAAGTTTTCATACTTCTCATACAAGTTCATTTGGGGCCAAACAAATAGACTTGTGGGAGGAGCCACGTGTTAACTCTCAAGTACAATTCCAAAAGGCGTAGTAAAACAGAGACGTCAAATGAGCATGGAGCTTCCACGTGTCTAGGACCCAACATAGTCACTCCTAAATAAGTAGAAGGGACCCAACCAAAAATGGAGGAAGAGGAGCAAGCCCGAATCAACTAAGTACAAAAGGGCTAGCAGAGGCCTCCACGCATCCAATGACGCATCTTCAAAGGTCAAGCCGAGAAAGGAGGTCCCCAACAAATGGCAACCCGCAACATAGTTGAGATCTAAAGGGGAGTCTCATCGGCCGTTGAAAAGTCACTGAGACACGCCGCGAAGGGTGCCACATGCCTCATCAGTGCAACTTGTAGGATAATATACAAGGTGGGGTCCCCAGTCAATAATCGCCAAAACTGAGGCTTCTTTGATCAAGTGTGCGTGGGGTCACCATGTGGCCAAGGGTCCACATGGAGGTAGAGTTGGCCGATGAATTGGCTAAGTATCGCAGAGTCAGCGGGAGCCTCCACGTGTCATGCGTCAGACATAAATCCTTCATCAAACAAAAAGGACTTGGGAAATACACGAGGGATGTAGAGCAGAGCTGCGGAAGGTTCCATGTGCGTCATCGATGCAATTTCAAAGGGTGCAGCCCAAAGAAAGACCCTGAACTAGCACCAGCCCTCCACGTGTCCAAGGTCTGAAAAGGGGACATTGGCCGTTGAAAAGTCCAAGCTCGGGACAGGCCGAAGAAATCTTCCATGCGTCAGCTCGATGCATCTTCAAGGTTAAAATCGGAGGCGGTCCCCAAACAATCACAGGCTCGCCACATGGCTAGAAGTCAAAAGGGGGCGAAACGGCCAATGAATTGGCTAAGCATAAGGCGAACCAATGGAAGGAGCCACATGTCCCTTCGGTTCTCTTTCAAGAGGTGAATCCAAAAGTAGTACCCAAAAATGCACTAGCTCTCCACGTGTCTCGGGTCAGGCATAATGTCTATCCCAACAAGGGGGCTTAGTAAAGAAAGAAAGAATTAGAGCAGCCTATGGATGATGCCACATGTCAGTCTGGCACAACTTTAAGAGTGTAGAGGAGGGGGTAAAACCTTGAGACGTGTGGGGCCGCCACATGGATATGGGCAAGTAGACTCTAAATCTAAAGAACCTTTAGGAGGGCATATCTTTCGATCAGGAGCTCGGTTTTGAGCAGATAGGACTTTTGGATAACTATTGGTGCCTACAACTTACCTACCACCATTAATGATCCGGTACTCCATTTTCAAGGTTGTCACATCAGTCACCTATCTCCATAATGAAGAATGGACTCCTTTCTTGCCTAACAAGGAACAACACATGGAGGAATGGGTCTTGTAGTGAAGCCCATCATTGTCGCAGGTGGATTTTAATGTTTTCTGGGGAGGTTGGAGTAGCTGAATTCAATGCATTTTCTTGGGTAGTTGAAGCAGGATTCAAATTTTCCCTCTCTCCTTCTCTTATTCTTCTATATATTGTAAAGGAGGGGCATATTTCTAAAGGTTGGTCATTTTTTCTCTCCCCCCCATCTCTTTTTCTCCCCTTAGGTTGAATGTGGAGCTTAAGCCTCCTCTCTTGGATCTATAATGGCATTTTCTTTCCTCTTACCCACTGATGATGTAATGTGTGAACTCATGGAACAATAAAATCCTTTTTTGATGCATTTTGTCCATCCTTCCTTATTTTATTGTCTCTTCTTGCCTTTCATCGTCGCAAGGTGTACTGTGCATTCTTCTGATGTCTATTACAAGTTTTTGAAAGATGTGTTTAATGGGTTTGAAGTGGTGTTCTGTGTGAACTCTATCTTTGCTATGTGATGCATCTGTCCATCCTCTTCATTGCTCACCTCTCTCCATTTTAGGCAACTGAGATTGTGACTAGAAACCCCCTTTTCTTGGTGTTATTACCTCTGTAGTGTAGGATTGCTTTATTTCATGCTCTCTCTCCCTGTCTCCTTAGCATTGTTAGATTATGAGTAAAAAGTCACATTTCCTACCTTAGAAGTAGTTTAACATTAGGATTAGGAAGAAGAAGCCGGATTTCGTGGAGGGCCATCTCAAGTTCACAAGTCCCATAGCTTGAGAGATGGTCCCACGTTATGCAAAGTCACCTTTGGATGCCCCACTCAAATTTGAGGCCATTCAGGGGGCGCTGTGATTTTGCACTAATATTTATATGATTCACAACTTGGAACCCAAGACGATTTTCAACACACCTAGCAACCACATCAACAATCTTCTCTGTCTGAATCTTAGAAAGATAAAAACATTCATCAACAATCAACACACATCATGGCCGTCTAACATCTCACATTGGTAACTCTAGTTGTACATGACCAAAACGACGAAGGAAATTTGAACCCCATGCAAACCATTCTACAGTGTCAAAAATTTGGGCCATTGACACAAAATCAAAAGTAGAAAAAATTCAGGACGAAATCCCAGAATGCCACAAAAATGCAGCTAGAATTCTCAGACTTCCATCTATATAAATACCAAGCAAAAATTTTACAAGCTTAGCCGCAACGGGCTACAACAGAACCACTTGAAGATCCTCCAGAGATTCGTGAAGCTATGGCTGTATTTTTAGAGTTTCATAGTGTTTTTTTCCCCAGTTATGTTGTAGGTGAACTCATCCATGTCAGCCAGAGCATTTGTGACCACAACATACGAAAAAATTCCTCTATTTTTATGCTATGATGAGTGTTCATACGCTGTTCCAGAGACCGCGTTTTTGTGCAGAACGGGAGTACATAGGCAAATGTAAACTGATTAGGTTGGAGACCTGTTTGTTGCACAGGTGAAACAATGTGACCGTCCCGTGTGGAAACCCATATCTTGTAAGCTGTCGTCACCGAAACTTTCCAAATACTGCTAAATATCCAATATTAACTTGGGTTTCACGTGGTTAATTCCTCTGGATCTCAAAGAAATTACATAAATGTCTACAGAGGCACTTGAAACTACATCATCCGATAAAATTTGCCTTCCATCAAGCCTTGATGGATGACTATACCTATTTCGCAGCTTCCAATTGGTGCGACACAGACTAGGAGGATGTTGGTGCAAGAATTGAATGATTCGTGGAATTTATTAAAGAGTTTGGTGAATCCATGTGAGTTCCCATACTGATAGGTTGACAAAACATATTTTTGCATAGCTTCCTGCCACAATCCATCCACACCATTAAGTTTCACAAAATCTCCTGCCTCCACGCCACCATCACTTCCAAAACCAACCACATTTAACAACACCAACTATTATATATTTAAATATTACTATTATTTTATTTTTATTTTGTTTGGTCCGGCACTACAGGTCCCTCAATCCATTTTTCCTTTTATACAACAAAATTAATAATAATTTTAATTTTGTTATAATTTTTAGGTAGAGAGGAAACAATTTGTATGAAACCTTTCCATCTTAGAATTCATTAGAATCTTATTATGTAATTGAAAACGTTTGAAAGAGTAGTATTTTAGAATTTCAGGTTGCTTTTATTTTAAATTGCAAACATTTGAAAGAGAAGTATTTTAAAATTAAATATGTTTTTATTTTAAGTTTGTTTTTTCGTTATTATTTATATATGATTAATTTGGTCCAGATAAAATAATTGATCATTAAGCCTTAATAAGTATATTTCCTAATTGTTATCATCCTCGATAAAGATTAAAATGAATTTTAATTTTATATTTTATACATTTTATTTTATGTCATTCTAATCAGCAATGCAAAACCACGCGAAATGTATGTAAAGCAAGAGAAATGATGTTGGGAAAGTAAAGGAAACAATTGTAACACTAACCATAAGAGAAATGTTAATTATACAAATTATTCCTCAAAAATAACACACATACTAAATTAAATTATTGTTACAGTATTTTTACTTGTTGAAAACTATATCGAAAAATTAACTTTCTTGGATAGAAGATGAAAATCCAACTCTTTTCTTACAATCGGGGGTTAAATTTGACAGCGGTTTAGACGTTTTTCATGATTTTAGCTTTAAAATACTTACAAATATTTGGAAAAAACGTCACGTGTGACTTGCAAATTTTAAGGGAGGCCGTCATTTTAATATAAATTTATAGGTAAATTATACAAAAATATATTTGAAATAGTTAAATATATATAAAATAAAATTTATATATTCTATTTACATCATAAAAATAACACTATTTTATATTTTTGAAGGGCAAGATTTAAAATTTGTTGTCACCTAAAAATAGTTTGACAGGATAGGTGGATGTCAAATTTAACCCTTAAAGCAGGGCTCATGGCTCACGACTCATGACTAGGGGTTAAATTTGACGGCTGTTTAGACGTTTTTCATGATTTTAGCCGTAAAATACTTGCGAATATTTGGAAAAACCGTCACATATGACTTGCAAATTTTAAGGGTGGCCATCATTTTTATATAGATTTATAGGTAAATTATACAAAAATATATTTGAAATAGTTAAATATATATAAAATAATATTTTATATATTTTATTAACATCATAAAAATAACACTATTTTGTATTTTTGAAGGGCAAGATTTAAACTTTTCCGTCACCTAAAAATTGTTTCACAAATTTAATCCCCGCCCAATGATTTGAACTCCACAAAACAAAACATACAATAATTTATAATAGTTGAATCACAAACCAAAATTTTGTTTTAGTCGGTAATAATATTTTTACCATTGGGCTTTATAATGGATATCATTGATGAATATTAGAAACATGTTTCTATAGAAAAATGGATATCATTGGTGAATACAAACACTTTTCCCTATAACAAGAAGTTACCAATTCTACCTGTACATCATTCAACTACAACTATTTTTCCATAAAGCAAAAATCATCCTAACAAATAGTCATTGGCATATTTAGCATGATCTAAAAGTTTGAATAGTTTATAAGGGGAAAAAGAGTTTGGAAGGTTGGAATTTTACAATAAATTTGATTCAATTTAGTTCAAAAATTTACAATTATACGATTTATATAAATAATAAATATTGCACACACATGAAAACCATTTAGGGGTAATAATGAATAAATATGTTAAAAAGTAAAAGTTAAACATTTAGGAGAAGAATCATTGTAGATGTTGTTTGGTGCACTATAAATGGATTTGTATACATTTTCTCCTAGGAAGGAAAATAAGGTAAAAGAATAGCAAATAAACAAATGGTAAGAGTGTTAATAATATGTTCAATGGCATCCTCTACATTTTCAAATTGTCCTTGCACCTTAGCAAATGGAAAAATACCTTGAAACATCTAGTAGAATAGACTCAAATTTAATGTGTTGAACATTACCAAGAGGTTACAAAATCAGACCCTTTGCAAGTGGTTGATAATACATAATTAGGTTGCTTATAATTTTTTTAATAAATCTTAAGCTCTTCGTAAATAACACTTTACAAAAATAAATAAAGTATAGCATAACATATAATAATATATTAGTTTTGTATAACATGAAGTTGGGAATAATTAGGAAGGGACTGGTATTACGAAGGAAAGGTAGTTTTGTGACAATACTATTTGCATGTTCAAGGAATAAAAAGGCATCAAATTTGTTCTAAGAAATATTTTCACCTTTAAAAATTACAATAAAATTATACGTGTATAGTTTGTTCACATGATGGAGTAAAAATTCATCCTCAATATTTTTTTTTCGGTGTATTATATGGTACAATATCGAAACACAAAAACATAAACCTTCAATAATTATAATGAAAATATGAATATAACGTCTCACCAATATGTTGGGTTCTTGTTTTATACCCTCTCGAACTTAATGAGCTTCAATTTCCTTTGCGTATTTAATTGAATTCATCCCAAGAAAAAAAATGAATGGTACAAATTTATTGGGAAGGTAGGAGAAGTAAACAATTTTACATTAAAACAGAAATGAAAAATGCAATCTCATGTTATTAAGGTAGACCCTAACTAATCCACAAACATAGTCAACGAATGTTTGGAATAAAATGCAAATACAAATATAAGGGAAAAAAATGTACTAAAATGATTGGTTAAAAATATACAATATAATAAATCACACCAAAATTATGACAAGGCTTGCGTCTTGTCCCGAATTATGATTTTATTGTTGTATCCGAGCTAAAGGCCTACTATTTATGGGTTGTTTTTTTTACGCAAGAAGGTCGTTGGTTGTTTGAAGATCTATTGTTTTTTGTTTGTATCGGTTGGGCTTAGTTGAACTTCTAGGTTTTTAGACCTTGTAATGCCCACTTCCCTTCGACACCTTTTGTTATTGATTTCGATATTGTCAACTATACTTATGAATATTTTTGTAGCTTTTGATTTAGCATGATGTTAGATGTTAGAGATATTGGACTGTTGTTGATTTTGATTCATATATTATGCGTGTGGACTTCTAGAGACATTTGGATATTGAGGATGATATGCTATTGACATGGTTACACACACACACACACACACACACACACACACACACACACACACACACACACACACACACACACATTTGACATGCGATGTTTTCATCACACTGAGTAGGCTTTGATAATTGAACTAATGTTGTGATCATTTTGACATGGATGAAATGTAGAATAGAAATGTTTCTAGAAATTGTAAATGATATCGTATTTTCCTAGATGATATTTGATTTGTATATAGATGATTGTGGATTTATATTGTATATTTTATCCTAGATGTTTTTGATGTGGCCATGAGGCCAAAGGAGGTGTTATGTGTTTTGCAAGTAAACATGTCACAACAAACGTCAAGGGGATTGGAGACCAACCACATTGGAATTCTAGATGAATTCAACAAGGGTCACCATGGCAACATGTTTTTTTATGTGTATGTGTTTGAATTATTGTTATGGGAAAATTGTGACCAAGGGGTTATGTGTTTTCTTTCATTTAGTTTCCTTTATTTAATTTTTGTATGTGATATTATAGTGATGTATTCCCCTTTTGTTAATCACTTGATTTATGTCTAGATTAGTAAATTAATTAGTTTACTAAATTAATTAAGAATGGGTCAAAAGAATTCATTTATTGGATTTGATAGCTCTTTGGTTTATGTGTTTAAGTTGAGTGCTTAAGATCTTGAGTGTTGTACACTCCACCTCCCCTTTGAAATTCGGATTTGTCCTTAAGGGAAAATTTTGGAGGCTTGTGGGACAAGTTAAACTTGTCCCACACCTCTTAAATTACTATACCAACCCTACCTATGGGTTGGGGGGTCAAATTAGACCCCATTATGTGTTTTGGGAAGACAAATTGTAAGTTTTTATTGCACCTTCTTACATGTATTTATTTTAGTCCTTAAGGGTGTGGGATTAGATTGTGTGTAAGTAAAATGTTATTTCTTCAACCACTTACTAATTGTGCTTTAGATTATGGGGTTACCTAGGGTGATGTGGAGTGGAGAGAAAATCAGTTGGCATCCTACATGGAGTCACATCATCCTCGTCTCTCCCTTTTCTATTTATTGAATCTCTTTTTTTGTGTTTAGGGGTTACATCATTCTTTTGTGCTCTTGCATTTCTTGGAGTTAGAGGATTTTGGAGAGATTGTGGTCTTTGTGGGAGCTTGGTGGTGATTGCTTGGGTTTGAAAGATCTTGGAGTTTGAGTCTTGTAATAGGCTTTACTATGGAAAGGTAGGGATTTTACTTTGTCTTATGTAATTCCTTTATTTTTGTGTTTGTGTGGTTGTTATTGTTGAGTGTTTGGAATACTTGTTAGGTACTTGAATAGATTTCCTAAGTGTGATGTAGAAGGGGACTATGGGGAGAATTCATGTAGGGAGGCATAAGATTTATTTCATGTTTTGGAGGGAGTTTGGGTTGGGTGCCCCACCTTGGACAAGGAATGCTTGCATTTCTTACTTATTCTTGTATGAGGGAGGCATAAGAGTATGAGGGAGGCATAAGAGTATGTGGGAGGAATAAGAGGTACTTGAGGGAGGCATAAGAGTATGTAGGGGATTTGAGATATACATTGGAAGTTTTTAAGGTGGGCACCCATTTCCCATTGGGAGGCATAAGTGGCCTCCCCATAGGTTCTTGCTCCTTTGGCTCTTCATTTAGAAGCCTTGTATATTTTGTTATTTCTCCTTCTTGTGTTTGTAGTTTGAGTTGAATGTGCATTTGGAATGGTTGTGAAATACTTGGTTTGTGATGTGGAAGCTTGTTGTTGCCATGTGTTGGAATCACCTCTCATTGTAATGTGGTTGGGGCTCGGGGCCAATGAGGAGGATGGATTCTCCCCTCATTGAATATTTTGGTTGGGTGGAGAGTGTTGCATCTTCCATCATTTTCTTGTGGATAAAGAAAATCATGAAGGAGATCTCTTGTTGGTGTTGTGAAGCTTGGAGCTTTTGTTGGAATCCTTAAGAAATTCATTCTTGAGAAAAGCCTTTTTGTTGTTCACACTTAGGGTGGGGGAGCTTGTAACCTTGTACTCTTTTAGCTTACATACTTGCATTATTTTCCACTTTAAGTGGAGGATACTGTAATAATCTTGTGAAGAAAAGTTGTATTCAATTAATGGATATGAAAGTTGTATTATGTATTGAAAAAGAGAAAGATCTATTTTTAAGTTACTTTGGTGAACTTAAAAGGAGTTACAAAAGGAATTATTTTATTTTATTGTAGTTGATTATCCCCCAAAAAGGGTCTTGTTCTTGTTTTATAATATATTATGGGAAATATTATTACAAAATCTCATTTGGAAATTAGGAAAGTTTATTAGGAAAGGTTGCATTTCTTAGTGTCATTTGAAAGGCATGCATTGAAAAGTTGGACTACCTTCTTGCTTTTTCTTGCATTATTGTAAGAAATTTATACACATTAAAGTTGGATGCAAAGAACCTAAGTTGTAAATTGTTATTTTTCTATTTATAAGACTATTGAATTTCTTAATCTTGGTAGAGAAAAAAACAACTCTTTTTGCAATTTAAGCCCTTGTCTCATGGGGATGTGTAAATCCATTATCTAGTTATTATTAAAATTTCTTATAACCCAAAGTAAATCAATGCAATAACAAATGAAACTTGGACTTTACTAAACCTCTTATAAAAATATTTATTCTTAGAAATTTAAAAAAAAAAAAAAAGGATTTTAGAGCAAGGGGGAAATGATAAATATATCAACATGAGAATTAGTTTTGCTTATTAAAAATAGTGTTAATAACTTAAGTAACCCTAATACTAGGACATTTACTAATTTTGATACATTATTGATACAAAAGAATATAGATATATATGCATAAATATTAATATATGTTTAATATTAAAATATTAGTGAATAGATTATTATTAATATTATCATTAATAATAATATTGTGATACATTATATATATATATATATATATATAGAGAGAGAGAGAGAGAGAGAGTAATATTAAAGTATGCAAATAAACTTCCAACTACTTAGTAATAAAGAAATGTAGCGACATTTGAGAAATGTGGTGGCATTGGTAGTGTATTACTTAGGCTACGGCCTAGGTGTAGGGGACCAAAGAAAAAGGTGGGGTGGCTTGTAGCGATTACCCCACCCCTAATAGTTTAACAATATACTACCCACCTAACCTACTTCAAACCTTGCAAAAACAAAAGAAAATGCTGCCATACACGTGTGCACCGCACTTTTCTTTCACGGTCTATATTTTGGGTTAAGATTTGGCCTCTTCCCTTTCTACATGAATATATATATATTAATCTTTGTGTTAATAGTGTTTTCGGGTTCTTTTAGAAAAAATGAAAATATTAGTATTTTTGGGATTACTCAATAAAGAATATTTTTAAAAAATATAAATAAAAATAATATAAACATATGTACATATACATATACATGTGTGTGTGTGTGTGTGTGTGTGTGTGTGTGTGTGTGTGTGTGTGTGTGTCCCTTACTCATGAAATCACACATCAAATTTGACTATATCCCTAAAATGGGAAATATAACCAAAATACGAGTGAAATAATATAAAAAAATACTTTAAAACCCTAAATGAGTGTATACAAAAAGTAGGAAAACTTGTAAGCCTCTTCAAAAGTTTGGAATGGCCTTCAATGGATTCCCATCCTCCTCCAATAACCTGCAAAACAAAAGAGAAACAATGAGACAAATGAAAAGAGAAAGAAGACTTCATAAGCATGCTTTAGGGTTAGTTGCCCTCTTTTCTTCATCAAGGGTCCTAATTAAATCCATCCAAGGGATGAGATTCATCCCTACAAAAAGTAAGTGGAGAGTGGGTGAATGGAAATTGACTGTTTAATTTAAATATTTTAATTTCAAAATATGGGTTGACTTTTGAAGTGGTTATTTTATGGGGTAGGGAAGTGTTCATTATCCTAACCCAATATTTAAGAAGGGACTTTTCGAGTTGTTTCAACACTGTATAAATTCAATAACCTTGGTATTTATTTTCATTGGCCACTTTTACCCTCGACACCCCATGGGGAATATTCAACTTTAGTAGAAAATAATTTGTTATTTAAATAATCCTTAGGGAGATTAAACATGCTTAGTCAATTCAATGTATTAAAGTATATTGTGGATTTTAAATGTTGTGTTATCACGGAAAATTATTTATTAAAAATCATTGCCTTAGGAACATTATTGTGGCACTGTCGTTTTCAAACACTTTAATGGCCATGCTTTTCAAAAAAAAATATTCCATAAATTTTTCTAGCTAACCCTAGGTTGTTCTTAGGTCTTGTGCAACAATTTTTATGGGCATTACACTTGGTATCAGAGCCGTGGGTTCAAAGCTTGGACCCTTGGGCACACTAGAAAACAAAAGACATGAAATTTTAACCTAGCGCAAATTTGTTTTCTTTTAAACCTAGAAAACCACACTGTCTGATAATTGTATAATGTAGAAAACCTAGAAAATTAGAATAGAACCTAGTATGATGAACTAACTCTCACCTTGGTCTGCGCAGGAGGTGCAGATCAAACGAGGGGTCCTTTAACATAGACCTATATATACAACCTCTAGAGTAGGCTTTAGTAGCCATTCTACCTCAGATTTTACAGATGCTTGGGACGTCAATGCTGCTATATGCGGAGGGTCTATAAGAGGACGATCAGCTAAAAATGATAGGAGCTATCCTTTGAGGATCATGCATCTCTTTGATACATCGAGGATTATAGGGCGAGAGAACTCCCACGTAGATTTAGCTTGAGAGAAGTGTCACAAGTAGAGGGGACATGGAGACAAGATTTTAAGACACAGGGATATGTCTCAGATCCCTAGACCTAGAGATGAGCATACAAAGAGGCCTAGAGGTTGCTAGTCAATAGATGCAGACCATATCATGGAGATCATGAAGCTATAAACATCTCACTATTCTGGAGATACAAGTGGATTTAAGGTAGAGGCCGAGTTCATGAGCTTGAGTGGGTGCTTCAAGCTCTGCCCTTATAATAGCAACACGAAAGCTTGTGTTGTGATCCATATTTTAGGGGATAGACCAGTGTCCGGTGGAGTACGGAGGAGCAAAAGCTCCATGTTGATTTAGAGATAGTTACGAGGTATGTCTTCGAGGATCGGTTAAGGAGTAGGTACTTATGTTGGAGGTTCATTCAGTGGAAGATAGATGAGTTTCACGATCTCTATTAGGCATCTATAACCGTAGCTAAGTATGAGAGTCAATTTTTAGACCTACTCCAGTATGTTGACTATATGTAGGATGAGAAGGTATGGATTCATAGGTTCATCAGGGGCCTAAATTTGGATTTGGGTGGTGTGGTGTGCATTCACTACCCATAGACCTTAGTAGAGGCCGTGGAGAAGGCATACATTATAGAGTACACACACAAGTAAAGACATAGTAGGCTAGGGATAGAGTTCGAACCGTATCAAGCACATGTAGGATAACAGATCGAGGGGGTCAGCTCCTCCTCCTCGTGGAGGATAGGGTTCAATACAGTCTTCTTTTAGACCACCACAATAGCACCACCTCAAAGCAGCAAAAAGACATCGGACTGCTCAAACACAGAGAGGATGGAATATGCGGAATCCTCCTAAGGGTCCCATTAGGACACAAGGTACACCGAGAGATCAGTTAGTAGGAGATCGCCAACAAAGACCTTAGTAGTCCATAACCGGATCATCGGGATGCACATTAGAGACCTCTAGAGTACCAGCTAGAGCTGAATCTCATTGGAGAGGACCGAGAGTAGCTGTTATAATTGTGGTGTTTCTAGAAATCATTGGAGGGAGTGCGCACAAAACCCTAGCAACAAGGGTAAGATGCAATTTTTGAGCCTACTATGGGTGATATGGGGCATAGCCATCGGATCTATGTAGCATTCAAGAATTGCGTGCTAAGCACTAGATTACCGTCATAGAGGTGATAGGTAGCATTGGTGGTATTCCTACCTCTATTTTGTTTGATTCTAGTTCATCAGATTATTTTATTGCACCATCCTTAGTAGAGCATTGCAGGTGGTGACAGTTAGGAAGGGTCTTAGTCGAGACGTTGAAATTGATCCTAGAGCCAAAATTTTTGTAGACTCCTTAGTAAAGAAATGTTTAGTTGATTTGGGACCCTTCACCACTACATCAAATCTTCACACCCTTCCCATCGGGATCGCATGGATTCATCTTTAGCATGGACTGGTTGTTCGCACACAAAGCTAGAGTGGATTGTTACCATAAGAGTATTGCTTATATAGATGATCTAGGATATTTTTCAGTCATAGTAGGAGTTAGGAGGCATTTTTCCATTCACACGATCTCTTCTATGTAGCTTGAGCGGTGTGTGTGACGAGGTTGTAAGATGTATGCTGTTACAGTTACTGAAAGATCAGAGGATGAGTCTAGTGGGCCATCACTTGATGACCATCAAATCTTGAGATATTTTTCTAATGTCTTTCTAGAGGAGCTATCGGGATTACCTTGCCCATGTGAGATAGTTTTTCACATAGATTTGGTTCCGTGCAGCAAAGCCTATCTCACGAGCACCTTATCGAGATGACTTTTCTCGAGCTTTACAAGCTCAAGTCAGTAGCTTGTGGGCCTTCTCGGAGAAATGTCTAATCCATCCTAGTGTATCCCTTTGGGGTGCACCAATGATTTTTGTAAAGAATAAGGACAGAGCTTTGCGGTTGTGTATTTAATATCACTAAATTGAATAAAGTAATGATAAAAAATCATTACCCCATTCTCGCACATTGATGATTTATTTGATGGATGAGCTTATCTCTAAGATATATCTTAAGTCATGTTATCATCAGTTGAGGATCATAGAGGTAGATATTCATAAGACCACCTTCTATACAAGATATGGCCACTACGAGTTCACCGTAGTGCCTTTTGGTGTGACGAATGCCCCGCAGTGTTCATGAGCTTGATGAATGGGGTGTTTAGGACATTCTTGGATTGCTTCGTGCTCATTTTCCTTGACGACATTATGATTTACTCATGTACATGTGAGGAGCATGAGGAGAACCTTCACCAGGTTCTTTAGTGTCTTTGTGAGCAGCATCTTTACGAGAACCTAGAGAAGTGTGCGTTATTTTAGACAAAGGTTTAGTATCTAGGCCACATCATTTCTGGGGAAGGTATCGTAGTTGATCCTTCCAAGATTCGAGCTATTATGGATTGTCCAGCACCCACTAGTGTGACTGAGGTACACAACTTCATGGGCTTGGCGAGGATATTACAGAGATTTGTTTAGGACTTTTCTCGGGATGCATACCCCATCGCTTCCCTTTAGCAAAAAGAGAAGAAGTTTGTTTGGTCGACATATGTGAGAAGGATTTCAAGGCATTAAAGGAATGCCTCACAACAGAGCCTATTATTTCAATGCCATATCCTTAGGGTGAGTTCTTCATATGCTCAAATGATTCTTTGGAAAGACTTGGAGGTGTTTGGATGTAGGAGGGCGAGTAGTGGCTTTTGAGTCTTGCAAACTCAAAGATTATGAGCTCAATTATTCAACTCATGATCTTGAGATTGCGGAAGTAGTTTTTCATGTATTAGTTTGTTAGAGACACTTCCTTCTTGGCCAGAGATTTACACTTAGGACTAATCACTTGATTCTTCGCCACCTCTTGACACATCCCAATCTCAATGCTCGTCAGTGGCATTGGATGGAGTTTATTTATGAGTATGACATGGAGATAGAGAATGTGGAGGGGAAGGATAACATGGTTGCAGACACTCTTAGTAGATGGAGACATGTGGTTAGGTCCAATTTAGTGGGCATAGATCTGCGGAGCATAATTTTACAGTAGCTTCCTCACGACAACTTCTATCTTGCATCTAGGGCATGGATTGAGTCTTAGAGACCCCTTGAGGGGAAGTTTGATGGTTTTTCATTAGAGGCAGGTGGCATTCGCCGACATAGTCGGATATATGTTCCCGGACATGGAGGCTTGAGGTAGGACATTTTGACAAAGGCTCATCGTGCACCCTATTCAGCCAATCCTAGGGTGAAGAAGACGCACGCTAGCTTGAGGTAGTTGTACCATTGGAGAGGACTTCGAGAGAGACGTGGCTCGGTTTGTGTCAAGTGTCAAGTTGTTTAGAGTGTTAGAAGGTGAAGGTTGAGCATCAACATCCAATTGGACTTCTCTTTCCTCATGCTATACTAGAGTGGAAGTGGAACACCATTTCCATGGACTTCATTGTTGGGTTACCGATGTCGAGATGCCACCATGACGCCATCATAGTCATGGTGGATAAACTGATGAAAGTGGCTGATTTTTCTCCAATGAAGACCACCTACACAGTTAGTGCAGTGGCATGGGTATATGTAGATGAGATCAAGAGGTTGCACATGATTCTACGGAAGATCATTTGTGACCGTGATCCTTTGTACACTTCTCACTTCTAGACTATAATGCAACATGCTCTCAGAACGAATATTAATTTCAGTACATTAGATCACCTTAAGACAGATGGAAAACTGATTGGGTGAATCAGATCCTAGAGCACATGCCTAGGATGTACGTTATGGATCATTAGTCGATATGGGAGGAGTATTTGTACTTGGTGGAGTTTTCCTACAATAATAGTTTCCAAAGATCGCTAGGCATGGATCCTTTTTTAGGCAATCGTATGGAAGAGAGTAGAAAACACCTCTTAGTTGGGACTAGTTAGAGAACAAGATTTTTCTTGGGCCAACTTTACTACAGGACATAGAGCAAAGTGAGGTTGTCATGATCAGGTAGAGATTAGAGGAGGCACAAGACAGGGATAAAGAAGTATGCAGATCAACATAGGATAGATCATAGTTTTGAGGTGGACATAAAGGTGTTCCTTTGTTTTAGGCCACATAAAAGCCCTATTTGTTATGGAAAAGGCTCTAAGCTAGCTCCTAGGTTTGTGGGACCCTTTGAGATCTTGGAGCATATAGGTCCTTCAGACTACCATCTAGCATTACCACCCAGCTTGTCTTGCATCCACGATGTGTTTCATGTTTATGTACTTAAGAGATATATTGCAGACCCTTCTCATGTACTATATTGGACCTCCTTTCAGGTATAGGATCGGGGGCTGGTGATGGTGGAGCGCATTCACATTCTAGAGTGCAGGACCCTAGGCCTTCGAGGCGAGAGATTCACCGAGGTTTGAGTGCAGTGGGATAGGTATGATGAGACTGTGGCTACATGGGAGGATGCTACATTACTACGAGTTTAGTTTCCACACTTGTTCCATTGACTTCTAGGAGGAAGTTAAGTCTAAGAGGAGGGGGATGTAGTGCCCAACTCCATTCGACACCTTTTTTTACCGATTTGATTTCGATCTTTGTCGACTATACTTATGGATATTATTGTAGCTTTTGATTTAGCATGATGTTAGATGTTAGAGATATTGATTGTTGTTGATTTCGATTCATATATTATGCGTGTGGACTTCTAGAGACATTTGGATATTGAGGATGATATGCTATTAACATGGTTATATATTTTTTTGACATGAGATGTTTTTGTCACATTGAGTAGGATTTGATAATTGAATTAATGTTGTGATCATTTTGACATGGTTGAAATGTAAAATAGATTTTTAAAAAAATTGTAAATGATATCATATTTTCCTAGATGATATTTGATTCGTATATAGATGATTATGGATTTATATTGTATATTTTATCCTAGATGTTTTTGATGTAGCCATGAGGCCAAAGGAGGTGTTATGTGTTTTGACGGTAAATATGTCACAAAAACGCGTCGGGGATGTGACACCAACCACATTGGAATTCTAGATGAATTCAACAAGGGTCACCATGGCAACATGTATTTTGTTATGTGTATGTGTTTGAATTGTTGTTAGGGGGAAATTGTGACCAAGGGGTTATGTGTTTTCTTTCATTTAGCTTCTTTTATTTAATTTTTGTATGTGATATTATAGTGATGTATTCCCTTTTGTTAATCACTTTATTTATGTCTAGATTAGTAAATTAATTAGCTTACTAAATTAATTAAGAATGGGTCAAAAGAATTCATTTATTGGATTTGATAGCTCTTTGGTTTTACGTGTTTAAGTTGAGTGCTTAAGATCTTGAGTGTTGTACACATCACCTCCTATTTGAAATTCAGATTTTTCCTTAAGGGAAAATTTTGGAGGCTTGTAGGAAAAGTTAAACTCATCCCACACCTCTTAAATCACTATAAAAACCATACCTATGGGTTGAGGGGTAAAATTAGACCCCATTATGTGTTTTGGGAAGATAAATTGTAAGTTTTTATTGCACTTTATTACATGTATTTATTTTATTCCTTAAGGGATGTGGGCTTAGATTGTGTGTGTAAGTAAAATGTCATTTCTTCAACCACTTATTAATTTTTCTTTGGAGTATGGGGTTAACTAGGATGATGTGGAGTGGAGAGGAAATGAGCTAGCATCCTACTTGGAGCCACATCATCCACCTCTCTCCCTTTTCTATTTATTCAAGCTCTTTTGCTTATTTGGGGTTACTTCATTCTTTTTGCTCTTGCATTTCTTGGAGTTAGAGGATTTTTTAGAGCTTGTAGTCTTTGTGGTAACTTTTGGTTATTTTTTGGGTTTTAAGGAGCTTGGAGTTTGACTCTTGGAATAAGATCTACTACTGAAAGGTAGAGATTTTACTTTTGCTTATGTTATTCCTTTATTTTTGTGTTTGTGTGCTTGTTTTTGTTGAGTGTTTGGAATGCTTGTTGGGTACTTGGGTAGATTTCCTAAGTGTGGTGTAGGAGGGGACTATGGGGAGAATTCATGTAGGGAGGCATAAGAGTTATTTCATGTTTTGGAGGGAGATTGTGTCGGGTGCCCCACCTTGGACAAGGAATGCTTGCATTTCCTAGTTGTTCTTGTATGAGGGATGCATAAGACTATGAGGGAGCTATAAGACTATGTGGGAGGCATAAGAGGTAATTAAGGGCGGCATAAGAGTATGTAGGGGAGTTGAGATATACATTCAAGGTTTTAAAGGTGGGAACCCATTTCCCATTGGGAGGCATAAGTGGCCTCCCCATAGGTTCTTGCTCCTTTGGTTCTTCATTTTGAAGCCTTGTATATTTTTTTATTTCTCCTTCTTTTGTTTGTAGTTTGAGTTGAATGTGCATTTGGAATGATTGTGAAATCAATCGTTTGTGATGTGGAAGTTTGTTGTTGCCATGTGTTAGAATCACCTCTCATTGTAATGTGGTTGGGGCTCGGGGGTCAATGAGGAGGATGGCTTCTCCCCCTCATTGGATATTTTGGTTGGGTGGAGAGTGTTTCCTCTCCCCCTATTTTCTTATGGATCAAGAAAATCATGAAGGAGATCTCTTGTTGGTGTTGTGAAGCTTGGAGATTTTTTTGAATCCTTAAGAAATTTATTCTTGAGAAAAGGATTTTTGTTGTTCACACTTAGGGTGGGGAAACTTGTAACATTGTACTTTATTAGCTTACATTCTTGTATTATTTTCCACTTTAAGTGGAGAACACAGTAATAATCTTGTGAAGAAAAGTTGCATTCAATTAATCGATATGAAAGTTGTATTGTATATTGAAAAAGAGAAAGATCCTTTTTGTAAGTTACTTGTGGTGAACTTAACATGAGTTACAAAAGGAATTATTTTATTTTATTGTAGTTGATTATCCCCCACAAAAGGGTGTTGTTCTTGTTTTATAATATATTACGGGAAATATTATTACAAAATCTCGTTTGGAAAGTAGGAAAGTTTAGTAGGAAAGGTTGCATTTCTTAGTGTCATTTGAAAAGCATGCATTGAAAAGTTGGACTACCTTCTTTCTTTTCTTGCATTGTTGTAGGAAAGTTAAACATATTAAAGTTGGATGGAAAGAACCTAAGTTGTAAATTGTTATTTGCTCAATTTATAAAACTATAGAAATTCTTAATACTAGTAGAGAAAAGAAACTACTCTTTTGCAATTTAAGCCCTTGTCTCATGGGGATGTGTAAATCCATTATCTAGTTATTATTAAAATTTCTTATATCCCAAAGTAAATCAATGCAATAACAAATGAAACTTGGACTTTACTAAACCTCCCATAAAAATATTTATTCTTAGAAATTAAAAAAAAAAAAATTTAGAGCAAAGGTGAATTGATAAATATATCAACATGAGAATTAGTTTTTATTATTAAAAATAGTGTTAATAACTTAAGTAACCTAATACTAGGACATTTACTAATTTTGATACGTTATTCATACCAAACAAATATACATATATATGCATAAATATTAATATATGTTTAATATTAAAATATTAGTAAATAGATTATTATTAATATTATCATTAATAATAATATTGTGATACATTCTTTTATATATATATATATATATATATATATATATATATATATATATATATATATATATATATATATATAAAATAAAATTAAAGTATACAAATAAACTTCCAACAACTTAGCAATAACGAAATGTGGCCGGCATTTGAGAAATATAGTGGCATTGGTAGTGTATTACTTAGGCCGCAACCTAGGTGTAGGGGACCAAAGGAAAAGTGGGGGTGGGGGCGATTACCCCACCCCTAACAATTTAACAATATAATGCCCACCTAACCTACTTTAAACCTTGCAAACAAAAGAAAATGTGGCCATACACCCGTGTCTTGCATTTTCTTTCATGGTTTGTATTTTGGGTTAAGCGTGGCCTCTTCCTTTCAGACGTGAATATATATATATATATATATATATATATATATATATATATAAAGAGTTCTCTCTCATATATATATGCTAATAGTTATTTCGTGTTCTTTAAAAAGAAGAAGAAAATATTAGTATTTTCAGGTTTACTCAATAAAGAATATTTTAAAAATAAAAATAAAAATAATAAAACATATGTACACACACACACACACACACACACACACACACATAAACAAACACACACACACACACACACACACACACACACACAACCCCTTAAACATGATATCACACATCAAATTTGACTATATCCCTAAAATGGGAAATACCCATATACCCATTTGGGTAAATATAACCAAAATACGAGTGAAATAATATAAACAAATACTTTAAAACCCTAAATGAGGGTATACACAAAATAAGAAAACTTGTAAGCCTCTTCAAAATCTTGGAATGGCCTTCAATGGCTTCCCATCCTCCTCAATAACCTGCAAAACAAAAGAGAAACAATGAGACAAATGAAAAGAGAAAGAATACTTCATAAGCATTCTTTAGGGTTAGTTGCCTTCTTTTCTTCATCAAGAGTCCTAATTGAATCCATCCAAGGGATGAGATTCATCCCTACAAAAATTAGTTGGAGTGTGGGTGAAAGAAATTAAATTTTTAATTTAAATGTTTTAATTTCAAAATATGAGTTGAATTTTTAAGAGGTTACTTTATGGTGTAGGAAGCTGTTCATTATCCTAACTAGGATATTTAATAAGGGACCTTGCGAGTTGTTTCAACATTGTAGAAATTCAATAACCTTGGTATTTATTTTCATTGGCTACTTTTACCCTTCACACCTCATGGGGGAATATTCAACCTTAGTAGGAATTAATTTTTTATTTAAATAATCCTTAGGGAGATTAAACATGCTTAGTCAATTCAATGTATCAAGTAGACTATGGATTTTAAATGTGGTGTTATCATGGAAAAATATGTATTAAAAATCATTGCCTTAGGAACATTATTGTGGCAACTATCATTTTTAAAAACTTTTGTGGGAACGCTTTTCAAAAAAAAATTATTCCATAATTTTTTTCTAGCTAACCCTAGGTTGTTCTTGGGTCTCGTGAGACAATTTTTTTTATGGGCGTTACAAATCTACCCTTTCGTGCTCTATTAATGTATCCGGGTTTTTGCCCTTTTATACTTGGGGTATGGTCCCTTCTAAAAACTATTTACTAATAATAATAAAAATATACTTTGTTAAAGGAGAATCTGTTATAACATTTGGGATGAAAGGAAACCCAAATGACAAGTAGGACTTTTCTTAATCCCCATTTTAGCAAGTTTAAGTTTGAATCAAACACCAAAGCTTTGAATGTAACAATAATTACATATCATTAGTTTCATTTATATTATTGTTATTTTTGGTTGAAAAAAATGAAATTCAAAGAAAGCATATGTGACAAGGATAAAAATAAATATCGTGCAATAGAATAAAACAAAACTTAAAATGTTTTCACTAAAAATCAACCCGAATTAAAAATTGGTCTATCTTGATATTTAAAACATAAAATTTGATGTCAAATTACCCATTTACTATGAATCCCCATTTACTATTTTTATTTATAGTTTCTGAAAATACCATAAACTTAATCAAGAAAATTTATATAACTTACATGAATATTTTACCGAGAATAGTATGAAACTTGTTTACGAGTGTCTCAGGAAAAGATACCCATTGCAAACTACTTCTTCATTATTGATAATTGCAAGGGGATAAACCTTTTTCTTGGTTTTGAAGAATCAAGAACTAAAGTCAAAGTGTTGGCGATATAATCTCAACCAATGCAATTAACACCAACCTCCGATATATGGATGATTGAAAAGTGAAGATTTTGAAAAAGGGAAATAGATCTTCATTTAATGGAATGTACAAATTTGATTTCTGACATTTTATCTAAATCTGGAAAATCAATTAATGTTTTTGTAGGGATATCTACTTTTGAAATGCAACATTTTTAGAATTAATTTATGATTTGTATGTATTTAGTTTAGTGCTACATTTGGTATGTAAGAGAGAGGTTCAGAAAAATATAAGTGTGGGGAGAAGAATAAAATCTTGAGCAACAAAGCTCTTATGTAATTTTCTAGAAATATAATATACACATGTTGTTGGTTTTTATGTTTGTATTTTGTTATGCATTTTATGTGTGGTGTCTTTCATTGCTGCAAGTTTATTTTACTAGTTTTATTGTTGTTGATTGTTATTTGAGTTTGTTGAGTTCCTTCCTACCTCTTCACTTCATCTAGTATTAGAGAAAAATGTTTCTATCATCAAGATTATGTTATTTTTATTCTAGATCTCTGTAGATTTTATTGACATCCATTAATGGTTTCCACATCTAGAGCATCTTTGTCTAGTCTGCAGATTCCACATTCAATGGAAAAAATTATGAATATTGGTCCTTGACCATGAAAGTTGTTATTAGATCCTAGGATGTTCGGGATATTGTTGAAAATGTGTATGCAGAAATTGTGAATGTAGTAACATTTAACGCACTCACACAAGACGAAAAATATATTTTCAAATAACAAAGGAAGAAGGATTGACTATCCATTTTATACATTCATCAAGTTATGCATGAGAGCATTCTTCCCAGAGTTGCAACAAAAAACCAAGAAAAGAATGCATGGAAAACTCTCCAAGTGGCATATTAAGGTAGACATAAGTTAGAGTAACAAAACTCCAGTTGCCTAGAAAAGATTTTGATGATATAAATATGAAATATTTAGATTTTGTAGAATCATTTTTACACATGTTGTTGGGCTTGAAAATAAAATAAAATCACATGGGGAAACCATAGAAGATAAAATGATATTTGAAAAAATCCTTAGAGTTCTACCTATTAAGTTTGATCCTTTAGTTGTTGCTATAAAGGAAACTAAGGATTTGAGTCAGATGTCAATAGATGAGTTGCATGCCTCTTTGATAAACCATGAGAAAATTTTTAATAGATAACATAAAACCATAGAAAATACATTTTCATCTTAGGCTTCTATGAGTCATAGAAGAGGTAGATGAGGTAGATTCACTCCTACAGAATTGGTAGACATACATTTAGAGGACGCAATGATATGATCCCGAAAACCAAGGTGGAAGAGCACAAAACCATGAATAGTTTCATGGTAATAATTATTAAACAAGTCATAAACACGACAAGTCACATGTTCAATGCCATTACTACAAAAAGTATGGAAACTACTCTTTTGAATGCAAGACGAAACATTATGATCAAGGAAAAAAAATAAAAATCAACCTAAAAGCTACAAAAACTTCTTTGTTTATTACATGCAAAGAATTTCTAAAGTGATTTCAAAAATCACCGATTAAATGTAATATGGTTCAAGAAAGTCCGCATGATATATGGTATTTAAATTTAGGTTACAACAATCACATGTCTGTAAATCTAGATTTATTTTCTAGTTTGGATGAGTCGGTGAAGAGTAATGTTACTCTTGGGAACAATAATCAAGTGAATGTAATGGGAAAAGGGGGGATAAATTCATTAATGATGTTTTTTATGTTTCTGATTTAAAGCATACTTTAATGAGTATTGGACAATTGGTACAGAAAGGATAAAAAGTTTACATTGAAGCTAATGAGTGTGTGATTTTGCAGAAAGATCCTAGCACTCATTTGATCGAAAAGTGAAGATTAGTCGCAATAGAATGTTTCCCATGAGATTAAAACTAGGAAAAAGAGAAAATAAGATCTATTTACAGCTAAAACATCATCTCAATTTGTAGCCAAGTCTTGCACTAATCTAAATCATTCCTTCATTGATTCCTGCACTCATGCAAGTGAGTCCTATGCTAAGCTAAATGAGTCCTACGCTAAGTCATTTTCCAATGTAAATCAGTTTTGTGATAATGCAAGCAAGTCCTATGCCGAGTTCTATGGTAATATAGAGTCATGTGCTCAAGGATTACAATCATCCTTTCAATTAGTCGTGAAAGATGACTCATGGATTTGCGAGTCTTGGGTTTGGACATTTACATTTTGGATGTTTGAATTTATTACACAGGAAAAATATGGTTAAAGGTTTTCCATTGAATAAGAAATTAGAAATATTATGTGAAGGGTGTATTTTGGGGAAGTAGCACGAGAGAGTCTTTCCTAGTTGCAAAATTGACAAGAGTAGGTGTACCTTTCGAGATAGTACACTCAGATTTATGTTAACCCATGAAAATAAATTATGTTGACGATTGTTCATATTTTATGACATTCATTGATGATTATAAAAGAAAGAGATGAGTATATTTTTCGTGGCATAAAGCTAATGCTTTTGGAGTCTTTCAATATCTCAAGGCTCTTGTGGAGAAGCAAAGTGGTTACTACATCAAGGTATTAAGAAGTGATAGAGGTGGTGAGTATATTTCTAATGCTTTTCTAAATTTTTGCAGAGAACATGGTATTCACAAATAGTTTATAACCCACTACACACCTCAAAAAAATGGTGTGGCTGAAAGAAAAATAGAACCATCATGGAAATGGAAAGGAGTATGTTGAATTCAAAGAATTTATAGAATAAATATTGGACTCAAGTAATAGAAACTGTTGTTTATATTTCAAATAGATGTCCAACTAAAAGTGTAAGGAATATGATTCCTCAAGAAGCTTGGAGTGGTAGAAAGCATAGTGTTGCACACTTTAAAGTATTTGGCTGTATGACATATGCTCATGTTCCTGAAGAGATGAGAAAGAAGATAGATTATAGAGGTGAGAAATTTATCTTTATTCGGTATTTAGAAGATAAAAAGTCTTAGATGTTGTTCAATCCAAGTAGAATAAAAGTTATAATCAGCAGAGATGTATAATTTGTTGAGAATGAAGCATGTGATGGAAGTGTAGAAAAAATAATAAGTATAGCAACAGCTGATTCACATGATGATATGGGTGATGAAGTGTTAGAACAACAAGGTATTCCTCAAGCAATACCTTCTTCCACTCCCAGACGTGCACCACAAGTTGTAGCACAAGCTATGCCTCCATCTACAACAAAAATATCTTTAAGAAATCATAATTTTATAGTTGGGTAGAAGAGTTCACCAAGAACACCAGCCATGATGCCTTTAGAAATCAGTCCACTAAACTCAGTTGATAGCAATAGTTCATCGGATCCTACATTGGCAAGTTTATTGTAGTGAGGAATAAAGAGTTTAAGATATATTTATGACTATGATTTTAATTTTGATACTACAAATTATTTCTCTCTTTTTTCTCTTTTTTTAGAAGCTATTTATCTAATGTATTTTGATGAAGCAATAAAAGATGAAGCATGGGTTGAATCCATGGATGAAGAGATTGAATCTATTGAGAATAATAACACTTGGGAGTTGGTGAATTGCCCTCAAGGAAAGGATGTCATAAGTATAAAATGGATTTACAAAACTTAACGTGGTGGATGGTAAAGTTTTGAAGCATAAGGAAAGATTGGTTGCTACAGGTTTCACTTGATAGCTCTGGTATTGATTACAATGAAATGTTTTCTATTGTAGCGCATTTGGACACGTTTAGAGCTGTTTTTCCATCTGCAACTCAAAATAAGTGGAATTTTTTTCAAATGGATGTAAAATCAAAATTTTTAAATGGTTATCTTGAAGAATACATTTATGTATAGTAGCCACAAGGATATGAAATTTCAGGTCATGAAGAAAAGGTATACAAGATGAAAAATACGCTCTATGGACTCAAGCAAGCTCCTAGAGCATGGTACAATCACATTGATTCTTATTAAATTAAGAATGACTTTAGTAGGTGTAGGAGAGAGCGTAATTTGTATATCAAAATGGATGAGAAAGGTAAAATATTGATTTTGTGTCTTTATATAGATGATTTAATTTTCACGGGAGACCTTTCCATAAATTCTTTTAAGGCAACCATGATGAAAGAGTTTGAAATGACTAACCTTGGTCTCATAAAATATTTCTTGGGAATAGAAGTTAATTTATCAGCTGAAGGTATTTTTATTTCTCAATCAAAATATGCAAGTGATGTATTGAAAATATTTAATATGTTCAGTTGTAAACCAACCCCTACACGAGTTGTTATAGGGATGAAGTTGACCAAGGAAGATAATGGTTCATTTATGTATCCTAGATTGTGTAAAACACTAGTTGGTAGTATCATGTACTTGATGACCACAAGATGCCATATTATGTATGGTGTGAGCCTTATTTCAAGGTCCATGGAGTCTCCAAAATATTCTCATTGGAAAGATGGAAAAATAATACTAAGGTATGTTTGTGGAACAAAGAACTATGAAATTTTATATTCAATTGTGGATGACTTTAAGCTCATTGGATATATGGAGATTGATTGTGTTGGAAATGTTGATGATAGGAAAAGTACCCTAAGTTATGCTTTTGATTTTGGAATAGGTGTAGTTGTTATGAAAAAATCACAACATCCCCAAATGAGAAAGTTTATAGATTGGGGCATTCGGCGTGACTGCACAACATTGAGTTATTGTGAAGTGTGGGATCTTGTGAATCAAAAAAATCCCCATAAAAGGTTGGTTCTTGCTCCTAAAATACCTTCCAATAACTAATCCTTATGCAGATAAATCTTGACTAATCCTAATCTAATTTTTTGAAGGGGACGGGGAAAGAAGGATTGCATAAAATAAAGCTACACTATGAGCGGTGATACAACAAGAAAGAAGTGCTAATCACTCTCCCCAACCCCCAAAATGGAGAAAGGGTGAATACTAAGGATGTTGGACACATACATCACAAACCCAAGTTCCACCAATGTATTAAGGGAAGGTTGGATAGTTGCAACACAAACCCAAAATCCAAACAATATTCATTCCGATAAATAAAAGACACCTATATCCTGCTATAAATTTAAATACGGATAGAACACCATGTTGCGGTGAAAGGTAAGAGAGACAAAAAAATCATACAAAGTTTAAAACAAAGATCAAAAAACATAATTTTTTATTGCTCATGAAGTATATGTTAGTGCATTGTTAATACATTGTTAGTAGTTGTTAGTATAGTTGTTAGTAAACGAGTTACATAACTATTTTCCTCATGTCCTCCCTCACGCAGCATATGTAGTGGCATGCACTTCGTATTAAAAAATAAAAATCAATAAACATTCTCCCAGCGCCATCATTGGTATCGAGCCATGTCGTGTCCTTTGCTGCGTTGAAATTGCAGCAACCAAGGAAGCGTGATTCGGAGGAAATGGCCTGTGTGGAGATTGTAAAGTCTGGAGAGCCTGAAATCATCCTCTGCCTGTGTGGAAGGTTGAAAAAAAAAAAAAATCGTGTCGTTTCATTTGGTGTTGGAGGGTTTGTTTGCAAATTGGAGACTGGTCCCATCGCGTGGAGAATTTGCTGAGCCTATTGAGTGTGTGCCTGCACTAGTGGAGGTTTGTTGTTCTTGGCTGGAGCAACTTGTGTGGGCAGTGACCAAGAATAAAAAAGGCATTGAACAGAAGATTTCATTTGCTACTATCTTGGCTTATTCAAATCTGGAACATACGTTTTGACCTGCTTTACTGAGCAAACGTGTGTAAGCAAAACATGGAGAATAAAAGGAGCGTGGTAGAAGAAAGAAGAATCCAGACCTACGAAGTGTGCCAAGGAAACATGAGGCCTGCGTGGACCTCCAACCGTGGTTCTCAAAGCATCCCAACTGTGCAGCGAAGAAGAGTGCCCAAGAGCCAAGGAGAAGCCAACACCAACAAAGTGATCTCGAAATGAGGCCAGCCCGCGTATGTCACAAATTTTAGATGCACAAAGCACTGCAAGTAATGCACCAAATATTTGGGCATTGAGTGACAATGAAGACACCACTGGACTATTCTTTTCCTTGGTCAACGAGCTCCACAACACTGGGAATATTCTCTTTGACGAGATTGTGCACCAAGGACTATTGGAGTATTTTTGGTTCAATGTTCGATGTCAAGCACGATGGATTCATGTAGAACTTGAACGTGGTTATGATGCAGATGATGAACGTAAAGTAGAACTCCCACAGGAGCATCCACGTCTCACTGCATGAGCCTATAGAGCCCATCTTCGAGACAAATTCCTTCAGTAAGCATTGTAGCCATTTTTGAAAAAATAAATAAATAAAATACAATTTTGAGTTTTTGAAAATTTCTGGTCCAAAAATATTGTTATCGATGCCCAACTCTTGAAAGGGACAAATTTCGATCCGTGGAAAACCAAGATGCGGACGATTCTTCAATTCAAAGATCTTTGAGGGATCGCTTTTAAGCAAAGACGCCCCTCCCACAGATGTTGATCTGTTGGTTAAATATGAAAAGGTTGATGCAAAAGAACTAATTCTTATCACCCTGAGCCTTTCTAACGAGGTGCAACCTTACATTCGGGAAGCAACCACTTCCTCTCAGGCATGGACCACATTGTGTACCATCTATGAAGCCAAGAATCTGACGATGAAGTTGCATCTTCAGACAAAGCTTCACATGATGAGTATGCATGATGGCGAATCAGTAGAAGCCTTCTTGTGGCATGTGGCCGAGTTATGTGTAGAACTCTCTGCTCTTGGTGAACCGGTGGATGACAAGTTTCTAGTCCCACTCACCTTGCGAGCTCTTCCTTCCCGGTTTGGACACTAATCACCACGTTGACCATCACTCAACAAGAGGTGAGTTTTGCCACCCTGGTGAATTATCTCCAGTAGGAAGAAGCCATGCAGAATGTTCAAGAAGCCTTCAAAGACAAGGATCTCATCACGAGGCAAAAGCATAAGCCTCGGAAAGGGTAGTCAGCCCCCCAGAATCAGAAGTAGCATCCTCAACAACAATCTTCTTAGTGGCCACCATAGTGGCCACCTCAGAAGCAGTAGAACAACAAGGTGGATTGATGGTGCCACATTTGCTCCACGGATACGCACATGACTATGAATTATTACAATGGTCGCAAGTATGGAAACTTTGGCGAAGAGAGAACTTCTGGCCAAGGATATTCCAAGAAATCCCGATGGCGTGCTCATAATTAGAGGCAGAAGGGTCACATTGCTGCTCAGCAGGATGCCACCTCGATGAAGAGGTTCTAGACATGACTCATTCTAACATTGTTCTAGTCTCATAGACTTTGCAGCCATCAGAAGATGTCTGGTTGATTGATTCGGGCACCAACAAACACATGACTGGCAATAAGAAGTTGTTCCATACTTTGAGTGACCAGCCCACTGGAGATCGGATCACCATCGTAAATAATCAGGAGTATATTATGGCGGGGATTGGTGATGTCATTTTCCTCTTGGAACATGAAGATGTACACTCACGAAGGTGCTATATGTTCAGGTTTGACCTCAAATATTTTTTCTATGAGTCAAATTTTTAACCATCAAATGCGAGGTTGAATTCTTTGTTGAAAAGAGGTCAAGCCCCGCATCATTTCCCAGTAGATTCGAGTAATTGCTCAAGCATTTCGAAGGGCCATCTATTTTCACTAGATGCGGTCACTTCATTTAGCATTTC
Organism: Taxus wallichiana var. yunnanensis; assembly: GCA_018340775.1. Classification (NCBI taxonomy): domain Eukaryota; kingdom Viridiplantae; phylum Streptophyta; class Pinopsida; order Cupressales; family Taxaceae; genus Taxus; species Taxus wallichiana. The sequence continues at coordinate 239,331,182 of CM031233.1, forward strand.
TCTCTCTCGCTTCAACGGCAGAGTCCATTGCACTATGACACTTTCAATATGGTCATGTTTCAGTGGGGCTCTACATCGGCTCGGTGCAAGGAAATGGTTAGAGGGCTTCCTCCACTCTCCCATTCCTTACCTATTTTCTCGGGATGTCTTGTGGGAAAACAACATAGAGGTCCATTCAAATAGATCTCTTATCATTCTATAGAGCATCTTCAGGTCATTCACACCGATTTGTGCGGACTGCTAGCTAGCTTCCAAGGTTTTGAGTACTTCCAGCTCATCATTGATGATTACTCATGGAAAATGTGGGTATATTTCCTCTGGAAGAAGAGTGAGGCATTTGTAAATTTCCAAACCTTCTACCAGCAAGCCACTAGGCAATCTAGGAAGCCTCTTCTTCTCCTCCGCTCAGATCGAGGGGGAATTTGTGTCAAAGAAGTTCTTAGCATACCTGAAGCAACATGGCATTCAACAACATCTGACTACACCCTACATGCCCTAATGAGAATGATATTTTTGAGCACCACAACAGGAATTTCATGGAGATGGCTCGTTGTATGCTCTCGACCGCCAAGTTGGAGGATCAGTTTTGGGTAGAAGCAGTCCAGACAACAGTGTATCTACTCAACCGGGCACCCATGAAGATCTTGCAGAACAAGACACCAGAAGAGGTATGGACTGGTCATAAACCTTCTATTCATCATTTGAGAGTTTTTGGTTGTATTGCATATATGCATGTTCCAGATAAGAGAAGGAAGAAGATCGATCTAAAGACACTGGCATGTCTTTTCTTGGGGTATAGTACTACCTCAAAGGCATATCGTCTCATGGATCCTGAGATGAAGAAGATCTATGAGAGTCAAGATGTGGTATGTGATGAGTCGTCCTTTGACTCCCTACCACACAATGGAGATCTAGTACTGACCTTGTCACATAGATTGCTCACACATCTAGATGATAGGCAAGATGAATCTTCTTAGAGAGAAGAAGAGCTGAGTGGAGACTTGTTTGTTGATCTTGGCACACTGGAAAACACATCTTCACATCAACAACAGCACCAACGTCTGAAATGGGTCCATAATACTATTAGGGATGCACACCTGAACTCACTTCCAAGTAATTCTACGGGAGTTAGAACAAGAAGTCAAGCTAGAAATGAGGTGAATTTTACACTCATGAGTTCAGTTGTTGAGAGCACCTTGAACGACACTTTGTTTGTGAGGCATTAGACCAACCACGGTGGAAACAGGATATGGATCTTGAATATGATTCCCTAATTCAAAATCGAGACATGGGAAATTTTCGATCTTCCTCAAGTAAGAAATCCATTAGTTGCAAATGGATTTTCAAAACAAAATATAAGGTAGATGGTTCAATCAACAAACACAAAGCACAACTTGTTGCAAAGGGTTATGCTCAACAAGAAGGAATTATCTATGACGAGACCTTTGCACCCACTTTGTGAAGATCAAAACCATCAGAGTTGTCTGTGCACTGGCAACACAAATTGGATGGAAACTTCAACAGATGGATGTCAAGAGTGCTTTTCTAAATGGTGATCTAAAATAAGAAGTGTACATGGCCCAACTGAAGGGTTTATAGACAAGCATCAACCACACAAGGTATGTCATCTGTTAAGTCTCTCTATGCACTCAAACAAGCACCTAGGGAATGGTATATAAAAATTGATGATCACCTATTACAAAGCATGGATTCACTCATAGCCCCTCGATACAAACTTGTATATCAAGAAGGTAGGAACAGAGATTTTCATTCGGTTTTGTACATAGATGATCTTGTGATCACGGGAATTTTTGACAATCTTGTAGATGATGTAAAGAATGATCGAAGAAATCCTTTGACACGACCAATTTGGGGCTACTTCACTACTATCTTGGCTTAGAGATATGGAAGAAAAAGAATCATATCTTCGTCTCCCAGATGAAATATGCCAAGACATTCCTGGAAAAGTATGGAATGTCAGATTGTAAACCAATGTCCACACCTATGGAATAAGGTTTGCAATTATCTAGATTCCAGGATTCACCACAGGTAGATGGCACTCACTACAGGTAGCTTGTGGGGAGTCTCATTTACTTGACTTATACCGGACCGTATACTTACTTTGTAGTGAGCTATCTTACCAGATTTATGCAGGAGCCAAAGAAATGTCATTGGATAGCAGCAAAGCATGTGTTGAGATATGTCTGAGGTACAGTTGACTTTGGTTTGGAGTATCAGAAGAACACTCAATTCTTCTTATAGGGATATACAGACTCGGACTATGTAGGATCCGTTGATGAGGAAATCCACTTGGGATATGTTTTCATCTCGAGATCTAGACCTATCTTGTGGATTCGCTAGAAGTAATCTAGTGTTACTCTCTCATCCATCGAGGTGAATACTACACCGCACAAGGAGCTATGTGTGAAGCAATTTGGTTACATTGCATTCTTACAGATATATGGATTCCTGAAGAGAAACCTCCCATCATTCACTGCGATAATCAAGGTGTGTTGAAGCTTGTGAAGAATCCTGTTTTCCATGAACGAACAAAGCATATTGAGGTCGAATGTCATTACATTCGTGAACAGGTCTTGAACCACCAAATTCAGCTCCAGTTATGCCCTTTTGATTTTTAGGTTGCAGATATTCTCACCAAGCCTCTTGGCAAGGTGAAGTTTGATTTGTTTAGGGGGTACATTTGTAAGAGAAATGTATTAAGGGGGGAATGTTAGCGCATTGTTAATACATTGTTAGTAGTTGTTAGTATAGTTGTTAGTAAAAGCGATTTGCATAAGCTTTTTCACTGTCCTCCCTCATGTAGCCTATATAATGGTGTGCACTTCTGTATTAAAAAATAGCAATCAATAAACATTCTTCCACCACCATCAATATACACAAAGTGCATTACATGTGGGAGAAAGGCATGAAGCCATTATAGTTTTTGGTGGAAGGCTTAGATCCCAAGAAGAAATGGGTGCATAGGAGTAGAAAGATGATCAACCTTTTCACAATGCCACCCCTTACAATTTTATAGAGGAAGAAAATGAGAAAAGAGAGAGAAGAAATTTGAAATATTGTTTCAACCACAAAAAAGTGCATTAAAATCACTTGCAAGAATGATGGGTGCCACTTAAAAATCCATACCCTTATGTACTTTCCTTGTTGGGGAAGACAGGAAGCCCATATCTCATCCTTTTTTGGTAGGTGAGAAATCTAAAAACACCCTCTAAAATGATGGATTGTGTTTCGTCATTTTTAAATACTCGAGTCTTACTAAAAGTCCTATTTTGTGAAAATCCGAGCTTTGAGTCAAAAGTTATGGCCATTTAAAGATGAGGGTGGCATCTACGATACATCTTTGGTGGTGATATATATATTTTTTAGACTGCGAATTTGCATCACAACCTCTGAAATTTAAAATTTAAGACTTTCAGGATTTGAGATTTTAGGTTTCTAATTTTAATTTTGGAGGTTTGGTTTGAAATCATATTACATGAAAGTGTTCATCCCTCAACCAAAATGTCTTGAAATTTTAAAATATTCATTGCTCAATATAGATCGAAGGTTCCAAAATGTTGAACCTACGAAGTCTCCAAAATTTCAAAAGAGCTCTTTCAAGTGTAAAACTTTGAAATCATATTACATGAAAGTGTTCATCCCTCAATTCACTTAGTAAAAAATGTCTTCGAAGGGTATTAAAGAATTTTAAAATACCTCTAATTATTCAATTGAAATTCCAACTTTGGAAAATACCCCCTATTTTTTCATGAACCTTTTCTCATTTTGTAGGTTTCATACCTTTGTATTTTTGGGGGTTCGGGACTTTATATTTTGGCGATTCGGGACTTTAGGTTTCTTTCGAAAGATAGGGATTGGACTTCTAGTTCATATATATGGGTGACACATATCTCCAAAATTTCAAAATATCACTTGTGTTGAAAAACATACTCCTAGTTTTCTACCATCTTATTATTTCTTGGTTAAGCTCTAGATTTATTTATTAAAAAAATTTGGAATTCAAGTTTAAGATATTTTACCCCTCCTCCACATGACATATATTAATCACCTCGAGTTGGCCCGAAACCTCCGAACATCCAAAATCATGAACTACGGTAACTTTAGAGTTTGGGTTTTAGACTTTGACCTTTCACATTTTGAACCCCCATGTGATTCTTTAGAGTTTGGGTTTCAGACTTTGACCTTTCACATTTTGATTCCATTCTATCGAGTTCTCGAAATGTGCCTCTCGAAGATGACCCCAAAATGGTTGACCACGAAAATGAATTAACCTCAAGACCCCAAACCCTTTCGGACATCGGGGTATTGGGATTTTAGGCCTTTTGAGCTTGCCAATTTGGAGTTCTCCAATGTCGAGCTCACGATGCTCCTACTGTTGGTAACCCCGAAATGGGAGTTGACCCTAACAATCTCCTGAGCCCTTTTAGACTTTGGAATTTTGGGGTTTGGGATTTTTTCTCATTTTTGTATTTTTGTAGTAAGAACTCCTAATCGCTCAATCTCGAAGTCCAAAAATTTAGGACTTCGGGACTTTCTGCTATACGAATTTTTGGACCATTTCTATAATTGCAAATCATCATGCATTTGTCTCAACGAGTCATTATCGACTCCATTCTGTGATCATTTTGTGCCATTCTCCCACCGATCGAGCCTTGACTTGCCAATGCAAGCTCCATGGCCAAATTAATCCTTTCATTTTTCTATGTGAAGTCATGTTTTCCCAATTTTTCCTAATAGGAAAAATTGGATAACAATAGTATCATGGGCTTTAAAGGAACTACCGATTGTAACTCTTTCTTTAGCAGAAGCGAAGTATGTGGCGGTGACAACAACGAAATGTCAATCTTTATGGATGAGGAGAATGCTAGATGAGTTGATGCATGAAAAATAAGAAGAAACAAATATTTATTGTGATAATAATTTAGCCATTACATTGTCTAAAAATCATTTTTTTCATAAAAGGAGCAAGCACATAGACACTAGATATCATTTTATAAGATAATTAGTCAATAACAAGGAAATATGTCTAGAGTTTTGTAGATCACAAGATCAATTTTGTAATTTATTTACTAATCCATTGGGAAAAGATGCATTTGAATATCTAAGAATTTATTTAGGTGTCTATGCTACATATGAGGTGAAGAATGGAAGATATGGAAATGGTAGCACTAACTATGGAGATGGAACATACGATTACTGTGAAGGATGACAATGAGTTGAGACTAAGGGGGAGCGTTGAAGATATAATCTCAACCACCACAATTAACACTAACCTATGATAGATAGATTATTCTAACAAGTGCAAATTTTGACATAGGGAAATAAATATTCATTTAATGGAATGTGCAGATTTGATTTCGACATTTTCTCTAAATTTGGAAAATGTATTAATGTTTCTATACAAGGATATCTACTTATTACATGCAGCACTTTTAGAATTAATTTCTGATTTGTGTGTATTTTGTTTAGTGCTGAATTTGGTGTATAAGATAGAGGAAGAAAAATTGAAGTGTGGAGAAAAGAAGATAATAAAGAGTAGCCAAGCTATGCTGCAATTTTCAAGAAATATAATATACATACGCTGGTGGTTTTTATTTTTGACTTTTGTTGTGCAATGTATGTGAGGTGTCTTTCATTTCTGCAAGTTAATTTTATTATTTTTATTGCTGCTGATTTCTATTTGAGTATGTTGTGTTCCTCCCATGCCTCTTCCCTTCACAAAGAAACAATATTTGGAGGAGGTGGGATTTGTAAACCACCATCATTTGTAGGAGGAAAAGATTGTATGGAATGACACTACAATCAATTTCCTCTTGAGAAATAAAATTAATATCAATTGGATAGTCGACACAATTGAAAAGAAAGCAATGGTGGAGAAGCAAGCTTTTACCAACAAACACAAATAATAAAAACTTAGAATGTATATTGCCTCAAGTATAAAAGTTTTGTTACTTGAGGAAAAATGTATGTGAATATTTGATATATACGCAAGTCACATCGATCTATTTGCACCTTCAAAAGTTGCACATACCCAATTAGAACATTAGTAAAATTATACATAGTTTATACCTACTTAAGAGATAGATAAAACTGCATATACCCACCTAAAAAAAAATATAAGGGCTGCGGTGTAACTATAGTACTTAGTGAGACAATGATTTCAATTATGTATACTGAGACATTAATAATAGTTTTTATTCCTTTTACATTAACATATAGTGAGTCGATGGTAAGGCAATGTAATTTTGTAACTACAAAAGTATAACTTTGTAGCAAAGAAATATGAGAAGCCTAAACGTCATACATGCAGGCACAAAACAGAGCAATATCAAAAGTCCTCTATGAAAGAGGATAGTCCGTATTCATGCACCAATCAATGCAAGTGAAAATGAGCAAGTGCAGAGCCATGAGGGGGAGATTTAACTGAAAGAAAATGCTTTAGGAATTGAATTCAAAAGCTATGGTCTATCATTTTAAATTGTTAAGGCTATTGGATAGTAGTTTTCATTGGCGGGCTAAAAAAATGTAGACAAAGATAAATGAAAACAGAAATGCAGGTCTCAAAAAATGCATGGTTGTACAGATGATGAACAACAAAAATTAGAGCCAAGACCAATGAAGAGAAAAGGAAATAAAACATTTGCTATCATGTTACAAGTGTAGCTTCACTTAGTTTACATTTTCTGTTTTGTGATCATACCGAAACAAAAAGAGCTAGTTATTTTCATTAAAAGCATACTTAAACTCCTAGAAAGGGTTCTTATAATTGCAAAAGTTATTACCTATCTTCTTAGAAGCATACTCTTGTTTCATGTAATTTTCCTTTTTCTTATCCCAATGGTTTCAAACTGTGCATTGATGCAAGACCTATTTCATGACATGATGAAACAATTTTGCTAGACTATTATCTTTTGCTTCCCTCAATGAAAATGTTTTAGAAGGAATTTTGACTAAACCATGTCAAAGGTTAAGCCTCAAATACAACAACAGAAAAGCGAAACAAATTCTGCATAGTAAAAGAAAAAATAATTACGGGAAATGATATGTATTAAACATTTAATGTTAACAAAATTATTGCCTAAATAGAATAATATCAATGAAGGATTGCTAAATTCACCATTTTTGCCATGTGGTGTAGTTTTAGCCATTCTACGAAAAGACCATAGACGCAATTGTATTGGCAATTTAAGGGCAAATGGATAAGCATAAGGTATGTCAATATGGGTAAAATTGTTGAAATTCTATAAGGAACAAGAGTTGCTTAGAACAAATTCCTTCAAAATAATTCAGACATGTTACATGCTTATTTGTTTTAAGATATCAAACATTTTTAGAACTATACAACACACAAGCTAAAATTCAGATCATTTAAAACTGGTCAGAATCACAAGAATGCTTTTTGACATACACATAGATGTAATTCAATACTATTGGCTAGCTTACCGTGGGAATAGTATTCATTTGACTCATCACATCTCTTCACAAAATCTTGCAACTTGTTTAAGCGATGCTCAAATCCCGCAAGCGATTCTTTCTCCAAGTTAACACCTTGAGTAGTTGGGTCAGATGAAGTAGACAACACTAAGAACTTGCCCTAGTTTGAATCTGATGATGACATTCTTTGAGATGCCTTTTTCACATAAGCTATTTCTCATGCATTATATGTAGGGGTACTGAGTCCTAACTTAATGGTTTCACTGTTATCAAACAATTTTCTTACTTTCAAAAATTAGCTGATGAATTAGTTGTGTTATTTACATTCATCTCCAATGGCAGTTCCTGTGTTGAAAACCTTTTTTATCCTTGCATATCTTTACTTTCTAAGATCTTAATATTTTGATGAACAACTTCAACTTTTTCAACGAAACTGTGTCTCTTGAAGCAATATTTTGAGTTGAAATCAGGCTATGGAGAGTATGATGCTAAACCTGTTGTTTTTCATTTTTGGGAAGGATTCAATTTCCTTTTCTTCCTATCATTAGCGTCATGGCTAAGACTTAGGCACAAGATGTTGTTGCTTGCAAGTTCCTGAGAACAAGCAATCATTTCCATAAAATTCGCAAGTATAGGAATGTGCTTGAGACCCTTCATTGATATATTATTAATGGCAAAAAAAAAGTCATTTGTGAAATCAATAACAATATACCGCTCTTTGTCAATCTTTCCTACTAATTCTTTAGATTTCAAAATGTTAAAAGTATGCATTACAGGAAGCCAAGGATTAGATGGACCTCCTCTTGTAGATGTGTAATTAAACTCCTGCAAACCTAGAATTTCTATTAATGGTAAAATATTTACGGGCATGATCTGATGACTCATTTCATTTCTGTAGATTGGAAGATTTTTCTAGTTCAGATGCATTTCTTGACGATTTCACACTTCCTACCATATTTTCTGTGTTATAATTCACAGTTTTCTCAAGGTCAGAGGACAACTGATACGGATTTGGAGAGACAATTTTTATGCACCCGAATTGCTTAATGCAATGCAAGGATACTATAATGATTTTCACCCTCTAGGTCTCAACAACGAGAGAATAAAAGCGAATTATCTTTATGAAGAAGCTGTTGCTTTATCTGTCTTGTTGATGTACTAGATCATTAGATGTAGTTACAATGCTAGATAATGTACTTTTATCTCCCAATGATATAAAAACACGATATATTTCTCTAAAAATGTAAAATGTATGATGCCCAATAAGTATCGGTGATATAACATTTGGTAATGTAAGTGAATAACTAGTATCATCTGGATACCTCTAGATCAAAATAAATATATCTTTAGTCAAACATAAATCATGTTTAGTTTAAAATTATGCGAGAACATGTGAAATAATATTTGATGAGACATGAGATAATTTTTAGTATAATCTTAACACCTCCGAGATCAAAATTGATGTCAATGACAAGGGTTTGCTAAGGACATTTTGTCTAATGTTCAAACGTCTTTTACATATTGGTGATACTCTAATTGCACCAGAGTCTAAAATCTAGTCATTAATAGCTAGGTGATGAAAAAGTATTTCCACTCCTTTACCGTATATAACCCTTTCTATAAGTGTTGGCTATGATCAGAGGCTTGTGAGGCCTGGAATCGACATACCAATTTCTTAAGAGTGGAAGAGAAGAAACAAGCCCTCAACTGGGGCAGAGTGAATCTTAAAATAAGAGTAAGAATGGGGGTATTGAGGAAGCTATGTAGCCTGAACTAAAAGATGACTGAAGTAATGCATCACGGTTATGGAAAAATATGGCGGACAAAACAATCAAAAGAATGGAGAGTTGAAAGGGTGAATGGCTGTCTTTAGACAGAAGGAATCAACTTCTAAAACTAACTTTGCATGCAACGCCAATCTATTTAATGTCTATTCGCCAATGCCAACAAAAGTGTAAGAAGCAACTGTTTAAATCTTCACTTAAATAATCACATCAGAGGGTCTCATGTATGGAATCTGTTGAACATGAAAAACAAAAAGGATAAGCCTCTGGAAGAGCAAAAAGTGGTCTTTTCAAATACAATTAAAACTAAACGTTTACATAAATAAAATATCTAACAAACATGAATAAGTAAAACGCCCCTTGCAGGTCAAACTCACAATGTAATGCCTCTGTCGAATCAAAAAGAGATTGATTAATCAATGAGCATCTCCGAATATGCAAAATTTTATCAAACAAAGTAAAATGAAAATAGTTTAAAAACGCGCCTATGTGTCTGTCAAATTCAGGCCATCCGAAATATCTATTTCTTATAAACATCCACAAATGTTGAGGCATCTTCAGCTCTTCATGGAATGGACATATTTTTCTAGACATATTTTTCTTCTGTCTTAAACATTGCAGCAGAGTTCAAAAACCTCTTGTCCCCCTTGCCACAACAACTGTGGTCAATGCAATAATCCACTTGGCTTAGGCCTGCAGCAACAACAATCAACAGTCAATACATGGTAATTTGTAACTGGCAAATACAACTTTTAAAATTCCGGTGATATCTGGGGCGGAGAAAGGAATGAGGTTTGGCAATGAGCAATAAAATTCCACCAATCATAGACAACAAAAATGTTTAGAGTATCAATAATTTCCAAAAATTTAAGGCAAACTATAGGTAAAGTGTATTTTACACGCAACCCTATGCAAATTAATACCTCAAGGCAGAAACAATAGTATCCTGCGCGGCAGGTACTAAAAACTGTAAAAACCCATATAGGAAAACAAGCGTGTATAATTTCACAAATCGTTGTAAACAAAAACCCGTGCATAATCTAAAACACTGCAGTGCCATATATATACACAATAATGAAGTCAAAGATTGAATATATACACAATTCATACACGTGTCTTGGAGAAAAACCCAGGATGGTTCCGTATTTCACCAAATTTTCAGATCCGCTGCCAGGATAGTAATCAAGGTTTTTTCTTATTATTCCCATATTGATATATTTCATTTTCAGGTATTCATATATTTTGTAACTCTTGTAATTATCAATTTTTAATAAGAAAATAATCATAAAATAGTCGAGAAATTTTGATCGACATCATATTATTTAGTTGTCAAATAAATAAATATTTTAAAAATATTTTGGAGAAAACAATCTCATTAAAAGAATCCCTATCAGAATAATTATATCCGTTCTTCCATTTGGAGATAACATCATAAGATAATATTGTCATTTAATTAAAATCATAAATTTATAATGTCAAAAATATATATACATTAGATGATGGTCTATATCAATGTCTCTTACATGTTCGTCTTTTGTCCATAGTATTGTATTTTTCTTATAAACGTATGTTCACACTAAAATGTGGTTTTCTCATATTTATTTAGGAATAGAGATATCCAGGTGGGATTTGAACTCGATCATTTTGTATTTGTTTTTTTACTACAAAGGATGAGAATATCAATATTCAATTCGTTTGTATCTAGTTTCTTATGGAATATTAATGTTCTGTCTTAGAAAGTATAGGAGTATTAATATTCAATCCAATATTTATGTTAATTTAAATATAGCCATTATATTATTAGAAAATTATAATACACTTTGTTTTTTACTCATGAAGGATTTAACTATAATTTGTAAAATGTTTTATTAAAGAAAAAAATTAAACCCGCTCATTCAATAAAATATAATCCGTCCTTAAAGTGGATGGATCTTATATTCAAGGTCATCTTGTCATATTATGTTACGTGTCGTCCATAGAATGCTATTTTATAACCCAAAAAACTACTTGTTATTGGAAAAATTTAAAAGTTATCTTTCTAGAAAATTCTTTTTTCCATCTAAAAAAGAGAAATATATAGTAAAAATAATACAAGATGGATAAAAATGTTAGATACGTGGCAACAAAGATAAATTTTGGATCCCTTTTTGGTGTGATTTGTACCACACTTATTAAAGAGGGTGTGGGAGGCTTCCCCCTTACTCTTATCGTAGAGGGGTGCTATTTTTAGAAACTAAAATCTAATTTTAAGTTTTTCCACTCTATTTTTAGGAGGAGGAATCCTAACTGTACTTTGCCAATTAGATGTATATATTTTTGTGGAGATCTAAAGTTTCTCATAACAAGTTCGCATGTAATCTGTTCATCTTGAGTTAATAAATCTTGATATCTTGCACCATGGATGTTTCCTAAGCACTCAGCTGGGGTTTTACCACATAAATCTTGTGTTCATCTCTTGCATGTTTGGTGTTTCATATATTTGACTTAGTTTTATCTCTCGAAAATTGTTATTTTGTTATTCACATTTTTACTTATTCATTTATGCTTTGTCTGTAACTTCCTAACATGTTGTCTTAGATCGTCATTCTCAGATTTGCAGTAATTTTTCGTGTTTGGTGTTGTTATTACATCAAATGGCGAAAGTGTTGAGTGCAAAGTTTGAGGTGGAGAAGTCGATGGCAAGAACAACTTTGAGCTGTGGAAACTCAAAGCACGTGATGTACTGGTGTAACAGGGGCTGCACAAAGCCTTGGATGGAAAGGAAAAGAAACCTGTAGGGATGGATGATGATGACTAGGAAGAGTTGGATATGAAAGCTCTCAGTGTAATACGATTATGTTTAGTAGATGAGGTTCTCTTCAATATAGTTGGAGAAAAGACAACAACAAGTTTATGGACCAGATTAGAAAGTCTTTACATGAAGAAATCTGTAACAAATTGTATTTACCTAAAAAGGTAGTTGTATACATTGTGGATGAAAGAAGGTATGAAAATTGTTGATCATTTAAATATTTTCAATACTTTGTTATGCTAGTTGACTAGTATTGATGTGGCGGGGATGAAGACAAAGAAGTCACCTTATTATGTATTGTACTAAATTATTAGGATCATATAGTAACTTCAATTAGTTTTGGTACAACTTATGACCTTGACTATGATTCTATCATGGGAGCATTATTGGATGAGAAAATGAGAAGAAAATCTCTTGGAGAAACCTCTACACTTGAAGCTATGTTTTCTAGAGACATAACTAAAGAAAGAGGTCAAAACTCAAGAGGTACATCTAGATCTAAGTCACAAGGCGGGAAGAGTAAGGAAAGGTGTTGGCACTACGGAAAAGTGGGGAATCTTAAGAAGCATTACTAGAAAAGGAAAAATCAGAAAAGAAGGAAGAATTCACCAAGGAAGCAAATCAAGTAGAAACAAGTGAAGGTATGACTGATGAAGTTTTATCTGTTTGTAATGTTTCCTCTTATCATCATGAATGGTTTTTGGATTTTGGTGCTACACATCACATGTGTCCACATAGAGGTTGGTTTTATTCTTACCAACCCTTGACGGTAGTTATATTCTTTTGGGAAATAATGTTTCTTGTAAAACTGAAGGGATTGGTAGCATCAAGATTAAAATGTTTGATGGTATAGTAGGGACTCTAACAGGAGTCAGACATGTACCAGAACTAAAAAGAAATATTATTTCCATGAGTGAATTAGACTCTAGTGGTTATAAGTTCACAAGTCAAGGTGGAGCTCTAAAGGTGTCTAAGGGTTCGTTATTTGTAATGAATGCTCTAAAGGGTATGAACATTTACATATTGAAAGGGAGTACAATCCCAATAATTCAATTGATTTGATTTCTAATGATGGGGAACCTTATTGTTATCAAGAATCATTGAAAGATATGGATAGTGTCAAATTGAAAAGGGCAATGTAGGAGGATATGGATGCCTTGGAAAAGAACATTCACTGGACCTAGTAGAATTTTAAAAAGGTATAAAAGCTGGTTGGCTGCAAATGGGTTTACAAATGAAAGATAGGTGTTGATGAAAAGTTGAAAGGTTCAAGGCTAGACTGGTAGCAAAAGGATTTGCACAGAAAGAAGGTATTGATTTTCATGAAATATTTTCATCGGTTGTCAGAATTATTTACATTTGAGTAGTCTTAGCACTAGTTGCTTTACTTGATTTGGAGTTGGAGAAATTAGATGTTAAAACAACATTCTTACATGGAGATTTGGAAGAGGATATATATATGGAACAACTTGAAGGATTTGTAAAAAAATAGAAAAAAAGATTGGTTTACAAGCTCAGGAAATCATTGTATGGCCTGAAATAGTCACCTAAGCAATGGTACAAGAAGTGTGATGCTTTAATGACGAGTCATAATTTTCTAAGGAGTGCGTATCAACATTTTATTTATTTCAAGTTTTTGGACAATGGCTTATTCATTATATTAGTGTTGTATGTTGATGACATACTTATTGCGAAAAAAAAACATGATAGAAATAAAAAATTTAAAGGATAATTTGGCTAGGAAATCGGCTATGAAAGGTCTAGAAGATAAAAAACAATCTTAGGCATGGAGATACATAGTGTAGTTCCCACTCCTCATTCCACACAATTTTTCTATTGTTGTGAGTATTAGCTACTTAGTTGCATAGACCTTGTTCAATATTTTGATAGACTATTGTTAGACACGATGGATATTGTGATTATTAAGATGTTTTGACATTTATTATGGACAATATGGGTTTAACTTTTGATGTATCTTTCCTTGGCAAATGTGGTATGATCTTGTTTGCTTGTAGGAAATGTAATCATAATAAACAAGAAGGGAATATGAGGCTATACGTACCCAAAATTGTAAGCGGTGCTAGGAGCACGTTTAACAAGTTCCCAATGATGATACTGAGTCTCCTTGCAAGGTGTTTGGGATCGAAAAAGCCCTCGAGTATGCGTTAACATCCTGCATGCCTTTTAGCCCCGACCCTTTGTTTTCTTTTTCTTTCCTTGGCCTCTTGATCTTCGCATGTGAAATAGGGCGACGGTCTTGTAACCAGCCGCCGCCTTTCGGAGCGGCGGTCTGTGATTTTTCACGCATGAAATTTCGATTTAGCTTTCGACTTGAGCATGCATTTATGTTTTTGGTCCCTAGAATAGTGTTTTTCCTTTGTTTATTGTTTAGGAGTTCAATTTGGTTTTGATTTTGGGTGATTGAATTCCTATAAATGCATGGTTTGTGCACAAGCAAATGGTCTGAAGTTTGGCTGGATTTTGAAGACTGATCTTTGCTCTCCTCATTTTAGTATTTTAGCTTGTTATCTTGTTTAGAAGCCATAGCTTGAATTCACTTGCATCTTTAGTTAGATTGCTCAGCTGTTGGTAAGCCACATACCCATCTTGTGCAGGCAGTGCTGTCATTTCATCCAATCGGCCTTGAAGCTTGCCTCTGAATTTCTCTTTGCTGTAGATTTAATTTTATTGTTGCTTAGAGTTCTTAGTTCAGTTCATTATATGCTTGGTTAGCTTTATTCAGCTGTTGGTAAGCCACATATCCAGCTTGTGCAAACAGTGTTGTTATTTTATCCAATCCATTGGAACAGAATAGCTTAGGAAGCCATTAAGTTGGTAAAAGTTGTAGGTTTTGCTCTTGAATAAGATAATTCACGGAGTTACGGTCAGCTTCATGTTGCATGACTCGCAGTAAAATCCCGCTAGGAATCGCATAAGCCAAGCTCTGTACTCTTGCGTTGTCCCTCTCCTACTCGCATTTTCGGTCTGCATTACAGAATTTGTTGTCCTTGTCCTAAAATCTACTCTATCGGTGCTAGCATTACACGCTTTTGGATCACGTGAACACGAAAGAATGAGGAGATCATACTGAGGGGACAAGATCACACACACCATCGGATTCGCCACCATTTCTGCGGAATCCAGGTTTTAACTTTCAAAGTTCTAGTTAGAATCATATCAAATAGAGTAGATAATTGCTTCATTTCAGTGAATTCTATTCTCGATATTGCCAGGGAAGCTGTGAGGATTGATAGTTTTTGAGAAACTATGATTCACTCCTCACTTCTGAGGTAGGATCGAGAATCTTGCAGATAGATTAGATGAGCTATTTTATTTATTTAGAATAAATCTACAAATTACACAGGCTGATAACTACACTCGGTTATTTTATCATTTTAAATTATTGTTTAGTTATTATTTCTAGATACGCTTAAAATAGTTTGCTTTCCTTAAAATTGTTCTTGAAAGGTTTCTTAGAAGAATAGAAGTTATATATATTTTAGATTTATTCCACGTAGTTAAAATTTGCTTCATTCTGAGTTAGATTTACATTTCGTTTTGTATGACAATCACGGGACCTCGGGAGCGGGGAATATATATTTGAGCCAATCGTGCCTCAACCAAACCTCGTCACAGCAATAGTTGACATAGACCAAAATCTCAGAATACAAGTATTCCGAACAACCACAGATTTACAACTGATCAGTTCTCAATTAAGAGGGTTAAACATAGAAGACGACCAAGCACACACGTTTTGGTCAAACCAACCAAACTACAGATTGACCTAGGTAAAGCACTCACATGACTGTAGAAGGGTTTGAAAGAGAACAAACCTTTGGTTGTGATCCTTTGGTCCCACAGCCGGGTGCAGGAGACACTCTCACAGACATAGACACCGGTTTAAGGATCCAAGTTGCGCGAACGCTGTATGAGATATTATGAGAAAATCACACAGTTATTGGTCCTAAACATAGAAGCTGAGAAAGCATACGATTATTGGATACTAGGGATTAGAACTTGATTTCGCATATGACCATAACAGGACCGCAACAACCAAGAGTCTATGGTTGTGATCCACAGATCCCACAGCCCAACGAGTCCACAAGTCAATCAGATATAGACACTACCCTACGCACCTTGGTATTTAGATCCACTCCACTTCCACCCATCATCATCGAACAATTGTCCTTATTAGATATAGTGGCTAACGAAGCTAGAGAATTCTGGACTAGGCCAGAGAATCGTCCGTAGAGTCAATTATATTCACCATCCACTATATGACCTTATCAGGAGACATACACGAAACTATCCCAGGTCATTTTCCACGTATTCCACAACCCATAGATCGAATCATGCCAGAGCTCGATATTGATTGGAGCCTTCGAGCAGTCATCCTTGCCGATCGATCTATCACACCAGTCCAAGTTAGAAGGGCCTTCTTTGCCTTAGATTCGCAAATTCCACTAGTGCGTGTCGAAGACATTAGATTGCCTAACTAGTTTTCTACATCCCACGCATATTCTACCCCCACCGGCTGTCTCGGCACGACCTCGAGAGGTCGGGTACGTGGAAGAGTTACTTGTAGATTCTCACGCTCGCCTGTCGCTTTTCCGGCGTACAAAATTGGTGAACCCGACGTGAAACAAATGAAATTAGTGAAGCTGACGTAAAACTTCCTACTTTCTCATTCGGAGTCATAATATCACGTTTCCTTTCACAAATCACCTTCACTCCTTCCCATTATTCTGCGGGTATTCATATACCCCCCGAATATGTCGGGATTCGATGCATATGGCAGACCCCTCTTGGGTCTTGAGGCATACTACGCCCAACAGAATAGGCAATCATCACCCTCGCTCTCAGTATGGGGTGACAACTATTCAACTAATCAGTTGTCAACACAAACCCCAAGAATCAGATATAGTTCATCTTTTCAAACTGAGGAGTTAGATCAACCCCCTCGAACACAACAAACAGAGCCTTCAGGCTCGAACAATATGACGTTTACCGGAGAATCTGGTTCGTCTCCTCAAATGCTACTTAGACCACAAATTAGTAGACAATCAGATCCATACCTGGTCTTAGATGATGGACAGTCAATACGTTATCCTAGGAGTGAACAACATTCTCGGGGTATGTACCCACCTATAGGAGGTTTACAAATACAACCCGAGATCTCTTTTCAAGAAAATACCTCTATGCCACTGCATATAGGAAATACTCTCGGAGAAACTTGGCAAGATAGCGATCGAGTTATGATGAGGATATCACGTACCTATCTGACACCGGGGTATACAACAAACGCCGCTCGGACAAAACACAAGTGACTTCACGAATGAAGTCATTTCAACGTTAGTAGAAAAAGTGAGAGGGTTAGAACTGGCTCAAGCAAGTCAAAATTCTCCGTTCATACAAACAGGAAGTTCCAATCCTCCATACCACTCTGGCCAAGTAGATCTCCTCACAGGAGTAGGCACATTAGGCATGCCGCCTCACTATCCACAACAAACGCCAACAAGGCCCATCATCTCTAACACTATTCCTCCCGGTCTAGTGTCAAACAATCCATTCCTTGACAATACCCCGTCATACTTAAACATGTACTCCAAATCACCACAAGGAGATATTTTCTCCTCTCCCGGCATGTTTTCTCAAACGCAGGGACCTCCTTATGCCCCTGCCAATGCATACGCTGCACCGTATCAACAACCTATCCCACCATCACTCCCTCAGCAACCACCATCAATGGTCGAAAGCTATGCGATAGGGACTTATTCAGAATATCTAAAGGAACCCTTAGACTTCACCATACGAAGCGTCATGCTTCCAAGACCTCTTCCTGATTTACCCAAGTTCAAGGGTGAGGGAGATCCAAACGCACATATCAAAGCTTACGCTACAGCCATACGAGAATTACTCCCTTGGGATGGGGTTGTTGCTAAAATATTTCCCAAAACCTTGGAAGGCATTGCTCTCGACTGGTATTACAGGATACCTGAAGCCTCCATCCATTCATTTAAACAACTCGTGTCAGAGTTCATCAAAGCCTTCGACATGAACAAACTGTTGAGAACAGGAATCAGGGAATTCTTGCACATCAAACAAGAACACAACGAATCTGTCGCCCATTTCATCCAGAGGTGGCGTACAGTTCTTTATTCTTCAGCAAGTGCTCCAAACATGGATCAGATGGAACTATGTGATTTATTCCTTCATTCTCTCAGTAAGGAGGTGAAGGAAGAAGTCGAGAAGTTCAGCTAAGAACTTACGATGAAGTACTTGAGAGCGCTCTTGAATAGACCAAGCAGCGATAGATAGTGGTCGTAAGACATATGGAACAAGCGGGAGGTTAATCACCTCCACTCAAAAAACACTACAACTATCACAAATGTCAATCAAGGACCCAAAATCCTTAACAAAAATCGTGGGGTAACAACGGATGGGGTAAACCCGACCAGCCGAGAGGGTAAATGTTGTTAATACTCCGTCACAAACAAACAACCAGCGAAACAACAACTTTACCCGACGATCAATACAGTGGATTTTAACCATCCACAACAACAACAACACGGTGAAATCCCATACAAGGGCCAAGCCAAAACTCATTTGGTTATCAAAACCAAAGTCAAAACCAGAAACAACAATTCCAAAACTTTAATCCTAATAGGCAATCAGTTTGATCAGAATTTTAGGCCACAATACACACCTAACCAACAAAATAGGAATTACAATCCCAATTCTTATTGTGGTTTCCACAAAATTCGGGGTCACGATACTAGAACATGTCGTGACTACAATAAATTTATGCTGCGCTTGCCGAGGAAGAACAAAGCAGGTTCTTCACAGATTTGTTTTTGGCAGATCCTGTCTCATCATCACCAAATACGCTCGCAGGGGCAGTTTCCCCTCAGAATGCTCCCCTCAAGATCTTTAACGATCCGCTCCCAAATCATGATAGCAATAGGCTGAATCCAACTGGAACAAACAAAAGTGCAATGATAGGAAACAATGATCATGAAGCCTCGACTTCATTAAATCCATCAGTTGCACCACAGTTAGGAAGTCAACCGAGACCCAAGATAGTCAGTTTGGTAGAATTAGGCATTTGAACTACCTATCGAAGCTATAACAAGAACACGAGAGTATTTCTCTCAAGCAGAGCCCAAGTCTCTGCGAGAAGCAGATAAGAATTAACAAATAGTAGAAAAACCCGTAGGTGCCTATGATTTAATTAGCGACCTAACAAAGACCTTCTCACACATTTCATTTTTGGACTTACTAAAGAACTCTCCCCCTCAGAGCTGCTCTTTTAGAAGCATTAGGTCTAGGCCATCTAATTAACATCACTCCACCTCTGAAACACAAGTAAATCACGTAGATTTTGATATCCACCCTTCGGGGCAGCCGGACAAGGATGTCGAATTCATATTCGAAATAAGTAAAATGCCCACAGAATCTTTGAGATCGCACGCCGAGGTGATCGAGCCTTACACTTACAAGTATGGGTTTATAATAACTATGTAAAACGAGTAATGGTTGACGATGGGGCTGCAATTAACATAGTCCCTTTCTCTTTCCTCCAAAAACTTGGATATGGGGAAACAAACTGTTCCACTACTCGAAATACATTGAGAGGCTATGATAGCCTTAAAGCCACTTCGATAGGAACTATAATACTGCCGGTCACCTTAGGGCCCAAAACAGTCCTGACTGAGTTTTATATTATAGATCGGGAAACTAATTATAATATGATACTCGGCCGACCATGGATACACCGAATGAAGGCAATCCCTTCTACATTATTTCAAGAAGTAAGATTCTTGCATCTAGGAAAGGTATTTGTAGCCAAAGGCGATCCAAAACCTTTCGATTTGCACCTAGCTGATTTAAAGAAAAGACCAGGGGTGCACTCAGAATTTGAACTGCCAACAAACCAACTTAATAAACCCACTGACCCAAAACCAGAGGAAAAGTTGGTACCTACGACGGATCTTGAAACTACCAGCATAGCCAAAACAATTCCAACCCCTAAAGATAAAACTAAAGAAACAGTATCATTAGGGACTACTGCGAAAATCGTTGAGTTGATAGAACAAGATTCACCAATGTTCTTACCATTTGATTCAGTAGGCATAGGATTTTCCCTAGGTGTTGGTTCCTTTCCAGCAGAGGACCTCTGTATGGTAGAAGTAGAGTGCGTAAAGCGTAGTGATGCCCAACATCTATACTCCGGCTAAGTATTGGACTCTCCATTTCGATGGAGCTAAATGCCATTATGGAGCGGGGCGGTATAATTCTTACTTCGCGCAGGAGAAAGTCCTCCCATTCACTTTTAAATTAAACTTTGAATGCACAAACAACGGCACTGAGTACGAAGCCCTCCTCCTTGGCCTTACCTTAGCCAAAAGAATTGGTATTGATAACATCAGAGTCCTGGGAGACTCGCAATTAGTGACAAATCAAGTTTCTGAAGTATATGAAACTAAAGCCGAACATTTGCAGACTCTACAAAAATGCTGTATTAGATTTAAGCAAGGCGTTCAACTTCATATCCATTGAAGCAATCCCGTGAGAGAAAAATCTTCTCGCCGATTCAATAGCAACCTCAGCATCACGTTTTACTCCAAGCAATGAGTTAGAAGATACCCAGTTCACGGTGTCCATTCGTGATGAACCATTGATAAAAATAATGACAAATCCTCTTTCAAGCGGAAGTGAATCTACCATCCTAGACCATGTTGATAGTGATGCGTTGCTACTTTGGATTACTTAAATGCCTATGTAGCACTACATCTCTCTATCACATGCTAGATTTATCCTTGATTCCACATTCGTCTTCCTACTTCGGAAATCCGTAAATGGATCTTCCCTCACAAATGGAACCTAGTATATACGCAGTAGAAAATGGGGATGATTTAGATTTACCTCCAGCACCACCTGAGTTCGAAGAGGGTAACGCCTCTTTGATCGAAGAAACAATCGATGTCAACATCGGGACAGAAGATGAACCGAGAATATTGAAACTAGGTTCTTCGTTAACCCCAGAAGAAGTGGAAATACATACTCAAATTCTCAAAGAACATCAGAAGGCGTTTGCATTTAATTATAAGGAGATGACAGGAGTCGCACCCCACATTGCGGTGCACAACCTCGTCACTAGATCGAGATCTGAAAGCCGATTAAACAAAAATCAAGACCCATGAAGCCCAAAGTAGCTCTCATGGTAAAAGAGGAGGTAATAAAACTCCTTCAGGTAGGATTCATCAAGCCGGTTGACTACTCCCAATGGGTATCTAACATCGTTCCCGTTCTCAAGAAGAATGGAAAGATACGCATCTGCATAGATTTTCGAGATATCAACAAAGCGTGTCCTAAGGACGACTTCCCATTACCATCCATAGATGTTATTGTTGATGCAACAGCTGGTTTTGAACTCTTGTCTCTCATGGATGGATTCTCGGGATATAATCAAATCAGAATATCTGAGCAAGATCAAGCTAAAACCACGTTTATAACTCCTTGGGGAACCTATTGCTACGTTGTTATGCCATTCGGTCTCAAGAACGCCGGTGCTACGTACCAGCGGGCCATGACATACATATTTCACGATCTAATTCATAAAATCGTGGAATCTTACGTAGATGACTTATTGGCTAAAGCCAAGAAGCGTTGTGACCATCCCGAAGTACTCCGCGTCATTCTTTCACGTCTAATAGAATACGGAGTCACGCTAAATCCAGAGAAATGCGTCTTTGGTGTAACAGGAGGAAAGCTCCTAGGTTACATCATATCGTCACGAGGAATTGATGTTGATCCAACCAAAATTCGGGCTGTCCTCGAAATGGTCCCACCTTCGAGTGAATCTGGAATCAGATCATTTCTCGGAAAGCTAGGTGCAATCCGGAGATTTATCCCGGACTTAAGCTTCGCCGTTCATCCAATCAACAATTTACTCAAGAAAGACTATAGCCTTGATTGGACTGAAGATTGCGATGAAGCTTTTGATGCAGTTAAGCGTTTCCTTTTATCGCCACCTACGCTAATGCCACCTAAGCTAGATCACCCGTTAATTCTATATTCATGAGCTACCAATGTCTCGCTGGCCTGTATGTTGGCCCAAGAAGACGATAACAAGAGAGAACGTGTGATTTATTTCATTAGCTGAACGTTGCTCGACTATGAAACACGCTATACAGGCAGAAATGAGAATGCCTTGCCATAGTCTTTCTTACTAAACACCTAAGACATTATATCTTTGAATCAAGAAGCGAAGGTCATGGTAAAAATGGACCATTTACGGACTTTTCTCACACAAGGGTCCTTGTCTAAAAAAATTTGGACGTTTTATAACCTTAATGGGAGAGTTGAATTAACATTTGAAATCGGAAGTCGGTTAAAGGACAAATCATCGCGGATTGGTTGGTGATGACCCATTAGACGGAGGCGATTTAGTAGATTTAGACTTTCCGGATGAATGCGTATACTACATGAAACTCGACCCGCTATCTACGAGTGTCCTTGGTACACGATATCATTAATTATATCATAGACCATACGTACCGGCGAGTTACACACAACAAAGAAGGCGGTTACGCATAATCATAGCTAAATATGTCATTATAGAGCAGGTGCTCTATCGAAAAGCATTCGATGGAATGCTCCTAAGGTGTGTCGACATAGAAGAGTCCAAGAGGATTCTCCATGAATCTCACAGCGGTATATGTGGAGGCCACTTCGGTGGCCATGCCACCACTCGAAAAATACATCGAATGGGCTATTTCTGGCCCACTCTAGAACATGACGCGATAGAGTTTACACACAGGTGTCATAAGTGCCAAGAATTCTCCCACGAGATCCACATGCCAGCACAAGCTCTATAACCAATCGCAACTCCATGGCCCTTTTCTACATGGGGTCTAGACTTAATAGGGAAATTCTCTCCCTCATCCACAGACGGCCATAATTTTATAATCACGGCCCTTTGAATATTTTACCAAATGGGTGGAGGCCATGCCTCTTACTCTATACAGTTACTGTGATTGCCAAGTTCATTTTGAACCAAATCATTTTGCGAGTACGGTATCCATAAATCATTATCTCCGATAATGGAACTTCTTTAAAAATGAAGAAGTTCATGAACTATGCGATAAATTTAAGATAAGCCATCATACGGCTTCCTTGTATTATCCCAAGCCAGCGGCGGTGAAGCAACAAACAAAACAACTTTGAAAGCCATTCTCCTTAAAGCGGTGAAAAGAAAACAAGCGAGATTGGCATTTGAAGTTATATCCGGCCTTGTGGGCCCCGAACCTCAATAAGAACACCAGCAGGAGCAACTCCTTTCTCGCTAGTATTTGGGGCGAAGCAGTTCTCCCGCTTGAGTCGAAATACCCGTCTCCGCATTTCACTACTGAGGATTACGGATGAAGACGCTTACGAGAGAAGCACGTCTTTCCCAACTAGAAAGCCTAGATGAAACTAGGTTAGATCTTTGAACAACGGCATAGAGCTTATGCTGACCGAATGTGCCGGCAGTATAACAAGAAGGTCTATGAACGCGATATATACGAAGGTGATCTAGTTCTAAGACTAGACAGCCGGATCGACAAGAAGACAGGTGAAGGAAGGAAATTCCGGCCCAAATGGTTGGGCCCATACCGAGTCATGAAGGACTACGGAAATGGTGCTTACCTCTTATGTACGCTAGAAGGTGAGGAATTTGGTGAAACAGTCAATTCCCTGCACCTCAAGCGATTCTACGCATAAGCAACCAGCACTACTTGTATAATTATTTACATTGCATCTTCATATAGATTTAGATCATTTTGTCCACTTGTTTCTTACATAAATTGTGATCAAGGAATCTATTCTCAAAGCAATTCATTACAAACTCGTGATGTTTTTGGCATAAAGTTCTTTAAATCATACCTCTCCATCTTCATGTATCATCGAATCATCTCGGAATCTTTTATCAAATAAAATCAGACATGACAAAGTCTTAACGGTAACCATACCAAGATCTGCAAGTTTGTTCTCACTTTGATTTCTTCTTAGGATAGGTGTCTTGCCTATGGTCTATTCTAGAAGCTTCATGGTGTCACATCTATCCCATATATACATCTCTTTGGAAATAAGCATATACTGACATTTTACTCAAATAAGCAAGTCAAAAAGTGATTAAACAGAAAATTTTATTTTTACACATTTCCTTGCCCCACCAACCTTCGGTGATGAGCTTGCATCTCTTACTAGTGACGTAGGGTTGGGAAAGGATGGAAATGCCCTTACTCGCCTATGCCTTGCCCACGGTGATAAACCCACGCTTCTTACTAGTAGCATGGGGCAAAGTGTAGGGGGTCCTCTTGACAAAGCAAACGTTAAAAGGTCATAAACAAACAATTCAAACTTTGAGTCAAAAATGAATGAATCAGATGTTCAAAATCCCAAGAGAGTTAAAATCCTAAAAACCCAGATTTTGTCTACTATGTGGCCATCTACGGGTCTAAGTCTAGATAAACCGCAAAGCAAGTTGCATCCAAAACTATGAAGTCATTCAGGTAGAGTAAGCTTGTAGTTTTCAATTTGGTTCCGCCAAAGCTTCGTCTGTCTTTCATCACTATCATTTCACCATATTTCATAACTTGCGCCCTTCTTGGCTCTTGGTGATAAGCCCTCGCATCTTACTAGTTGCGTGGAGTTAGGAGTGGGGCAAGTTAATCTGTTCATCATACTGGTTATTTTCATCACTTTGCCAAAACAAACATGAGGTATCCAAATTGCTCACAGAAGCTAAGATTCAAGATCACAATATATCTACAATATCATGTATCAGCATCATGAAACACAAAAAGAAAGCAAACATTTGCATCATTTGTTTTCCATTGCATACATTCTAGAAGGCATATAAACCATACATCGTAGTATACACGAGGAAGCTGGAAACAGAAAGGGAAAACATGAGTGACAAGCTTTTGATCCAAAAATGAATGCATATATATAAATAATCAATGTTTATATACAATGCCATCATGCACTAGGCATGGTCAAAACGCTCAAAGAGCCCGTGATATACAAAAGAATCTATAGTACAAAATACATAGGAGCCAAGTGGTCTCTCAACCCCTACGCGACCCCTCCGAAGGTGCGCGCCCTCGCCTAGGACTCCGGCTACGCCGGCGCTCTGAATGAACGGAGGGCTCAGGGTCCCGAGGAGCAGCCGCGGTCTCACCATGAGAATGGCTCCTCATAAGGCGCTCAGCCATCCTATAGCCCGCCAACTCTGTACGGAGAGTCGACACCATCTTGGCCACGTGCCAAACGGGAGCGAAGACGTCGGTATGCCTGCCGGCTGCTGAGGGCTCCCCGGCATCTACGGATAGCTCCGCGCGGGTCTTATCCATGGGGATCATCAGGGAATCAGTGCATACCCTGTGGATCAGATCCCGCCACTCGTCGACAGTCTCTGCAAACAAAGGAGAAAAATGAATTAGAAACCAAGCAAGAGGCTGAAAGATACAAGATAAAAACACAAGGAGAGATAGCAATTAAAACAAATCCTAAATTAAACAAACATTGAAAGGAAGAAAGGATAACTTACTCGGATCACCGGGCCTCCAAGATGGATCATTTTGGGCCGGCACGCCGCGGATGCTTACTGCCGAGGCGAGGGCTGCTCTGTAGGGGCAACATGTGTCCCCCCTGGCCCGACTCATCCTCTCCACCATGGCCCTGAGAGAGTGGCTCCTCTGAGACTAGAGTGTCCTCTCTGCGCTCTCCTCGGCCCTCTCTGCCTGCATAATATCCTGAGTGTCATGCCACTCAGGATCGCTATCATCAGTCTGCTCCTCCGACCCTCCCTCTGTAAGCTCCTCAGAATCAGAGTCAATGTCTATAGGGTCATCGCTGCTATGAGCAGGACCCATGCAATCTGAAGCAAAGGTGCCCGAGGCGCACCGGCTCTCCCTCTGGCCCGAACTATCCTCCTGGCTGCAATGGGAGTGCCAGGAGTGACCACTGTCCAACCTCGGCCTCTAGGCCCCCCTCTAGCCTCGCGGACTGATCATGGCCCTGGTGCCCTTTGGGGAAGCATGCCCAAATACGGTAGGCGAGGCGAAGCTTGAGGAACTCTGCCAAAAGGATGTACCTCCACCCGTCCCACGCGGTTGATGAGCTACCCTGTGGTGGAGCAAGAGATCAATGTAAGGGTCTCCTCGCCCCATATGCCGGCCATAAGCCGGTACGGTGTCGCCTCCATATCTCTGTTGTGGTAAGGGGCAGGCGGGCTGGTGAGGTGCTCTAAGCACCGACATATCGACCATCGGCTGCCCTCACGGCCCGGGATCTGCCACCTCTACGCCTCTGCCATAGGGAATAAAATGCTCATACACCCAACTCATGACTAGAGTTGGGTGGCTCAATGACTGTCCCTGTAAACGGACCACCCTATATAAATCATGGTAGGTGGTCCCCAGAATGTCTGCACCCCAGGCGTATATCTAGCCATGCCCCTCTATCTGTGCAATGATGGGGGCCCAGCAGTATAACAAAGTGTCCCCTCCCTTGTCCCGATCAATCTCGAGGCAAGGATCCCCATGATGGCTTGTCGAAATATGGGGATAGGCAAAGAAGGGATGGATCAAACTCTCACTCCCTTCTTCGACCCCGTGGAGATAGCTGCATCTCCCATGTAACCTGCCCACTGTGCAATCTGTGCCCGTGAGCCTGCCGTCTCTAATGTGAGTCTCCTCCCGATGATCGGGACCCCCAAAATACGGTAGACATCCTCCAACGTGATAGTCCACTCACCGCGGACCCCTGGCAGTCGGAAAGTGTTCGATCTGCGTCCCAATATGAAAATAAGTCACAAAGGATGTGACTAGATGGTGTGACATGGGAACACGCGTGATATGCGTGATATCGGCCCTCTGTAGTGTGTCCTCCTTGTGCAGTGAGAGGGCATCCAGTACCCACGATCCAGTCACACTCTCTCTCTCTGGCTCCATCGATGTATTCCTCCCTACTTTGCATACACCCAAAACACACAAAAGCAGAGCAAGTTAGTATCGAACAATGAGAAGGTCATAAAAAACGTATAGAAGTGCAAGAAAATACAAGTGCAATCTCAAAAATTAAGTTCTTTTGCATTACGGTGGAAACGCCGCACTGAGCGGGGGAGGCGGTTTTTGTAACCACCGCCTTAAGGGCGGCGGTCGTGCATGCCCGCCTGAGCGGCGGCGGTCGGCGTAACCGCCCTTGGCCGGTGGCGTCGTGTCGAAAACCCACGCGGGTTTCTAATCCCAAAAAGCCCAAAATAAGTAAAAAAAGACCATTTAACCTAAAGATGGAGCCTACCCAGTAGGCGCCCCCCCTAGGTGGACCTTTTGAACCTAACATTTTCAAAAATAACCCCCCCATTACGACAAATTTAACATTTCAAATTTAAAGGGGGAAAAATGCAAAATTGAAGAAAACCAACCTGTGATCTAGCAGGGTGGTGTTCCGCACGTGGAGGCATGATCACGATCTCGCTGCGGACGTTTTGACTCTACTCACACACGAAACCGTCACCGTGGGTCCCAGAGCTCAAAATCAATCAAATCAAACGCGCGCAAATGAATAGGAAAATGGGCCCACTTTCATATATATATAGCACCCTATTTTGTTTTAAAAGACTTTTTCACAGGTTTGGAGCGCTGATGGAGGTAAGTTCCTATCCCCGCACGAATGGTACGTTCTCATTCCCTATCAATTTAGCGTTTATTTTCCAAGTTTTGTATCTATCTGCACTTGAGTTCTCTTTTCATTTTGCAGGTAGCGGGAATTTCGGATGGCGTCATTTCAACACACGGATGAGTAAGGT
Source organism: Taxus wallichiana var. yunnanensis (assembly GCA_018340775.1). NCBI lineage: Eukaryota > Viridiplantae > Streptophyta > Pinopsida > Cupressales > Taxaceae > Taxus > Taxus wallichiana. Next base: position 239,359,071 of record CM031233.1, read on the forward strand.
ATAAGCTTCTAACTCCCCATTTCGGGACTGCCATACTCGGACCCACCGTTTTATGCCTCTTCATGGCTAAAACGCTTCTCGAGGGGGCAATATGTACGTACCCAAAATTGTAAGGTATTGTACTGCCGGAACAGTGTAACAAGTTCCCCAATGATGATATAGGTCTCCTCGCAAGGTGTTCGGGATCCGGAAAAGCCCTCGGAGTATGCGTTAACATCCCGCATGCCCCAGCTTAGCCCCGCGCCCTTTGTTTTCCCCTTTTTCCCTCTTTCCTTGGCCTCTTGATCTTGATGGTGAAACCGCACCACCTGCGGGGCGGCGGTCTCGTGTGCTTCGCCACCCTGATCGGGCGGCGGTCTGTAACCACCGCCCGCCTGCTCGGAGGCGGCGGTCCTGTGCGCGTTTTCAGAACATTCTTTTGATGTGACTCGCGTGAAATATCATGATTCACCAGCTTTCTTTTCCGACTTGAGCATGCATTTATGTTTTTGGTCCCCTGGAATAGTGTTTTTCCTTTGTTTATTGTTTAGGAGTTCATTTGGTTTTGATTTTTGGGTGATTGAATTCCTATAAATGCATGGTTTGTGCATAGGCAAATGGTGTGAAGTTTGGCTGGATTTTGGAAGACTGATCTTTGCTCTCCTCATTTTAGTATTTTAGCTTGTTATCTTGTTTAGAAGCCATAGCTTGAATTCACTTGCATCTTTAGTTAGATTGCTCAGCTGTTGGTAAGCCACATACCCATCTTGTGCAGGCAGTGCTGTCATTTCATCCAATCGGCCTTGAAGCTTGCCTCTGAATTTCTCTTTGCTGTAGATTTAATTTTATTGTTGCTTAGAGTTCTTAGTTCAGTTCATTATATGCTTGGTTAGCTTTATTCAGCTGTTGGTAAGCCACATATCCAGCTTGTGCAAACAGTGTCATTATTTTATCCAATCCATTGGAACAAAATAGCTTAGGAAGCCATTAAAGTTGCAGGTTTTCTCTTCGAATAAGATAGTTACAGGTTCTGGTCGCTTCACGTTGCATGACTCGCAGTAAAATCCCGCTAGGAATCACATAAGCCAAGCTCTGTACTCTTGCGTTGTCCCTCTCCTACTCGCATTTTCGGTCTGCATTCTGAGTTGTCCTTGTCCTAAAATCTACTCTTATCGGTGCTAGCATTACACGCTTTTCTGGATCCACGTGAACACGAAAGAATGAGGAGATCATACTGAGGGGACAAGATCACACATACCATCGGATTCGCCACTGTTCTGCGGAATCCAGGTTCTAACTTTCAAAGTTCTAGTTAGAATCATATCAAATAGAGTAGATAATTGCTTCATTTCAGTGAATTCTATTCTCGATATTGCCAGGGAAGCTGTGAGGATTGATAGTTTCTGAGAAACTATGATTCACTCCTCACTTCTGAGGTAGGATCGAGAATCTTGCAGATAGATTAGATGAGCTATTTTATTTAGAATAAATCTACAAATTGCACAGGCTGATAACTACACTCGGTTATTTTGTCTGTTTTAAATTATTGTTTAGTTGTTATTCCTAGATACATTTAAATAGCTTGCTTTCATTAAATTCTTGAAAGGTTTCTTAGAAGAATAGAAGTTTATATATGTTTTAGATTTATTCCACGTAGTTAGAATTTGCTTAGTTACAGTTAGATTTACATTTATTTTGTATGACAATCACGGGACCTCAGGAGCCCAGGGAATATATATTTGAGCCAATCGTGCCTCAACCAAACCTCGTCACAGCAATAGTTGACATAGACCAAAATCTCAGAATACAAGTATTCCGAACAACAACAGATTTACAACTGATCAGTTCTCAGTTGAGAGGGTTAAACATAGAAGACGACCAAGCACACACGTTTTGGTCAAACCAACCAAACTATAGATTGCCCTAGGTAAAGCACTCACATGACTGTAGAAGGGTTCGAAAGAGAACAAACCTTTGGTTGTGATCCTTTGGTCCCCTGACCGAGGGTGTAGAGACACTCTCACAGACATAGACACCGGTTTGAGGATCCAAGTTGCGAACACCTGTGAGATATTATGAGAAAATCACACAGTTATTGGTCCTAAACATAGAAGTTGAGAAAGCATATGATTACTGGATACTAGGGATTAGAACTTGATTTCGCGTATGACCATAACGGGACCGCAACAACCAGAGTCTATGGTTGTGATCCATGAGATCCATAGCCCAATGAGTCCACAAGTCAATCAGATATAGACACTACAGCCTACGCACCTTGGTATTTAGATCCCTCCACTTCCACCCATCATCATTGAACAATTGTCATTATTAGATATAGCGGATAACAAAGCTAGAGAATTCGGACTAGGCGGAGAATCGTCCGTAGAGTCAATTATATTCACCATCCACTATATGACCTTATCAGAAGACATACACGAAACTATCCCAGGTCATTTTCCACATATTCCACAACCCATAGATCGAATCACGCCAGAGCTCGATATTGATTGGAGCCTTGAGCAGTCATTCTTGCCGATTGATCTATCACACCAGTCCAAGTTAGAAGGGCCTTCTTTGCCTTAGATTCACAAATTCCACTAGTGCGTGTCGAAGACATTAGACTGCCTAACTAGTTTTTCTGCATCCCATGCATATTCTACCCCCACCGGCTGTCTCGGCATGACCTCGAGAGGTTGGGTACGCAGAAGAGTTACTTGTAGATTCTCACGCGCTTTGTCGCTTTTTTCCGTCGTTGAGACTAACTATGGAAGAATATTGGGATATTGCAACATGGTCACCTTAGTGTTGTGAGTGTGTTGTTTCTTTTGTTAGCATCCTAGTTAGGAGGCCTCCATGGGGAGCACCTCATATGTGACCACAGGTTTGTGTGTTACTTTTCCCAATTTTATTTTATTTATTTTGTTGTGTATGTGATTTCTATAATTATAAAGTATTCTCACTTTATTATTGCTTAATTAATGTGCTCTTGTTTAGTTAATTAATTATGTTGATTATGCTAAGTTGGGATGTGACTATGTGGGCATTAAATGGGTTAGATAGTCCTTGTTACCTTCATGATTTTTGATTGGATTTTATTTTCAATTTGCAAAGAGTACCCTTTCCAATCACCCAAACTCGAATTTGGGCTTTGAGACCACTTTTGAGGCTTGTGAGATAAGATTAACTTGTCCCATATCTATTAAAACTTCCTACCTACCATACCTAAATTGTGAGGGGCCAAATTTATCCCTCATGATGTATTTTTGAATGAAAAGGGGAAATTAATGTCACCTTTTACTTACTCTCTTAATTATGTCCTTATAATCATTAAGTGGAGGTTTGAGTGCAAGTTTGAGTGTGTCACAACTTGACCCTACCCATTTATGAGTCTTGGTCCTTGTTTTTGAAGTAGTAAGGTGGATTAGAGGGGTTGTTTTGTGGAATCCTAAATGGATCCACCTCATCATCCTCTCCACATTTTCTATTTAATTGGAATTCTTGGTTGTTTTGGGGGTTACTTGTTTTGGAACTTAGGAGCTTACTTTTTTATTGGCTTGGAATTGGAATAAACTTGAAGTTTGTTGGTTAAAGGTTAAAGGTTCTTGCAAAGGCAAGGTAAGGTCTTATACCTTGCATTTTACTTTCTTGTTTGTGTGTTGTGTTGTAAAAGAATGATGTGTTTGTATTGTAATTTGGTAGTTTAAAAATAAGGGCATTTGAGGGAGGGATAAGAGTTTTGGATATGTATATAGAAGGAGTGTGTGTAGAGTGTTCCTCCTTGTGAAGATAAAGGAGATTTCTTTCTTTATCTTTATATGTCTTAATGGAAGTGATAAGATATTTGAGGGAGTGATAATAGATTGAGGGAGGGATAAGAGTTTTGTATGTGTGGATGGAAATTTTTGAGGTTTCAAGGTGGACACTTAACCCACTTGGGAGGTATAAGGGGTTCCCCATATTTCTCTTCTCCTTTGGCTTACTTTTAAACCTACGTGTTTTTGGAAAGTTGTAAATCTTATTATTTTTTATTGGTTTGAATGTGTTGCAAATTTTTGTTTTTATATGTTTTGTGGAATCCTTTTGTGAAGTTACCATGATTGTTATACATACCTTATTTCTCCATTCTTGGCGCTTGGCATGCCAATGAGAAGGTTGGCTTCGCTTTCTCATTCAATTAAGGTTGGGAGGTGAGTGTTGCTTGTGTTCCCTTCCTTTTTTGTTGTGTTGAAGATGAAGGAGAAAGGAGGAGTTGTAGATTTAGTCCATGTGAAGGAGTTGCAAGTGTATTTTAAAGAGAAAGTTGTAAAATTTAACATGTAACATGTAGTCTCGACATAGTGTGGAGGATTTTATACTTGTATTTTAAGTGTTAAACCTCTTGTAACATTTTTTCAAATCTTCCATGAGTTATTCAACTATGAAATGTATCGAGATGAAATAAGAGCATTTGAATGTTACTTTTAATTGGAAATGCATCCCATTAAATTTTTGCAATTCAATTTAAAGTTGCATTTTTTTAAATTCAGGATACGGTACATCTTTGTAAACATATTACTAAATTGAAAATCTATCTTGAATCTCAACACTAGTGAATTGTATGTCTTGTTGTTTTTTGAATGGTTGAGAAATAGAAATTATTCCAAAAATGTAGTTTCTTCATTCTAATTCAATTAGCAAACTTGAAATAAGTCACTATTATCACACCATAAACTATGCTATTGAAATCCATGCATAAAACTTTTTACTTTTAAATCCTAAGAAAGAAATATATCTATCTTTCCCTACCTTTGTAATTGTGATTAAATGAAAATAATTATATATATATATATATATATATATATATATATATATATGCACGATTTATGTTATACAAATATAATTGTTTAATCATTGTTTTAAAAACAAAACAAAAAAAAAAACACAATAAATATAAATGTACATATATATTAGTTCATATATATATATATAGTATATATTTAATAAAAATAAATTATAAAAAAACATAATATTAATGAATTCACTTTATTTAAAGAAAAACTTACAAAAAACTTAATATTATAAAAATAAAATTTAATATTAAAATATTATTTTTATGAAAATGACTTTAATTATGATATGGGGGTAGCTGGCCCCCTCCGCAATATTCATTTTACTCTTTAAAAGGAAAAAATATTATAATAAGGGGGCGGATGCCCTACAATTATAATTTAGTAAAACAAAACTATAATTTTTTTATCGGTTTGAGGGGTGGGGGAGGAGGAGGCGAACCCCCAATATCAAACAAACAAAAACTAGCGGAGAAGGGGAGCGATGGGGAGGTGCTGTCATCACCAATCCGGCACTATGATAATTCTTCACCGGGAACTCCTCGTGCTATGATTATTTACTAATGCACAGCCTTTAGTTTGGTGGATGTAATCTGGAAACAAAACAACAACCGAACACAAGAATACCATTGACTATGATAAGACAGAATGACGAAAAATCTGAAATATCAAAATAAATTATAATATTAACATGAAACTGTTACAATCTCACCCATGAGATACTTCAACAAGACTATGGGAGAAACTTTACAATTACACCTCTTGATGGCTTCTTCAACACACCTTTAACTGATGGCTTCCTTCGCACACTTCCTACAATATTTCTCACTACTTCTTTCTATGCTAAATGAGGGGGTGGCCTCTCTATTTATAGAACTTCCAAGCTTATCCATCTTATCTCTAAGATAGGATAAGAAATCCACTCGATGAATCATATTCCATACCTTAACTCTTATCTCATGTACATGTAGGCTTATCTGTTAAGATAAGATAAACCTTATCATTTTACATGGGTTCCACATTTTTAGACTTTTTACAAATAAAATACACAAAATATTTATGACCTCACTCCTTGTCTTTATTATCAATATAATATTTCTAATTCCTAATCATGTAGACCCTACTTCTCTAATTACCCAAACTTTGACATTTTAACATTACCGGACCACTTACGACAAATATTTACTTTTTACAACATTCCTATTGTACTTTGATATTATTACCGTACTCCACATTATTGGCGACACCATCTTGAAGGTTCCGTTATCTTCTATCGACGCTACTACTAATTACACTTAACAACATCCTATTCCTAATACATACATTAATGAAATAGAAATTATGGAGGAAAATTTTAGTGTCGACATCTTCCCCTTCCTAGCTTCTACTCCGTCCTCGAGTAGACTATTGCAGTGCTTGGAAAATCTTGACTTGTCGTGGTTGACCCATTTCGTAATGGGAGTGCCATCCAATTCCTCAGTCAGTGCGTACCATTTTCATGACACTGCTATTTTGTAGGGCCCCATCCATTTTGGAAGAAATTTTCTCTGTCTTCTTTTTTTGTATACGGAATCATATACTAGAACCAAGTCATTTACTTGAAATGGAGACCACCGGATCTTTTGATCAAAGTACTCATTCGCTTCATTTTCTTCTTATGGTTTGTATCCTTTGCTATTTCCCTCATTTCCTCTAGCAAATGAAGATGTACCAACCTTTCTTTTCTTGAATCACTTTCATCCATCCTTTCATTTTCATAACTCTCACAGTGGGAATATCAAACTCAATAGGAAGAAATGGATCAATGCCATAGGCCAACTGAAATGGGGAGTATCCTGTTGCTGACTTTGATGTTTCCCTATATGCCCACAATGCTGCATGAATCCTTTTATCCCATTTATGTACCTGCAAGGCTGCATCTTTTGCTAGAATTTGACACACAAGAAAAATTTGTTCGTTCCACACTGTCCATTTGTGCTTGGCTTGTATGTTGTTGCCTTCCTGTGCTTGATAGAAAACTTATTGACTAGGGCTTCTACCACCTCATTAATGAAGTGGCTTCCTTGATATATTACAATTTCTAATGGACAACCAAATCTGGTGACAATGCGTTCATATATGAACCTTGCCACTTCATCCATGGAAGTGTTTTTTTCAATGGCCTAGCTTCAACCCACTTGGTTAAATAATGTAGTAATTCTACAATATACTTATTTTGACGTGATGTAGTTGGAAGTGGACCTACAATGTCTATTCCCCATTTTTCAAAGGGACCAAGGGGAAGAATAGGACATAATGGAGTGATGAAGTCTTACGGTTACCATGTGTTTGACAAATATCACATGTCTTACAATAATTATAACAATCTTTAAAAAGAGTGGGCGGTGATAACCTGCATCCAAGATCCTTCTTGCTTTGTAAGTTGTCCAGGAGAAGTGCCCTCCACATGTACCATTGTGGAATTCTTCTAGCAGCTCCTTTCCTTGATCACGTCAACAGCTGCCCTCTCATCTTTGTCCATCGAGTCCTATTCGAAATAATGCTCCATGCGAGAATAGAATATGGACGGACCCATCGCTTGAGCAATCTTTCTCTTAGTCTTTGCATTGGCACCATCAGAAACTTGAATTCATTAAGATAATTCCAAATATCTATGTATTCACTAGGGATTGTGTCAAGGAGAATAATCTTTGCATCGGGAAAATCATCATCATCACAAGATGATCCTAAACCATCATAGGCTCGAGAGAGTGCATCTGCATTGACATGCTTCTTTCTGGCCTATCTATAATATCAAATTCAAATTCTTGTAGCAAAATTATCCATCTTGTTATCCTCCCCGATGGGTTAGGCTTATTGACAATATATTTGAGCTCGATGATCTGTTAAAACTATAAATTTCTACCCTAGCAAGTAATTTCTAAACTTCTTTTACAGCAAAAATGATAGCAGAGCCTCTTTTTGATTCTGATATAGTTTACCTTTATGCTTGCTCATTTATGCTGCTCCCAAAGTAAATTGGATGTTCATTCCCATTTTCATCCTTTTGGCTCAAAGTACTACCTAGTACCGCATCGAGGCATCGGTGTACACAATGAATGGCTTGCTCAATCTGGATTCTTCAAAACAGGTGAAGACACCAGGGCTTCCTTCAGTTGTCCAAAAGCTTCATGCGCCTTGTTTCCTGGTTCATAAGCAACATCCTTCTTCAAGAACTGGGTTAGTGGCTGTGCAATCTTTGAGAAATTCTTGATGAACCTTCTATAGTAACCCACATGGCCTAAAAATGATCTCAACTTACTTCTATTCATAGGAAATGGTAAATCTTTGATTTTGAAACTTTATCAGGATCAGTACCAATACCATCTCTGGATATAACATGCCCTAACAAAACGCCTTTAGAACATCCAAAGACACACTTTGTAGGGTTTAGTGAGGCTTGTGCTTCATCTAACCTTTGAAATCTTTGTCTCCATCAGTGCAGGTGGTCCAACTTGCTCCCATAGATGTAAAAATCATCCAGAAATACTCTGATGAAGGTCCCAATGTAGGGTTCGAACACCCTATTCATCAAACGCTGGAATGTTGCTGGAGCATTACACAACCCAAAAGGCATAACTCTATAAGCAAACGTTCCCCAAGGAGTGGTGAACGTGGTCTTCAGCTGATCTTTCTCTGCTATACGAACTTGGTTATAGCCGCTATATCCATCAGCAAAACTATAGCACTCCTGGCCAGCTACTTCATCCAAGATCTGATCTGAAAATGGAAGAGGGTAATGATCCTTCTTTGTTGCCTTATTGAGCTTCCTATAATCAACACAAATGCGTAGCTTCCCATTCTTTTTTATTGAGATCACAATGGGAGAAACCCATTCTGAATTCTCCATAGCAAATATGAATCCTACATCAAGTAACTTATCTATTTCTTCTTTTACAGTCTTGGAAAAATTAGGATTCATTCTATATGGCATTTGCTTTATGGGCTTAGCACCATCTACCAGCTCAATACAATGTTCTACCCAACTTACTTGGCGGAGTTCCTTGTAATCAAAAGTGAATAGGTGTATGTACCTTCGAAAGAGCTGGAGGTAGGATTCCTTCTCACTCTCCATCACAGCATCACCAATCTTTATTTGTTGGAGACGATCATCAACTTCTTCTTCAGATAATTTTATGGGGTCCTGGGTTGGTGTGACTGGAAGAATATCCATGACTGAAACATCAACCTCACTTTCTTCATCTTCAGTGTCCACTTCACTGGTGCTAGAGTAATCAGAGGATGTCCAATCATCAGTTTCATCACTTGAATCCACAGGTTCTGCTTTATGATGTCGAGGGATCACGTTTATCTTCACCCTCTCTCTACCACGTCCAAGTGTCATGAAACCTTCATTCCAGTAGTTTCTTGCATGAACTCTCCTTAGCCATGGTCTTCCCAGAGCATTAGTGCATATGCAGTACCATTTTCATCACTGAAAGTCTACCACACATACTGACACCCATAATGAGATATTGCCACATTTGAAACTACACCTTCTGGTTTAGTTTTTCCCTTATTTAATGACCTTAACATAAGTGTTGAAGGGTGATCAATTTTTAAACCCAACATATTCATTACAGACTCGGTCATTACATTAACTGCAGCACCTCCATCAACTAAGACATCATGAATTGAAATACCATTACATAATACCTCAGCTTGTGGAGCATAGGGATCCGCCTCTGCCTCCAAAACAGGGACCTCAACCTCCTTCCTTCTTCGAGCATTGAGTCCACCTCGCAACTCCGCCTCTTCTCAGAAGACATAGCCAAGAGTTGACCATATGTAATATTTGCAGGCCTTTTGGATAGATCTTCCAAGATGGAGTATGGTCCTTGCCCCTGTGAAATCAGAAAATCCTGCACACCCAACTTTCTTCTCCTATGTTTCTTACTAGTTTCTTCTTTCATCTTCTTAGGATCATTTCCATCTTGATTATCTTTTTCTTTCTTTATTTTTGTTACAAACACATCTACTTCATTATTTCTGCTCTTATCTACTACATCAAAAGAATTCACAGGTGCTTTTCCTTTATCATTATCTCCTTTACTAGATGTAGAAGCTCTATCTGGATAATTATACTTATAATGACCCTTTTTATAACAACCATAACAAACAACTTCAGAAATATTTCTTTTGGACCTCTATCTCCTCCTGAGAACTAAATTCCTTTCCTTGAAGAAGATTAATAGTTAAGCGGCCCATATTCCTAAGCGAGATCTTCATACTCGGTAGATGTACTAGGAGAAATATTTGTGCTCACCGGGAGTGGTTGTGGATTCGGACCAAAGGTGCTTTGGTGTAGGTTCTACTTTAACCACAATTTCTTTGGGCTCCTCTTCCATGATTTCTTCTTTCCTTCTTGCAATCTCCTTTGCTTGTTCAATGGTAGTGGGTGGTCATACTTCACTCGTTGTCGATCTCTCGGCTTCATCCCAAGAATGAATTGCTTACTGAGAGGAGATTATCCATGCCATTCATCAACCCATCCGCTAGTCCTTCCTTAGGATCTGGGCATCGAGCTTCCTCCTTAGCTCTAGAACACGAGCATGATAATCCCTTATCTTCTCCTTCTCTCCTTGGGATAGCTTTGTGATCTCGATCATGAGATCTGCATATTTCTATTGTTCACCAAATTCTTCAAGAAAACTTTCAGTTAATAAATCCCATGAATTTTTCACATTATCTCCTAGTGTTTCAAACCACCTAAGTGCTGATCCATCCAAAAAGGTAGGAAAAAATTCAGTCCATTGTTCCCTTCTTATAAGGCCATTACAAATACAAGATCGCTTAAATTCTTGAATGAAAGAAGAAGCATCTTCATTAGATTGAGCTGAAAAAATGGGAATCTTTCCCATTTTCAAAAGTAACCACCGTGAAATACCAACTCACAAGTACAATCAACAAGACTTATGTGCACAAATAATTGGAATTACTATAGAAATGACCACGGTAAACTATGGTAAAACTTGACTTACTGCGGTAAAAACTGATTTTACTGTGGTAAACACTATTCACGGTAAAAAGTGAAGTTACTGCGGTAAATACTATTCACGGTAAAAAGTGACTTTACTGCGGTAATTACTATTCCCAGCAAAAAGGACTTTACCAAGGTAACTACTATTCATGGCAAAAATGACTTTAACATGGTAACTACTATTCACGGTAAAAATGACTTTACCATGGTAACTACTATGCATGTAAAAACAAGGTTACCCTCCAATTAATTTTTGCCTAAGTGGGAATATCTCTCCAGAAAATCCACCAACGAGGAATGGTCCCGGCAACGGAACCAAAATGTCATCACCAATCCGGCACTATGATAATTCTTCACCGGGAACTCCTCGTGCTATGATTATTTACTAATGCACATGACCTTTAGTTTTGGTGGATGTAATCTGGAAACAAAACAACAACCGAACACAAGAATACCATTGACTATGATAAGATAGAATGACGAAAAATCTGAAATATCAAAATAAATTATAATATTAACATGAAACTGTTACAATCTCACCCATGAGATACTTCAACAAGACTATGGGAGAAACTTTACAATTACACCTCTTGATGGCTTCTTCAACACACCTTTAACTGATGGCTTCCTTCGCACACTTCCTACAATATTTCTCACTACTTCTTTCTATGCTAAATGAGGGGGGTAGCCTCTCTATTTATAGAACTTCCAGGCTTATCCATCTTATCTCTAAGATAGGATAAGAAATCCACTCGACGAATCATATTCCATACCTTAACTCTTATCTTGTACATGTAGGCTTATCTGTTAAGATAAGATAAACCTTATCATTTTACATGGGTTCCACATTTTAGACTTTTTACAAATAAAATACACAAAATATTTATGACCTCACTCCTTGTCTTTACTATCAATATAATATTTCTAATTCCTAATCATGTAGACCCTACTTCTCTAATTACCCAAACTTTGACATTTTAACATTACCGAACCACTTACGACAAATATTTACTTTTTACAACATTCCTATTGTACTTTGATCGTTATCGTACTCCACATTATTGGCGACACACGTGCATCGATGGCACCATTATCTTCTATCGAGACGCTACTACTAATTACACTTAACAACATCCTATTCCTAATACATACATTAATGAAATAGAAATTATGGAGGAAAATTTTAGTGTCGACATGCCCACCCCAAACACAAACCCACTTCCGTTTGAAATGGTGCGACCAATACACAATGAGCACAACCCTCAGTATGTATGTATATATATATATATATATATATATATATATATATATATATATATATATATATATATATATATATATATCTTTAAAATATATGGTTCTCTCAAACCAGGTTACCTGAGTTCTTAATAAAAACATCAATGAGGGTAAAAAAATATCTAAAACCGAGAAAACATGGTAGATCCAGAATTAAAATGTAATGATAATAACCTCTATATGGAAAACCCTAGTAAGAGAATGCTAAAATAAACAATATGGATTTCTTGGGAAGAAAATTTCCCTCGATTGTTGAGCTTAACCAAACAAGAGACTCCCCATACCTCCCTATTTGCATCCATGGCCTCCACCTCCTTCAACCTGCAAATCTAAATGTGCAAATGAGAGGATTAAAGAAAAAAAAGAATAAAAATGAAACATAAAGATGTTTAGGTTTTGTAGAGATACCTAGAATATAGACCTCTCATTGATCTAATCCAAGGGTGGAGATTAAACCCTACAATGTTTAAGTTGTGGGTAATTTAATGGGAATGGGTATTTTAAAATTTAGTGTATGGGTATTTGGCTAATGGGGTCACCTAGGGGACTTTACATATGGGTGTAGTTAGGTAGAAAGTGTTGTGATCCTTTTGGATTTTGGATCAATAAATAAATAAATGACATTTAATTATGGGTTAAATAAATAGATATTGTGCATGTATATTAAGATAAATCATTAAAGGTGGTTAAAATAATTAAAAGTAAATGTATAGTTAAATAAATAAATGAGGGGTATTGGTATTTATTATTTGGGAAGTAAATTTAAAGTCAACTTAAGAAATAAATATTAATGAATTTAACAGAATCTAAGTGAATTACATAAATGAAATTGATTTAGAAAATATTAAAATAATATTAATGGAACTTAGGAAGATGATTTTACTCCGTAACGATTTCGGGAATTAATTAATAATATTTAATTATTAAATTGGTTCCAACTACCTTAAGTGTGTGTAGAAACTAATCAATGAGTAATTAAATTAACGTGTCAATATTTTAATAAATGGAACACAAGCATATTTAAACAAAAAATATGGTAATTTTTCCCTAAGTAATTAGTGAAGTTTGGTATGGTTTGTTGCATCGAAATGTGGGCATTAATCTTTTTATCAATGTCGTGGGTTCAACTCTTCGACCTGCAAGAGATGGGAACACAACAACCAATTAGTGGAAACTAAACCTAAGACACTTGAACATCGGAATTATAGTAATAATAATGATAATAAGATTTTTCGAATTGTTGTACTTGCCTATGTGGATGTCATGTTGATTCTTGTTATCAGGAGATGTATATTCATTTTGACATTATTTTGAACCTCCTAAGTGATAGGAATTTGGTTCCTTGTGAAGATGTTGGATTAATGTGTTCCTATCTCTTGGTTAGGTTCGTGTGATGGTTTTGACCCCTTAGAGAGCCTCCCTTATCTAGATTGCTATTTTTTTAGAAACCCTCGGGAATTAGTACTAGAGGTAACATTTAGGGTCCATTATGGAGGAGATCCAGAGATTAATTAGTTGTTTAGTGCCCCCTTTCCTTCAGTGGTTAGGCAAGTAGGGTATGGTTTGTCAATGGCTACTGAGAACTTGGATGGTGTTCAACACTTGAGGACTTAATCCCCATATGGTAGAATTTATGTCATGACATGATGTCATATTAGATCCAATTTTGTATGTATATTCTTAGATGTGAGCTCGATGTAGAGTACCCCTACCGATGGCCCATGAAGGGATGCAAAGTGATTGTGATGTGGATATTTCATGTGTTTTATATTTGCAAATTTGAATTATTTTATGTAGGAGCAACATTTTATTTTATTTATTTGTTGGGGAGATGTGAGACTCTTCTTCTTATTTTCATCTTGTTGCAGAAGATTTTTCGAGGATTTAAATGCGGCTAGTTAGCCATGTCTTTTGAATTTCTAGAATTTTTGTATTTTATTCTGTTTGGTAACTCGAGCATGTTTTCTTTGAAGGAAATTTAGCTAAATGTCTTCAAGAATGTTACGTGGTTTTATTCTTTTCGGAGATGAGATAGTTTGATTATGCTTTTGCTATGTTATCTCATTATATGGGGTACACCCTAGGTATATTTATTGTCATCCTAGGTGTTTCAAATCATGCCTTTGGTTTTGGAGTGATGGGAATTTGTGTGTTAGGACCATTGAGTGACCTTCCCTTCGATACTCTTCTTTTCATAGGGTAAGAGCTCTCCATGTCATGCACTATAGTTAACGATTTTGATGGTTATTATGTTCCTTCCTACACCCTAGCGTGGGTTTTATTCATTGTTAGGATAGATGTGATACTCACTATGAACTTATGGATTATGTTAGGGATGGATTAACTCTTGGATAATTATAGGTTTTTGTGGATAGTGTATTGTTGGGATATGATGGTCCACCGATGGGCATACTGGAGTCCTAACTCAGTTTCTTTGTGTTAACTAAGAAAAGATTGGCATTTTGGACTATAAATACCCTAGATGAATATGGTTATACTCAAGCTCATTTGAGCTTTGTGCGTAAATATTTTTATTTTCTAGTTCTTATGTTTCGACCTTGGTGGTTCTTATGTCATGCTCTTTCCTTTGAGGCTATAACTCTCGGCCTTAGAGGCTACGTTTTGAGTAAATCAATTAATTGTTCTATTTATGTTTTGATGTCCTCTTGATGAGAAAGTGTGGTGTCTATGGCATTATTTCCCCCTTGTCATCTTCATTTCCTAGTTGGTGGTATCCTATGGAGGTATAAGTTTTGTTTTGAATTCTCTCTCTCTCTCTCTCTCTCTCTCATATAGTGAACCTATTTTGAGTATAAACCATAATTTTTGTTGATATGAACTCCTTGAACTCTTAAAATAAAATTTATAACTTCATAAGGTACATATTCATCGTATCTCTTATTGATACTTGTGGAGACTCACCTGGAATGCATCAGTGATGCATGTAACTTTGGAAAAATCTTGTAAACTTGGTGTGTTCCGTTTTTGTTAATGACCTCTTGTTTCTATAAACTTAATAATGTGATAATCTTAGCTCTTCTTACTCATTAAAATTCAATTGGTAATGTGATAAACCTAAGCATATTATATCTCTAATTGGGAGGCTTAGATTTTCAAAACTTAATAAGTAAATTTGGACATTAGGAAGACGGTTCCTTACTCTAACCTTGTAGTCAAGTAGAATAAATAAAAATTATGTGAAAAATATTAAAGAATCCTCTTATACTTCCCCTAGAAGTAGAATGGATAATTTTTTCCTCCTATATAGAATGGTGAGATATCATGCCAACATTGGTGATGACCCTAATGACACAAGATATGGGATATCATAATATAAGGAATGCATTAATTAGAAAACTTATAAGAAATATGCTTGGAAAATGTAATTATAACTTGTGTTTTATAATTTGGAATATGGAACAGATAAATTTATGGGATTGAACATAAGTAGAATGTATAAATAAAAACCTTAATTGTATAAATTGTTATTGTATGCCCTAAAATTTATAAAGGATATAATCTAAATGATAGAGCTAATTGAAAAGACCTCTTGAGCTATTGTATAAGTTCCTAATCTCAATTCCACTCTAAGGCTTTGGGTTGTGTAATTTTTGAGTACGTCACATACCCCCTTGTTATATCAAATAATAAACATATGTATATTGGTTATAATGTAAGTTACATGATAGAGCATTTTTGGATCTTTGAGTGGTTAGTGTGAAATTTTGTTTAGAATTATACATAAATATTTTATCCCATTGTTAGAATGGATTAAATGTTATGTTCATATTGGTAGGTCCTACTTCCATCTTCCAAACGATGGTAACTATTTGAACCTTTAGATATATCCACCTACCTTGAATAATGGAGTTCCTTGTTGATAATAATGTGTTTTAGTCATGTGTTACTCCCTTGAACATAAATGTGTGTAATTTTCTCTTGTTGGAGCCTTTTGGGTTGTTGTACACTTATTTCCTCTTAGCTCAACAGGTGTATGATTTGTGGTCTTTTAGGAGTGAGTCTATATCTCTAGTTTTAAGAGATTCACCCTTCTTGTGTTTGGAATAGGTCATTGGTGACCTAGGATTAATGGAAAGCTTAGGCAACATATGTTAAGGATATGGAAGAATTTTGGAATCTTCCTTCCATTTGGAGAACCATTATGTTGTCTCCTTGACCTTTGGGGAAGAGAATGGTGCAGGTTGTTTTTGCAAGTTTCAACAAGAATGTTTGGTATGATTGTTGGACCTCTCTTGTTGCCTTTTTCAACTATCTCGCTTGAGTGTTCTTATGTGTTATAATATTAAGCTTGTGTTTGTTTTAATATTTTGTTGAGCTAGGGAGGGTTTAGAATTAATAAAATTAATTTGATTATATAGAGTGAATGATACCTCTTTTGTCGATTTGATAGTATGGAAAAGATTGTCTATCATGAAAAAATGGAAATGTTGCCTAATTGATTGGGTTTTATAAATCAGGATTAGTGGTTATGTGTTACAATATTTGGGTATAATTTAAGTTAGGTAAACCTTGTGGCCAATATTATTCTTAGTTTTACCATGAAAATTTAAGTGAGTCCTTCCGAATTATATGAAGTACTTCCAATAAATAATATGCATCCTTGTAAATGCTTTTGTTAAATTTTTGTGTTTTCCTTGTTGTTAAACCTCGTATTGTGTGGTCCTAAATGTTTTGGTAGTATAAGGATGGATTTATCATGTAAAATTTAAGGTCATGATTGGTAGTTGTTAATTTTTTCAAAAGAGCGAACCTTGAAGTGTAATTCAACCTAAGAAGAAGTCTTATCCTTCCTATTTCCTGTGTGTTTCACTCATGAGTGGCTATGTGGAAACCTTATGTACACATATTTTCCTATTCTTCATAGACATTGGTTGTATTTCATTGGGATCCCATCAAAAATTTTCCTTTTCAAATGTTTTGTGTTGTAACTTGGTTAACCTCATTTAAATTACTCTCCAAGTTTGAATGCTAGCAATCTTTTTTGGAGGAGGTTTAGTATCTATGCCTAATAGTCTCCCTTCTCATTTTACAATAAGTGTTGGACCAAATTGGGCTTCTGAGGGACACAATTTAAATTCAAAGTAAATAAACCCTATGGAATGAGTGACCTCTATTAGTATGTATTGTTTCCCTACCTCTTTCTTTGACTTCCAAGAGGAAGTCAAATCTAAGGGGAGGAGATGTAGTTCCCACTCCTCATTCTACACCTATTTTGATATTTTCATGAGTACTAGATACTTAGTGACATGGAACTTGTTCGATATTTTTATAGACTATTGTTAAACACAATGGATATTGTGATTATCTTGATGTTTTAACATTGATTATGGAATGTATGGGTATATCTAGGACACTCATAGACACTTCTATACATGATGATTATTTTGAGTCATTTTGATAGGTGTTGACATGTTGGAATCTTGACAATAGTGATTATGTTTGGATGGTTAGACTAACCATATGAGGATATTGATGTTATGTTCTATTTATATTATGATGATAACAAATGATTTATAGTATGTTGTCGAACACATCTAAATACATTTGTAAGTTCTTGGATGAATGAAATGCATGGTTGTTGTCAATCATGAATTGTGATTATTAATAATTATAAATAATTGGTTAGAGAAGGATTGCTTAACCTGATAGCAATTCAGTTATATTTTATGATGATGATTAATTGATGGATGATATGTGTGTTTTAAATATTGAAATATTGATATTTTCTTGATGTTGAAGGTGGTATTGTCTTGTTTTCTTATAGGAAATAAAATCACTTTAAATAAGAAGGGACTAGGAGACTAACAATGGAAGAATATCTGATGTTGCAACATGGTCACCTTGGCACTTGTGTGTGTCTTATTGTTTCTCTTAGCATGCTAGTTAAGAGGTCTCCATGGGGGAGCACCTCATATATGACCATGGGTTTGTGTGTTGCTTTTCCCTCTTTTACTTTATTTATTTTGCTATGTATGTGATTTATATAATGATAAAGTATTCTCACTTTATTATTGCTTAATTAATGTGCTCTTGATTATTTAATTAATCATGTTGATTATTCTAAGTTGGGATGTGACTATGTTGGCATTAAATGAGTTAGGTAGTCCTTCATAACTTCATGATTTTTTATTGGATTTGATTTGCATTTTCGGAAGAATACACTTTCCCATCACCCAAACTCGAATTTGGGCTTTGAGACCACTTTTGGAGGCTTGTGGGACAATTTAAACTTGTCCCATACCTCTTAAACCTTCCTACAAACCATACCTATTATGTAAGGGGCCAAATTTATCCCTTATGATGTATTTGTTGAATGAAAAGGGGTAATTAATGTCATATTTTTACTTACCATCTTAATTGTGTCATTGGAAGCATGGAGTGGAGGTTTGAGTGCAAGTTTGATTGTGTCATAACCTCACTCTACCCATTTATGGGTCTTGGTACTTTTGTTTGAATTAGTGAGGTGGATTGGACGGGTAGTGATGTGCCATCCTACATGGAGCTACGTCATCATCCTCTCCACATTTTTTATTTAATTGGAATTCTTAGTTGTTTTGGGGGTTACTTATTTTGGAACTTGGGAGCTTGCTTTTGGATTGGATTGGACTTGGAAGAATATTAAATTTTTAATTGAAGATTGAAGGTTCTTGCAATGGCAAGGTAGGGTATTATACCTTACATTTTACTTTCTTGTTTATGTTTTTTGTTGGAAAGAAAATGGATGTATGTGTTTGTATTAAATTTAGGTAGTTTTGACATTAATCATGGCATGGGAGAAGTAAAATGGGGTCCTTTGAGGTAGTGATAAGATTTTTTGATGTGTATATGGACGGACTATGGGTAGATTGTTTCACCTTGTGAAGATAAGGAATATTTATTTCTTTATCTATATATGTTTTACATGAGGGAGTGATAAGAGATTTGAGGAAGTGATAAGAAATTGAGGGAGGGATAAGAGTTTTGTATGTGTGGATGACACTTGTTTAGGTTTCAAAGTGGACACTTAACGCACTTGGGAGGTGTAAGGGGTTCCCATATTTCTCATCTCATTTTTCTTACTTTTAAGGCTCTGTGGTTTTGGAAAGTTGTAAATCTTATTATTATTTTTGTTTTTTTCAATGTGTTGCAATTTTTTTGTTTACATTTTTATGGAGGACTTTTATGAATTTTCCATGGTTGTAATACATCCCTTATTGCTCCATTTTTGGGGCTCGTGGGCCAATGACAAGGTTGGTTTCACCTTCTCATTTGATTAAGGTTGGGAGGTGAGTGTTGCCTATTTTACCTTCCTTTGTTGTTGTATTTAGGATGGAGGATAAAGAAGGAGTTGTATATTTAATCCATTGGAAGGAGTTGTAGGTGTATTTGAAAGAGAAAGTTGTTGTAAAATTAAACATGTTGTCTCCACTTAGTGTGGAGGGATTTTATACTTGTATTTTAAGTGTTAAACATTTTGTAAAAATATTATTCAAATTTTCCATGAGTTATTGAGCTATAAATTGTAGGGGATGAAAGATGAGAATTTGAATGTTAAATTTTATTTGAAATGAATCCCATTAAATTATACAATTCAATTTAAAGTTGCATTTTTATTTATTTTGGGATATGGTTCATAATTTAAATATGTTACTAAATTGAAAATCTATATTTCATTTGAGTTGTTCTCCTTGAATCACAATGATAGTGAATTGTATGTCTTGTTGTTTTTGGAATGGTTGAGAAATGGAAATTATTGGTTAAAATGTAGTTTTGTCATTCTAATTTTATTAGCAAACTTAGGAATGAGTCACTATTCTCACACCATAAACAATGCTATTGAAAGTCAGACCTACAACTAGTTAAGTTTTTAAATCCAAACAAAAACAAAAAGGAATAAATATAAATATATATACAATAGTTCATATATATATATATATATATATATATATATATATATATATATATATATATATATATATATATATAACAAAAAATACATTTTTGGGTGTAGATGCATAGAATTATATATATAGTATGTATTTAATAAAATTAAATTAAAAAATTATAAAAATAAATCTTAATATAAAAAAATTATGATATGGGGTGGGGGGGCATTGTTGCCCCCACTATTCATTTTATTTAAAAGGGAAAATAATTTAATTATAATATGGGCACGATTGATGCCCCCATTGTTCATTTTGCTCATTAAAAAAAAATAGAATATAGGGGGTGATCGCCCCCTAAACACAAGCCTAGTTCCGTTTCAAATGGGTGTGACCTATACATAGCAGAGCACAACCCTTTGGGTGACCTGCATAGTCAATATAAAATAAAAATTATTAAAACGTGTGTGTGTGTGTGTGTGTGTGTGTGTGTGTGTGTGTGTGTGTGTGTGTGTGTGTGTGTGTGTGTGTGTGTGTGTGCGCGCACACACACACACACACATACCAATTTATATAAATATCTATAGATTTAAAATATATAGTTATCTAAAACTAGTTACCTAGGTTCTTAAAAAAATTCAATGAGGGTAAACAAATACCCAAAACCGAGAAAACCTCGTAGATCCAAAATATATATTTATAATAACCTCTATGTGGAAAACCCTAGTAAGAGAATGCTAAAATATACAAAATGGATTTCTTTGGGAATAAAATTTTCCATCTATTGTTGAGCATAATCAAACAAGAGACCCTCCGTAGATCCCCATTTGCATCCATGGCCTCCATCTCCTTCAACCTACAAATCCAAATGTGCAAATGATAGGATTAACAACGAGAATAAAAGGGAAACATAAAGTTGTTTAGGGTTTGTACAGATACCTAGAATCTAGCGCTCTCATTGATCTAATCTAAGGGTGGAGATTAGACCCTACACTTTTTAAGTTGTGGGTAATTTGATGGGAATGGGTATTTTAAAATTAATTGTATGGGTATTTGACTAATGGGGTCACCTAGGGACTTTACACATGGGTATAGTCCAAGTAGAAAGTGTTGTGATCCTTTTGGTTTTGGATCAATAAATAAAGAAAATACATTTTATTATTGGTTAAATAAATAGATATCATGCATGGCTATATTTAGATAAAGTGGTTAAAATAATTAAAAGTGAATGTATAGTTAAAGAAATAAATGAGGGGCATGGTTATTAATTATTTAGGGAAGTAAATTTAAAGTCAACTTAGGAAATAACTCTTAATGAATTGATGGGGAATCTAAGTGGATAAAATAAATGAAATTGATTTAGACAATATTTAAATAATATTAAAGGAACATAGGAAGAGGATATTTCTTTGTAATGATTTTTGGAATTAATTATTAATATTTGATTATTAAATTGGTTCCAAATACCTTAAGGGTGTGTATAAACTAATAGCGAGTAATTAAATTAATGTTTCGATACTCTAATCAACAAAACACAAGTATATTTTTTAAAAAAATTACGGTAATTTTTCCCTAAGTAACTGGTGAAGTTCGATATTGTTTGGTGCGTCAAAATGTGGGCATTACACATAGATACAAGATAAATGGTAAGCCGGTTATAAAAACATAGATATCTAGAAAAGATACTAACCAGATTTGGCATGAAAGATGTGAAACTACTTAGAATCCCTTTTGCTTCCCATTTCAAAAAAAAATCAAATTTATGTCCTAGAGAAGAAAAGAAAAGGAGTATATGTCTCATGTACCATATGCTAGTGTAGTAGGAAGTTTAACGTATCCTATTGTATGTATAAGGCGGGACATTTCACATCTAGTTGGATTTGTCGGTAGATTTTTGGTAAATCTAGGTGTTGGTGCTCAATTTAATCTCGCCCTATTTGTTCAAAATTTCTCAGTCCGCATGGTTTGAAGTATTCTCTGTCTCCCTATATGGATGCGTGAAATATTTCTCCTTCATTTGGTTTCCATTGTCAGTCCTTTCCTTGGGTCATGGATCACATGAAGTCTTGGTATTATTCACATTTTCTTTGTCCATGAGGAAGATTTTGAATTATGGGTGAAAATGGTGAAGCTTCCCCTACATTTTATTTTTCCACAGTTGTGTTTTCCCTTTAAAATTTTATCTCAACATTTGTAGATATGTGGTCATCTTTAATTGGACTTGGCACGATGGGTCTATTTGGTGAACTTGTCACTTTTGTTACAATTGTAAAAAATGCCAAATTTGTCCCGTGGTCCCAATATGAATAGTTTCTAATTGGCTATTCAAAAATGTGAATCGACAAAGAAAATTTCTTACTTTGGCCTCGAATATGTACATGTGTCATGAGACAAGCAGTTGTGGGAAGGTGGGCCATTTTTGTGTTTTGAGGCATTATGGCGAAGGAATGCAAATATAAAAGGAATGCCTAAGGCTCGCAAAAGGACACATGGAAGTTTGAAAATTCAAAGGATGAGAGGTGGATTGTCGAAGCATTTTGAATAGTTTGGCATTTTTTTGAAAAGGGAGTAAAGCTATAAAATGATTTGTGGATTGCGTAGGGGACAAATTAATGTCACATTTTTGAGTCGGCATTCAAAAGTCAAAGCAGGAGGCGGGTTTTGAAGCACTTTGGAATTTTTAAGCTTTGTTTTGAAATGAAGTAAAAGTATAAAAATGAGCCGCAACTCCACTAGGGCCCACATCAAAAGTTAAAAGTGGAAAGGTGGGTTACTGGGGCATTTTGAGATTCTCACGCCCACTTCAACTCAAATATTTTCCACGTGGAGGGCCCACACCTATTTGGGGACCTGCCCTTGAATTTTAATTTTGAAAGAGCACCCGAGGAGACACGTGGACGTTTCTGTTGGCTCTACCCACGCTCAAAATTTTCAACGACCGGTGTAACTTTGTTAGACCAAAGGACACATGGAGGGCCTATGATCATTTGAGGATCCACCTTTGGGTCTTACCTTTGGAGTTGTGCTAGGGAGACATGTGGAGGCTTTCAATGGATATGCCCATAGATATACTTTTCAAGCATCCGATGATTTTTACTCAGACCCTAGGCATGTGGTACCTTCCGCTGGTTCATAAAAAATTTCAAAAAATTTTCCGATCGAAGACACTTAGAGAGCCCACTCTTGTTTGGGGTATCCTCTTTTGGGAACCATATCAAAAGTGCGCTGAAGAGACACATGGAGGATTCTACTAGCTCCTCTTTATACTAAGAATTTTTCAATTGATGAGGAAACTTTCTTGGGCCGGGGCATGTGGAGAGCATGTGCTCATTTGGGAACCTCCTCACGGACTTCAATTTTGTGGTTATGCTAAGGAGACACATGGAGGATTACATTGGATCCTCTTTACTCTTCGCTGAATCAGACCCACAACACGGATATATGATATAATCCATGCGAGGGAACTCATTTCTTAAGGTGTATTCTCAAAGGTGAAAAGGATTACTCACCAGATCAAGCCATATGGAGCCACTTGAGAATTATTAAAAGGGGGATTTTTTACATGATAGAATAAAATAATGATTAAAAAGATAGTTGAGGGACTGAGAAACATGATTGGTTCGTGATTTATCCACCTAGAAGCTTTGGGGTGTAAATTTGTTAAACATCGCTTTCGGGAACGAACTTGTAATAAAAAAAGGATTCCTAAAATATTCTTATTTAGGGGAGAAAATTTGGGATGAGTGAGCAAGTGGAATTTTATAAATTCAATGAGAATACTCTTGAATAAAGGGGGTTAACTTTTCTAAGAAATTTTGAGAAAAAACCATTTTCCCAAGAGACCGTCTAAGAAACCTGTTTATCTCATGTGTTTTGGATTTAATCACATCAAGATGGTTGGAAGTGTACAACCATTGAAAATCTCTGAGATTGTTCAAGAAACTTTCCCCTACTGATGAATCTAATGAACCTCGAATAAATTTGTGTTGATCATGAGCATAATCGTGTCTACTTTTATTTTTGGGCCTCCATTGATACACACCTTACGGTTGAAGGAATATTTTGGCTATTTTGAAGAATTTTGTCTATGATTGTTCTAATATTCGTAAAGGGTCTCAAAGATCTGGTATTTAATCAACTTCATCTTGCATAACTTCCCACCAAAATTTCCCAGACGATGAATCCTACATGAACTACCCCTATTTGTACTTGTCATCCACAAATGAACAAATTCCATTGCCAAAGTATGCAGGAGAATCGGGATTCAATTATTGTCTTTAGTAACTGAACCTTGTCTAGGAAACATCTCAACTCTCTAGTGTGACACCTCATGAGTGTTAGATTTTGTTGTATTGATCATATTTCCTCAAGGTTTTCATGAAAATTATGCAAAGAAGGATTTCTTGATGTCCTTCACCAACACGGGTTATAGTAAGCGGGTCCTCTCACCCTGGTTAAAGGCATAGTCTAATGTAGTGAGGGTAGATCAAACCCTTAGTGAGGTGCTATCCATTTATCCAACGCCTTTGAGAGACAAAGAGTCACTTAATCCCCTCCCCAACTAAAAATGACTCATATTATGATTCGTCTATCTCTAAGCATCCTACCATTTTCATGATCTTTGCTTAGCCCTAGGAGAATCAATTTGGATACAAACACGGTATATATCATTGATCGGTAGTGAAGTGGGTGTTTCACTACTTGCGAGGCACAAGTGGTTATTACATCACCTATAATAATACTGGTGATTCTATTTATGGATATGTTGATTCAGATTTTATAGGTGATTTGGATAAAATAAGATCAACTTCGGTTATGTTTTTACACTTACAGGTGGACCTATCAGTTGAATGTCAAAGCTTCAAATGATTACTGTTGTTTCAACAACTGAGGAGGAATATATAGCTTCCTATCATGCTTGTCAAGAGGAAATTTGGTTAAAAGGCCTATTGGATGAGTTTGGAAGAGATCAATACAAGATGAAGGTATTGTGTGACAATCAAAGTGCTATTTATTTGGCCAAGAATCTGGCTTATCATAGTAAGACAAAGCATATTGTAGTTAAGTATCATTTTTTTAGACATGTTATTGATGAAGGGACAGATAGCACTGGAAAAGGTCCACACCACAAAAAATTATGTTGATATGTTCATAAAACCAAGTACTTTTAGAGAAGATAAAATGGTTTTGGCTTCTCTTAGCTTGCAAAAAAGGTGATGAGTTGGTCATGTAAGAAATCAAGCAGATTTATCATCAAGGTGGATATTGTTAGATATGTGCCAACAAAGTTACATTTTTATTCCTTTGCAGAACAATTTGTACCGATCACTTATTAAGGGGGATTTGGGGTTTTCCCCCACTCTTGTTGCGGGGGGTCCTATTTTTAGAAAGGAAAATATGAATTGCATTTTTCCACTCTATTGTTAGGAGGAGGAATCCTAACTTTACTTTGCCAATTAGGTGTATATATTTTTGTGAAGATATAAAGTTTCTCATAATCAATTCACAAGTAATCGGTTCATCTTGAGTTAATAAAGCTTGATATATTGCAACGTTGATGTTTCACTAAGCATTGATTGGGGTTTTACTACGTAAATTAGTTTTTCATCTCTTGCAAGTTTGGTATTTCGTTTATTTGATTTATCTCTATCTCGTAAATTGTTATTTTATTCTTCACATTTTTGCATATTCGTTGTTGCATAGTCTGTAATTTCCTAACAAGAAAAACATAAACCCCTAATAAAACATTGAAAATCATTTATTTTATGAATTGCAGAAAAATACCTCATAATACTATTTTCACTCCATGTTACCCACGGACACATAATAGTTGCATAGGACCAAGATTCGAGATAAAAAAACCCACACTCATCTGTATTTAGCTTAAGAAATGACAACGATGATGGAGGAAAACATAGTTGGTGATGCAAGATTGGTGTAGTTTTGGATTATTTCTATGAATCTCAACATCTACATTCGGTCACAATTTCAATCCTTCGTTGATTGGTTGGGTTGGTGTGCAGTAATATATTACAATGTTAAAGCCAATAGAGGTGAAGACACACTAAATATTTCCGTTTGGCTAACATTATAGTTTATTGTTATGAGATATGTATGTTTACTACCTTACTATGCAAGATGAATATGCCTCTTTAGTGCAACTTATAATTTATTCAAAGAATCAACAAACCTTATTTTTTATTACCTAGGTAAGCATGATCCTTCAATAATTATCTAAAATTGCTTCATTGTCTCTATAAACTCAACTAGTAATTTACTATCAATGTAACATTACACCTCCTTTTGGTGCATGTGTTATTGGTATGTTTGTTATGATGAATGATTGTCGGAAGTGCGGATGAGAGGTTGACGATCGTGATGGGTATACTTTAATTTAATGAGGATTACGATTCTCTTCGGGTGAACATGGGTATTGAGTTAATATTTTCCCATCTATTGGAGTGTTTCACTTCACACGATTAATAATATTAATTTAATAATTATTTTCAAAATGTGGCTCGATTCTTTGACAAACCACCGACTCTATATTTTTTTATTTATGGTAAAAGTGGGTTGAGGGGACCCTACTCCTTAACAACATGTATAAATGGACAAAACCATATAGTGACGAGGCTCAAGAGGAGCATCCTTCTAGCGGATAAAAGGGTTAACAACAACACAACCAAACTAACAATGAAACATATGACAATATCATCCCTAAGACACGGTCCCACAAGATCTTAAACACATATTAAGGGGATATGAAACAATTGTTAATTTCTTCTTCCTCCCCACGATAATCCAATCTATACCAATATTAGGATCCACATTTTCCTGAGTATGAACCAGAATGATGATTTAAAAATTTGCCTTATCCTCATGAGATTCAAGAGAGGAAGTGGATTTCTATCCTCAAGATCGAAATGCCTCGGGAAGTCTTACCACTTGGAAAAGGGAAAGGAATAACCATCACGGTTGTCCGACTAACATCAACTTCATTCTCGATTCAACCTCGAATCACTATCCAAATGAAGATTAACAACCAGTTGACTAGGATCTAAATTTTTCCACCACAATGATTTACCTTTAACTTGATTTTTACCACTTACTCTATGTTAGATTATATGTCCGGTCTAGAAATTTTAGATTCCTAATTTAACGCTAGCACCTATCTAATTCATAACTCTAATCACAAGTTTTTGCCAACGAAAAAATAATATCTTAACAATCGATAATTATTTTATTTATGTATATAGATGACAACATGAATCACTCTCCTATTTATAGCTTTGCTAGAGTGGTTATCTTTTATAAAATCATAACATTTTAATGAAATTATTATTTTAATAGAAGTGTTGGAAGCATTTTCTCTTCAACATTACATTATGAAGTTTGAATGTGAGGGGACATGGTGGAAGATAAGTTAAATAATTTTGTGCTAACATATGTGTTTATTGATCATTAATTGTTTATTCTAAGATTTAATGTGTTTGTATTTATTTAGTATTGTCCATTTTTAGTTTTTATGTTTTGATAGTAATTTTTTTGTGTTTTGGTTATCATTGTTTTTGGATTGTTTGTTCTCCTCTGCCATTTCGCTTTTATTCCTTGTTCTCTATTCTTCGCTCGATCTAAGGTTACAATGAATTTCATGGTTATTTGTAGAAATGTAAACTCTATATTTTTCATATAAATATTTCGAGAGTGCTTTTATGGACTTCTTCAACCCTTGATTTTATGTTCGGGGTTATGGTGTTCTTATGGTCAGATTTCTCACTTATTAATATGTATTGATGTACGTGTTGATATAATCTTAATATAAATTTAAGAAGTCTTTATGTACATTAGTCTATTTTTAAAAATCATTGATAAAATAATACATTAATAAAATAAACCAAAAGATAAATCATTTTACACAAAAGTGGCATTAAAGTTATAAGAACAAAAAATTATTATTTTCCGGATCATCCCCATGCCTAAAATGAAGAGATGTTCTCCTGCCTATTTGTCGTCCCGTTATGGGCTTCACATTCATTGTTGGTCAAATAGTATTCTACTTAACAGGCATTGACCATATTTGTTAAATTTAATTACCATTGTTTCAGATTGTAGACAATGTTTTGCGAAACACGGGTCCAAAACTTTAGATTTGGACACGGCCATCAATAGAATAACAATGAAAACGGGATTTTCTTATAGAATGCATAGATTACTGAGTACCACAATACCATTAGACAAGGGCATCGGAAAGCAGACTAAGAAAATATTGGAGCAATATAGCTTTCACAAGTGTTTGTAGTGGAATTCAGTCTAAGAAAATATTGGAGCGATATAGCTTTCTCAAGTGTTTGTAGTGCAATTCAGACTAAAAAAATCTTCTAGCGATATACCTTTCACAAGCGTTTGTAGTGCAACTCGCCGAATGCCCCTGATTTACACGGGATCCTAATTAGGTTGGGCAGTGCGGACAGTAGCACCATCATCAGCAGCAACATTGTTTTTAGATGGGGTTGGCGAAGCTAAACATTGGCACTAAGAACTCTAATACTGTTTTCCACATAGTACTTAACTGTTTATCAATTTCAAAACCAACCTCAAGCTATTGATATCATGCAAGAGAACAGATTTATCCATGTAAGAGAAAAAAATTACATAGGCAATAATCTAAACGCGGTATACAGATTTGAGGAAAATGTCAAATGCTGATTTTAGTGTTAATAATGTGCTCTTATAAATTGGGAACATGAGTTTCCTTCGGAAAGTAGGTCGAACGTGCAATTGTATCGCCATAAATTGGAAATGTACAATGGGTCTTCGTAGTTAATGATGTTTTCGGAAATCCCATGAAAATGGAAAATCTTTTCGAGATAGGCCCTAGCCACTGACCTCACTATGTAAGTGTTCATGACAGATAAAAAGTGAGCCACTTTAATTAATCTATGAATTCTGACCATAATATTGTCGTGGTGGTATGAAGATATTGGAAAACCTAAAGTAAAGTCCACGAAAATCACGTCGCATTTCCACTCAAGAATAACATGTGGATATAGAAGACCGATAGGATACTCATGCTCGGACTTCACTCTCTAGTACTCTTAAAAATGATCCAAAAATCTAACTATTATATCACATGCCTCAAGCCCAACCAAATATAATACCTATCGCAAGTCTACGTACATCTTCTTCACCCCTAGATTGGCTTAATAAGGTCATATAGGAACTCGAAAAAAATACGTTGAACATCCCTCCGTCATAAGGAATTTAACTAGCAATAAGTACGTGAAATGTACGATGGAAATCTTGAAGGGGATTTATTGAGGAAGTCAAATTGGAGGGAGAGAAACAATGGGAGAGGAAGAGAGCGATGATGATGGGTTCGAGAGAAGACTAAGTAAGAGGAAAGTGGTTTTGTGGATAAATGGGGAAGTGTACTGTTTGTGTAGAGTCATAGCACCCCCAAATGGTGTGATTGTGAAGTGGGGCATTTAGTTTGATTGCACAACATGGGACCATCTCTCAAGCTATGGGACTTGCAAAAATTGAGATGGACCTCTGGAGAAAGCCAGTTCTTGCTTCCTATTCTACCTGTCACAAGCTACTTGATCAAGGGGAAGAACCTATTCTATCATAATCTAATCATTCCAAGGGGACAAAGAGAGAGAGAGAGAGGATGAAAGAGCCTACACTAAGCGGTGATACACCAGAAAAGGAAGTGGTTGAATCACAAATTTGAATTCTTGAAGTGGAGAGAGATGAGCAGAGGAGAGGGTGGACAAAATGCACCACAGACAAGAGATAGATTTCACACGAACACCACTTCAAAACCCATTAAGCACGGCTCCCGAAACTAAAACAAACATCGAGTATGCATAGTATACCTGCAACAATGAGACATAACAAGAGACAACAAAATAAGCCAAGGATGGACAGATGCATCATGAAATAGATTTTATTTCTCCAAAATGTAACACGTTACATCATCGGTGGGCAAGAGGCAAGAAAACACCATTACAAAGCCATGGGAGGAGGCTTAGACTCCGCATTCTACCCTAAGGAAGAAAGAGAGAGGGGGTAGAGGAGAAATAATGACCAACCTTTGAATATGCCCCTTCATTACAATATATAGGAAGAACAAGAGAGAGGATGGAAGAATTCGAATCTGCTTCAACCACCTTGAGATATGCATTGAATCCTTCTTTGAAAGCTCAACCACCATCAATCAATGCCCTCTAAAATCCACCTACAATCTGTCAATTCTAGTTCCCTATGTCTACTTGGCGTGCTAAGGAAGAAGAATGGTGGATCAAATTAAATCTAATTTGGTAGTTGAAGAAATCAGATTTTGTATTAATGGCCTAGAAGACATTTTCCCATTTTCACCCACTAAATCCTATTAAGAATGATATTTTATGTTTCCATGGCATATAGGGTGTCGAGACGTTTCCAAAAAGTCTTCTCCCAGGACAAATATGAGTTTCCAGTCAGAAGATATGGCCATCTAAATATTAGGGTTGCAGGCGCACCATGTTTAAAGAGTTTGTCCATACCGGGTCCACATGGCAGCCTTGCGCATCTTAGAGATTCGGCTCCTTCCTTATGCTCTTTAAATCGCATCAGATTGACACGTGGTGGCTTCCACGAGCTCCTTGGGATTCTTTGTATTTTCCTAAGTCTCTTTGCTTAGTTGGGCCAAAAGTCTTACCCTAGACACATGGAGGCTTGACACTTGTTTGGAAACCTACCCCAAATTTTAATTTTGAAGTAGCACCGTACTTACAATTGGCTCCCTTCACCGCTTTGCGCTCTACTTTGAGTATTCAACCCCCCGACTCTATCCCTTTTTTGGACCTGGGATACATGGAAGGCCCGTGCTCATTTGAAAACATGATTTGGATTTTACCTTTGAAGGAGCATAGGTAAGACACATGGCGCCTTCCGCCCGCACTCTTATAATTAACTAATTTAGGCTCACTTCTAAATTTGACCTCTTTTGACCATTGGCCACGTGGAGGGCTGGCACAAGTTTGAGTCTCCGCCTTGGGCTCCCATCTTGAAATTGTGCTAAGATGACATGTGTTTCCTTCTACTTGTTCAGAATTTTCAATGGCCAACTCTATCATTTTTGGGCCTGGGACACGTGGAAGCTTCGCGCTCATTTGAGTCTACCCTTTTGAGCTTAATCTTTGGAGATGCACCAATGAGGCACATGGAGGCTTCCACTGATTCTTCCATACTTAGCCAATTTTGGGGCTCGTTCTAAATTATTTGTAGATCTGAAGACTTTGAACCTTTTCTCGTTCCTCTCCCGAGAGATTTTGGTTTAGTTGACACTTTGTTTTCCTCCTTCTGAGACCCTACCGATAGATCAGAGATCAAATAAAGAAATATTCGAATGTATTCAATGTTTGTGTACAAACAAAAGATAAGAGCCATAAATAGGCTACAGGAGGTGATGAATAGTAATAATTGTCCACTAACAAACAAATGACATTAAACTAATGCTAACATTCCCCCCCTTATTACATTGTTCATACAAAGATACATTTCTTGATGATAGGTCCCCCCTTAATGAGAACACCGCAAAGAGGGTCTTCACACGAGCATGTGCCTACATGGTCTCGATTCACATGGTTTTTCTAAGGTTGACCATAAACCTAGAGGGACAGGAGCACTTTCCATTGTGTTCACCTCGGTGGTTTTACAGGATTACCACGAACCAAGAGGATGATACCTCGGTGGTTTTACAGGTTTACCATGAACCAAGAGGATTTTACCTTAGTGGTTTTATAGGTTTACCATGAACCTAGTGCAAGTACCATGTGCTGCTTTCAGTGCTTTTCTGTTCCCCATGACGCTTTTCAATTTAGGAGGTCCCAAACAGGAAACTATGCAACATCTGCACTTTATTGAAAAACAACAGAACAACCAACACAAAACTGAAATAAACAAACCAAAATTGAGGAATTGGTCCTCAATACCTTATTCACCACAATATCTGTTGGTGGCCTCGTCGCTTGTGGCTTGCAAGAGGTCGTTGGATTTCCTCCAGCCTCCATTTTCCTCCATCCTCCTGTGTTGCTACTTACAGTACTAGAGATGATGTGAAGCCAATCTCATCAACAGCTTCCTCACTCTCATCAGAATCTTGTGGATCTTCTATATGAGTAGTATTAGCTCCATTGTGTTTTATATTTCCTTGTAGAACATCTCTTGCTCAGCTATGATAGTTCCACATTGTATGACCTTTCTTCTGACAATAGTGGCATTCAATCTCTTGTTTAGGCCCTTGTTTATTTTTATCTGATCGCCTGTGAAATTTTCTATTTGTGGAATAAAGTGCATGCACTTGTTGAGTATCACCTTGTGCATCCTTGTCATTTATGCATTTTTCCTTTGTGAGAAGAGCTGCGATCATGTCATCTAAAGATTTAGACATTTGTATTTGGTCGAGAGTAAAAAAACATTGCTTTGTATTTGGAAGATAGATCTGTTTAATAGGATAGATTTGGCATCCTCGTCTTCTATCACGGCTTTGACTTCGCTAGTTGTCGAAGCAGAGACCGAAGATTATTAATGTGGCTAGACATAAAAATGCTTTCTTCCATTTTGAATCTATATAAGCTGAAGCTTTAGGAAAACTTCGCTTTCACTGCTTTCGCTCCAAATAATCGATTTAAATTATCCCACATGTCCTTGGAAGATTTATTGAGATCAACATGATGGAGTTAAGAGTTAGAGAGAGCAAGGCCAATAATGGCTTTTGCTTTATCATCTTTGCACTGTCATTCTACTAATTTGGTGGTGTCAGTGGGCTTTTTCTCTTTCCCATCTACTATGCCCCATAAGTTTTTATGCATAAGTTGCATTTGGATCTTCACCTTCCATGTATGAAATTTTAACCCCGAGTATTTTTCCAAGTGAATGTCCATAATAACTACTAAAGAAAAAAATGGTGAAGTAGGAAGTAAATTACCAGTCAGGACTCTCTGTCATATGTTCCACACTTCTCCATTGTCTACTTTAATGTGGCACACACGTGAACTCAATAGGCTTGTGAAGGCACTCCTTTCCAACAATCTTCTCTCTATTCGACCTTCCTTTGTCTCTAGTTTCTATTGTTGCTCATATACTTTGTGTATTGAATGGAAGAGAAACACGGGGAGAAGACTTACTTCTTATGCCAACATTGCAGGTCCTTCAAAACTCCAAACAGATTGCCAAAGAGCAACGTATCTGCAGAATGTTTCATGTTTTGTCAAAAATGCCACTAAGCAGGTCATTCCAATTTCCAGTATGCACAAATATATGTGTCAAACATAGGATTTAAAATGCCAACATAGGGCACGAGCAGGGTAATCCACGCAGTTCAAATAATAGTAAAATGTCAAACTACTTTTCCACGCAGCAAGTTTCCTCCAGATCGCTTTGCTCAGTTTGGGTGATACCAATGTTCGAATGGAGTGATAATCAATTTCTAGTATGTGCTTTCCCAATGTGGTAACCAAATTTCTTTGCCAACATGGTTTTTAACCTCCCTCAAACTCTTGATCATTGAATTTTCTTGTGCAGAGGTAAAGTTCTCCTTGGCCGCTAGTAGCCAAAATAGGTCTTCACGCAGGTGCTAAGGCTAGAAGACAAGACAGGTCCTCACGATGCTAACACAGTCCTCCACTCATGCCTACTATGATACTAATGATAGATCAGAGATCAAATAAAGAAATATTTGAATGTATTCAATGTATGTGTATCAAACAAAAGAGAAGACCCATATATAGGTTGCGGGAGGTGATGGATAGGTATAACTGTCCACTAACAAACAAATGTATTAAACTAATGCTAACACCTACTTCTCCATTTTAGTGTCTCGTTGTTGCCTGATTGTTGATTTGAATGCGATTTCTCTTGTTTCTCATTTGAGGGGTTGTGTTTGATCAATTTTCCTGGGAGGGCAAAATTAAGATAATAGTACCCTCGAATAGTGACATGACAATAACGATGTTGTAGTTCAAAAAGGAGAAAATTCATGTTGTGTAAAACACTAAGGAAAGCGTTTCACGATATATATCATAATGTAAGGACCGGTGTGAAAGTACTCTTGAAGAAAATAATTGTTTGAAAATATACATTCCCTAGAACTTTTTAGTGACCTTTTTAAATTTTAAGTTAGAGCAATTAAAAATAGAAAGGTAATGTAAAAAAACTCATTAAAACTTGAGCACACCCAAAAGATGGACATAAGAGAGTAATTATCTACTGAACATACTTTGTGTTTTTTTGAACTTATTATTTTATAGTTGAATGATGTTTTATTTGGTTTTGAAAAGGGAGCGTTTCATATCAAAGAATATAATTTGGTTGATTTTTTTGGATATTATAATTTGCTTATACTATAATCTCTCTCTCTCTCTCTCTCTCTCTACTTTTCAAAAATTATAGGTTAGCTAAATCTGAAGATTGTTAGAAGTTAGACTTTCAAATCTGAATTTTTTCACAAAGAAACACGACCAGTTTTATATTTGTGATCACTATCGCATGTGAGCTTAAACATTAGCACAAATGAAGGTCCTTTCTTGTTATTACACCAATTTTGCAAGGTATAAGTAATCCCTTTACTAATAATTTTTTACAAGAAAATGATTATTATATTGATTGTGAAGGTACTTGGATTATGTTCCAATTTGACCAAGAGATTGAAGCCCTACCGAGAAAGATAGATGCTATGATTTAATATCGGTCGATGATGGTGTCACCGCAATGTACTCGCTTTCCGATCCATGGTTTAGATACAAAGAAAATTTTATGACCGAGACCCTTATACAAATTGACTATCATTATTCCTTTGTGAAATGAGTGTACCCATAAATTTTACCTATTTGGATAAGCTTCTTATATTTACTTTCTCCATCCTAAATTTAGGTCACGATAGAAATTATTGTAGGCATAGGATGGATATATATATATATATATATATATATATATATATATATATAAAGACCATATAAGGAGTTCTAGTATGGGATACTTTTGTATTCAAAGTGAAGTTTCACTCGATAACATTGCCCATGATACATTATAAGTAAAAATTTAGATAGAGTAATATATAGAATCAACATAGGATTCATCATCAAGGAAAAATTTAGAGAGAGAAATATATAGACACGATGTGGTGATTCATATCTAAAAAAACATTTCATAGTTGATTCTAGAAATCATCTTATAATAAAAGGATTGATTCATCTATATGAAATTTTCATAGATGCAATCTATATACCATCGAACAAGAAAAGTTGTATTAGTAAATTGAAACTTGAAAGACAGGCATGTTGCACAAAAACATATGGCATTTAAAAGCCATATATACAAAAAATCTCCTCCATTGAATCCACTCTAGGGTAAGGACTACAAGTATATATGTGATACCCACATTTTACGCCATGTCATCCCACACCAAATCACTACACTTAACTATAAAATTATAACCAAATTTTTGATTCGATTAAATTAAATATGTTATTTAAATTGAATTACATTAATTACGGTTGTAAGGAAACATAAGCTCAATTATTTAATCCATCCCCCTTCATTAATCATCATTAATTTATTTCCCGTACTATTACGGTTTAATTTACCCTTAAAATTAATTTTATTTATTTAATTAATTTATCCCTACTTAAATCCCGTCTATCTTCCTTCCTTAAGCTTATAATAATTTAATCCAATTTTAATTAAAATATTTCCTAACTCCACTAGTTAATTTCACCCACTAATATTTATTTAAATTAATTTACGATATCTCCTAAGTTAACTTTAATTAATTTCCTAGTGTTGGTATCCAAATTGATTCTCCTTGGAAGCCAAGCAACATCACAGATATAACAACATACTTAGAGACAGAAAAATCATGGTACAAGTCATTTTGTATCCGAGGAGGGGATTCAACTGACTCTTTGTCACTTAGGCATTGGAGAAATGAATAACACCTTCATTAAGGATTTGATCTATCCTCACTACTTTAGGTCATGCCTTTCGACTAGGGTGAGAGGACCCATTTTGTAACCTTTGTTCGGTGAAGGACATGAAGAGATCCTTCTTTGCACAATTTTTAGGGGAACCTTGAGAAAATATGATCAATACACCACAATTTAACTCTCATGAGTTGTCACTTCTAAAGAATGGAGATATTTTTTGAGCAAGGTTCGGGTTACTAAAGACACTTAAAACCTTTTTGCTTCTGTATATTTTGGCAGTAGAATTTGTTCATTTGTGGATACACAACACAAACAAGGGTACTTCGGAAGGATTCATGGTTATTTGAAATTTTTGGTGGGGAATTAAGCAAGATCAAGTTGATTTCACTAGATCTTTGAGAACCTTTACAAAAATTGGAAAACTAACAGATATAATGCTTCAAAATAGCCAAAATATTCCTTCAAGTAGAAGGTGTGAATCAATGGAGGCCTAGATCTGCATGGTTTCAGACAATCTTTAAGAATTCAACATGAAGGCTCAAGCTAAAGACTCAATTAAACATTAACAACCCATGGTTCGTCATGCCTAAGATACAATCATAGGCATACAAACAATCTTTATCAACATAGTTGAAGTAAAATGATTTTAAATTGTTTATTTCATTACGGATGAAAGCTCTTCTCATAATGAAATTAGAAATGCCAAAAAAATAACACATGGATGAGATCTTATGTAATTCGGAGAGGTTTTAACATAAGATTGCAATATGAACATCAAAACCATTTGAAAGACATTCGAAATAAAAGAAGACAATTTTTCCAAGATCAACACATATTAATTCGTGATCTATTAGATTTATCAAAGACGGCGGGAAATTTTCTTGAACAATCTCAGAGCTTGTCAATGGTTTTACACTTGCAACCATCTTGATGTGATCAAATCTAAAACACAAGAGATTAACATGTTTCTTAGATGGTCTCTCAGGAAGATGGGCTTTCTCAAATTTTATCGTAAAAATTAACCCCCAACCATTTGCAAGAGTGTGCTCATTGCATTTATACAATTAACTCACTCACTCATCCAAAATTTCCTCCCAAAAAGAAGAATATTCGAGGAATCATTTACTTGTTACAAGTTTGTCCTAGAAAGTGATGTTTAACAAATTTACACCCAAAAGTTGCAAGGTGGACAAATCATGAACTGATCACATTTCTCAAAACCTCAACCATGACTGGGATTCCATGCCATAAATTTTTGATGCAGTCCTCCTCATTCTTTTATTCTATCGTGCGAGAAATCCCCTTTTTGATCATTTTCAGGTGGCTCCATATAGCTGGATCTGACAAGAAATCATGTTCACCCTCGAGAAAACACCTTGAGAAATGAGTGCCCTCACATGGATACCTACATTTTTTCCTCTCAGAAATGAGTTTCCTGGCATGGATTATTCTACATACCTGCACTGCGAGTTCGAGTCGACAAATGCAAAAGAAGAGCTAACAAAAAATTCTATGTATTTCCTGGGCACAACTACAAAGGTGAAGTCCATAGGCAGGTTCCCAAATGAGCGAGGGCCTTCCACATGTTTATAACCCTTGAGAATTGCATCGATTTCTAAAAAATAAGAGTATGGGAAATCCCAACGGAAACTTCTATGTGTTTTTTCGGCACAACTTCAAAGATGACGTTTAGAGGTGAGACCTCAAATGAGCGTAGGATCTCCACGTGCCCTGGGCCTAAGAAAATTTCCTTGTCCTTTGAAAAAGTCTTAGTATAGAGAGGAGCACAAGCAGGAGACTCCAAGTGTCTCTTCGGCGAATGTTTGATATGGTGCTAAAAAGCAGAGAGCATAAACATGTGCAAAAGCATCACCATGTGTCTTAGCCGGAAAAGCTGTTGGAAGCATTTAAGGATTAGAGGAAGGTGCCATGTGCCAGGGTGCGGGAAATCCTTCTCGGAAGTTGAAAAGTCTAAATATGGGTAGGACCAACAGAATATTCCACATGTCTCATCATTTTTTTCTTGTATAAATCTCTAAAGAAGGACTCTCAAACAAGTGTAGGCCTTCCATGTGTCTTGGCACGACAAAGTTACACTAGACACTTAAAAAATTCTAAGTATGGGAAGATCCAACGGAAACCTCCACATGTCCCTTCAGTGCTCTTTCAAAAGTAAAGTTCAAGGAAAGTCCCAAAATAGGGGTATGCCCTCCATGTGTCCCAGGCCTTAGAAAGTTTCTTGAGAAGTTTAAGTATAGAGAGGAGCCAGCGGAAGCCTCCACGTGTCTCCTTGGTGCAACTGTGAAGGTAGGACCCAAAGGTGGATCCTACCATGAGTGCAATCCCTCCATGTGTCTAGGGTCCGATAAAGTTAGACCGGCTGCTTGAAAAAGGTCTAAGTATGGGTAGGGCCAACGGAAACCTCCACGTGTCTCCTTGGCACAACTGTGAAGGTAGGACCCAGAGGCGGATCCTCAAATGAGTGTAGGCCCTCCACGTGTCCATGGTCTAACAAAGATTGACCGCTTGAAGAAAAGGCTAAGTATGGGTAGGTCCAGTGGAGACCTCCACGTGTCTCCTTGGCACATCTCCAAAGGTCAAACCAAGATGAAAATCCTCAAATGAGTGCAGACCCTCCATGTGGAAAATATTTGAATTGAAATGGGCCAAAAACCTTCAAAATGCTCCGGCAACATGCCTCTCCACTTCCAACTTTTGATGTGGGCCCCATCGGAGTTGCAACTCACTTTTATACCTTTACATCATTTGAAAATAGAGATTAAAAACTCCAAAATGCTTCACCGGCATGTTTATCCTCTTTGACTTTTCAAATCCGACTCGAATATGTAACGTTAATTTTTCCCCTGTGAAGTTGCGGATCATTTTTAACTTTTCTTCCTCTTACAAAAAGGTAAAAACTGCAACATCCTACGGCGACTCTCCTCTCCATCTTTGGGGTCAAAGTAAGAATTTTTCCTGCCACTTCATATCTATTGAATAGCCAATTAGATGTCATCTGGGCGCGGGGCCGATTTGTTACTTTTTATAAATGTGACAAAAGTGACAAGTTTCACCAAAAAGACCCGTCAGCCGCATCTAGTAAGCAAGGACCATGTTTCCCACAGATGATGGGACAAAAATTGACATTGAAAACATGAATGTGGAAAAATAAAAGGAAGGGGAGACCCCGAATTCATGGCCAAATTACAAATTCTTTCTCATGGTCAAAGAAATGGAAAACAATATCTGGACACAATGTGATCCTCGACCAAAGGAAAGGACTGACCATGGCAACCAGATGAAGGAAAAATATTTCACGCATCGATACGGGGAGACAGAGAGAACTTCAAATCATGTTGACTGAATCATTTTGAACAAATATGGTGAGATTAAATTGAGTACAACATCAGCTCTGAATCGAGGATGGGCACTTCATGGGAGTGCCGCAAGAACAACAAACTGACCATGTTGCAAAAATAAATTGGGCAATGATTAAAAAAATCCTACTGAGTAGAAAGATAATAACAAAATCCCCTAAGATGAACCGAGAAACTAACAAAACTGGTCACTGGGGACCATGAAAAACTGAAAAAAAAAACACGAAGACAAAAAAATAAAGTATCGTACACTGTATAATGGTGCATGTCTTGATTTTGAGAAATCGATCAAGGAAATGTTTTAAGCGCATGCCATCAATAGGAAACTCAAGCAATTCCCCATCTAAGTAGGAAAAATGTGTGCTCTCCAATCCGAATGTCAATAGAATCGAGCCCATCCATAATGCATGAAACGTTCCATGCTTTCCTTATCCTCATGTCTACTATCCCATAATAGCATCGATCTCCCACACTTTGAAAGATCTTGGATTCACCTTTTTATCAAATAACTTCTTGAATTTCTTCGTAAACTTCACATGTCTTTCATGGGAGTCTCTTCTCTTCTCATCTAATTCCATAATTTGATTTATACGAGCATCATAGGGATTGACCTCCTGGTCATCTAATTGTTGGATAAAATGGTAAGAAGATAATTTCATATGTAGGGGAAAACGAGCTTGAGTTCCATATACCAATTAAAACAGGATTTTTCCAATATCCCTTTTAACAACTATTATATCAGCCCAAACATCAAATTTAATTTTCTCACCGCACTTTTATTTTTTTAAGTCCAAGGTTCTCCTGATTATCTTCAACATATTATTATTACTTGATTTTCCTTGTCCATTTCCTTGGGGATTGTAATTAGAATCATATGCTAAATTGATCCCATATTCATGACACATGGCTACCAAAGGTTTATCTTGAAATCTCATAGCATTCTCAGTAACTATCTTAGCAGGTACTCCAAACCTGCAGATTATATGATTTAAAATGAAGTCCATGGAAATTTGGTGAGTTGCTTTCTTCATGGGGACTGCGTCCACCCACTTGGTGAAGTAATCAGTAGCCACTAATATCCACTTGTGGCCTACACTCAAAGAATCTAAAATCTCACCAATTAGTCCCCACTTTGCTTAAATGGGGCTTGATTGATCCAGTTGCAGTAAAGGGAGGGAGCATAAAGCTTTCAATCTTCCTAAAAAACACTAATAACTCTCACACTTTCTTATCAATAGAGTTGTGTCTTTAAAAAGAGTTGGCCACCAAGTAAACAACCCTTAATATTTTATGAGTGTGACTCTTCTTGCAAAATTCCCCCCAAAAACTCCATGGAAATCATCAATTAATTTTGGGCCTTCATCTTCAGTGATACATCTCAAAAGAACTCCCTCAGGGTTCTTCCAAGATAACCCATAATTAGTGATGATGTATTTCTTGGAGGCTAACTTAAGTTCTCTTTTTTATTCTTAGTTAAATACTCGGGGTATTGTAGATTTTTGTGATAAAAAAATAATATCCTTGTACCATTTAGAATTTATCAAAATTTTAAGGGTATTCAACCTTTCTTCTTCAATTTCATTTACCTTAACTGTTTGTAGGTTGCTCTCTACCATAAGATTTGTTAGGTCCAGACCTCTAACCAATTTCGTAGTTTGGATATCCATGTTATATTCTTGCAACTTATTTACCCATCATGATCTTCTTCTTGAAATTCTCATCTACGATAGGATATCCTTA
This sequence comes from Taxus wallichiana var. yunnanensis, assembly GCA_018340775.1. NCBI lineage: Eukaryota > Viridiplantae > Streptophyta > Pinopsida > Cupressales > Taxaceae > Taxus > Taxus wallichiana. Next base: position 239,400,159 of record CM031233.1, read on the forward strand.
ACCATGGTATAAGAAACATAAACAATGACTTTAGAACTCAAAATATAGGGCTCAAGATTTTTTCACTCGACCAAAGAAAAATCCTATTTCTCGATGATAGTATACTACATTTATACCCCTTGTAGTGCTTTACTAAAGAAATCAATTGTCCTTTCAGGTCATTAATCATCGTTTTGTAACAGGACATATTCAATGGTATTCTTTCAAGTAAAGAAAAAAATTGTAAAATCCTTATTATAATCAAAGCAGCCGCTAAAACAGGGGCATTCTTCAATGATTCCTTAATCCCAGTAAAGGCTTGAATAGCTACTTCTTCCCATTTGATACTCTGATCCTTCTTCAACATATTAGTGATTGGGATAGTCAATTCAGAAAAGTTAGAAATAAACCTCCTAATGAAATTTATCTCGCCCAAAAAAGGATTGAATTCCCTATTTGGTTCTTGGAATATGAGCTTTAGTAATGGATTCCACTCTCTCAGACCAATCATTACTCCTTTTGACAAAATGTGTCTAAGCAGCTTTGCCTTTTGAACCCCAAAATGACATTTCTTAGGGTCCAGTGAGATACCATATTCCTGCATCTTATCAACATTTTTCTTAGTGTTGCAGTGATCATTTCTCTTCTGGAGAAATCCGTCACATCATCGTGATACACAACAATGAAGTCATTTATATATCCTGATAATGCTACATCCATTTCTCTTTGAAAATTTTCTCCATCATTCATTAGGCCAAATTACATCTTTACATATAGATAAGTACCCCATGGGGTAGTGAAAGCAATTTTGATTCTTTCTTATTGCTTCACAACTACACTGGTTATACCGGAAAAACCATCCACAGTAGATAACAATTTTGAAACTCAGTAACTAACTAAAACATGTTATCCATATTTGGCAAGCGATATTTATCCTTGATTGATTCCTTATTTAAGTTTCTAAAGTCCACACACAACCTTATGTCCCCATTCTTCTTTCTAACAGGTACCAAGTTTACTACCCATGGTGAGTACCTTATAGGCTATATAATTCCTCCATCCCTTAAATTTTTCAATTCTTCTTGTATTTTTAGGAAAGTATGGGATTAATTAGTCATTTTCTTTTCCTTAATTGCTTGGCATTAGCTTCGAGGGTAGTTCATGTTGAAAAGGTCTTCCTTGTATGCTTTCGATTCGAATATGACCAAACCAACTAGTCTTGGTACTTTTTTAGAAATTGGACATATGATTGATTTTCTTCTTTGTTCAATTTATTTCCTAGCCATATTCTCCTAGTGTTATCCTTTTTGTCTAGTTCATATTCTTCAACATCTCTCGACACCGATAATGGTCTATTTACAATGCGTTAGCACGATCAAAATTTGATTCTATTGTAACCAACCCTCTGGGAATAGTATTAGTCTTCAATCTGAATAATGTCCTTATCAAATGAGGCCTCCTTTCCTTTATCTTCACAAACCATTGGTTCCCAATCTACACTTTGATTGGAAAATTCTCCTTTATTTTGCAAAAAACCTTTGGACTTGAGCATCATCTTCAAATACCTGCCAATGCTCAATATTGTGTGATGAGATAGCTCTGGTCAATATTTCAACATCATATTTAAAATAAGGAGACATTGTATAATTTTCAAACTTTGATCCCAATAATGCCAATTTTTCTGCTACAATATTATAGCTCCTACCATGATGTATTATATTAAAAGAATAAATTTTTTTAATGAAGTCCCAAACTACATGCTTATACAATTTCATTATTCGATTCTTTGTAGCATATAACTTTATGAATTTTTTAAAGATTAACTATAAATCTCCTTCAACAATAATGTATCTAATACCATATTTCAATGCATCCTTAGAGTTAAGAGCAGTGCTTCATACTCAACAATATTGTTTGTGCACTCAAAATTGAGTTTACAAGAAAAATTAAACTCCTCTTGGCTTGGAAATATCAAGACAATACTCGACACCATTACCAGATCTAGAACATAATCCATCAAACACTAAATTCCAAGAAGAACCAACCTTCTTAGGATACTTGCACTCATCAATTTTATACTCCTTACAATCAACATATCCCATAAAGTTATTGACATCAACATATGTGTGTAATACTTCATAAGAAGCATTGTTAGGGTCCTCCATGAGATGTAACATTTTCTTTTCACCATATAACTTCACAAGGCTTCCCTCAATTTGTATGGTTGCATAAGACATGTCCATTTACACACTTCCACCCACACTAGCTACCCACTTTTTGGATAATAACATCCCCCATTTAGCAGGACAATCCATAATGACCACATTCAAGGTTAAGTACTTGCCCGGATACAATGCCAATTACACTACTAAAACCTTGACATATCCAACTATTGGCACCTTTTTAGAATCCATGGTAGTAAATTTCCCATAAGATGGTGTTACTTTGATATTTAACTCATTCATGACATCAATAGGCATTACATTACATGAGGCTCTGAATCAAACATATAGTTATGTAAAAATTTATCCTTAATAATCAAAGTAGTAAAAATGGATCCACATTCAGAGAGACTCAATCAAAGAAGTTACCAAATAAACCTCAGGTGGTTCACCAAATTCATCCAATGCTTGTGGTTTTTCTAATTCTACAATTGTAGGAGGAACTTCTACATTGTTTACCCTGGTGATCTTTTCTTCCTTAAGCCCCAAATACTCAAACAAATTCTTTTTATGCTTAGGGATTCTAAGCAATTCAACAATATGAACACTAATATTGATTAGACTCGAGATTTGGGCTATGTCACAAGGAACATAGTTGGGTAAGGTAGTATTAGGAGGAAGGTTTACAAATTCATCGATGGCATGGTTTTTTTCACGGGTCGAGCATGGGGAGGAACACAAGTTTTATTTGGGGTGCAAAGCCTTTTCCAAGTGCATATTTTTAGGGTTTTCCTTAGGGATACTAGTAAGAACGAGAATTTTTGTTTGGCTTGTGGCCCTACACCTTGGCAACCTTATTCTTGGTATTATATTATTTTTCTTGGGAAACTACTACATTCATTAACGATTGTCTGTCCTCTTCTAAAGGAATTCCTCCATCATACTTTTTAATTATTAATTCCCTTAAGTACTCAAAATCATTACTAGGCAAATCAAAAGCTTGTACCATATCAATTTCAAAAGTATTAGTTAAAGGAAGAGGTAATACCCAATGGATGTAATCCCAAAAATTTTCAACAGTTCTTGAACATATTATCTCGTTTGAGGTCACTCCCATTTGTGAACTATTAGAGATCTCCATCATGCATGTATCATTATCCTGTCTCATCATCATCAGCTTCCTCAAATTCTTTGTCTTCATCGCATAGGGAATGGGGAAAGAAACATCTATCACACCACTCCATATCATGGACCTCTTCCACAATAACAACTCTGGAAGCTAAAGGATGAAGCACCAATCTATTTTCCCGAGTTGGGGTTGTCTATTTCTTGATCCCATGAGCCCTTTACCCATGACATCTGATCTATGATCACCTCGGGATGATCTACAAATATTTCTTGACCTTGTGGCTTATTATAACCTTAGGAACCTATTCCAATCCCCTTCTCTTCTCTAGCCAATTTATAGGATATTTCCTTAAGAGCTCTAACCAAATTTTTTACAAACTCCTCCAGATAAAAATACTTACTTGACTGAGGCTTCTCTAGATTGATTAGTTTGATACACTCTCTCTTAGGAGGCTTATAAAATACTTTGATATTGTTTTCAATGTGCAAAGCCATGGTGAAGGCCTTCCTCAATGTTCCCTGGGTTCTTATCTCTCAAGTAATAAGTAGCCTTCTTATCAAAAGCATTAGAATATTTTATCGGATAGGAAGCATTGCTTGGCCTTAGTATTATAGGTAGCCTATTCGGGGTCTTATTGAACCAAGTATTGAAGTCACCGAAAGATTCATTAGGATTATTCTTAATATTTTAAAATTCGGACAAATTAAACTCCGGGATTTTTCTTATCCCCATATTGCAATATAAAAAGATTTTTCATTTCGTCTAAGAATCTATTGAGCTATCTCGGCAAATAGTTATACCAATCACTTGCATCTTCCTCAAGAGTATGAATAAATAATTTTATATACACATACTCAAATTCAATCTCAAAGTCTTCCATCATATTAACTAAATTTTTTAAATGTTGATCGCGGTGATAGCATTATACCCTTGAAATTTAGGCGAGTCTATTTCTAACATCTTGTAGCACTACATTTGGATATCCACCAAACCTCATAACTTATAGAACCAAAAGTATTCACAACAAAAGGAGGTTTGGGGGGGGTGGGCCATATTTTATTTAGGAGGTGATCTTACAAGAGATACAAAATGATGAGGGACAAGGGGTCTTTGGAACATAGGAGTATAATTTTAAAAATGAATGTCCTCTAAATACTTTGTTTCATGGAAAACATTATAAAATTTGGAAAATATAGGGACATCGAGAAGAACACTTATCGAGACACAAATGAAATCCCCTACGAGATTGGATATTTTAGATCTATATAAATATTACCTAGTTAAGACTCACTTGAATAAGAATGGTAATCCTCAATCACAGGTTGATCACTTTTCACAATGGATAACTCTTTTCTTGATTCCCGATCTCCAACTATTTTCCAGACTCTTTTTCCTTTTGAATTTGTCTTTCCTAGTTCTAGAAAAAAAAAATTGGTAGGGTCTTAGGGAAGAAAGATCTTCTTCCTTCTATATTTGCAAATATTAGTTACTGATTTCACTTAATATAGGTTAAGGCACTTTGGTATTTATAAAAATTTAAATCAACACAGAGTCTCCACTAGGTATTTTCACCCTAGTTTGTGCAAATGCAATATAAATGACTTGTCAAATATCTATCAACACTTAATTCTGAAAAGCTTAGTAGATCTCGACCTTCCTTTACCAAAGTATTTATAACCGATGATATAAACTTAGTGCAATAACCACAAGAAATTAGAAATATTACACACATAACATGTAATCTTGCACAAATATTACAGATCTCAGCAAATTATGACTTTCAATCAATGTATTTGTACTTAAATCATGCAAGAAACATTACTGTGGTCGGTATGTGTACACATTTGTAAAAAATGAGTCCTGGAAAGCGGTGCCATTACGGTGTTGTTTCGCACAAATAGGTCTTGGTGTTCAAATAATCCCTGGCAACAGCACCAATATGGTGTTGTTGCCACACAAATAGGTCCCGATGTTCAAATAATCCTAAAAAGCGGTGCCATTACGGTGTGTTGTTTCACAAATAGGTCCCGAGTTCAAATAATCCCCGACAACACCACTAATCAATTATTGGTATCCAAATTGATTCTCCCTTGGAATTTGATCAACATCATAGATTTAACGAGATACTTAGAGATAGAAAAATCATGGTATAACTCATTTTGTAGCCTAGGAAGGGATTCAACTAACTCTTTGTCACTCGGGCTATGAAGAAATGGATAATACCTTCATTAAGGATTTGATCTATTCTCACTACATTAGGTCATGCCTTTCAACAAGGGTGAGAGGACATATTTTGTAACATATATTGGTGAAGGACATGAAGAGATTCTTCTTTGCACAATTTTTTAGGGAACCTTGAGAAAATTTGATCAATACACCACAATTTAACTCTTACGAGTTTTAGTTCTAAAGAATGGAGATATTTTCTAAACAAAGTTTAGGTTACTAAAGACACTTAAAACCTATTTACTTCTATATATTTTGGTAGTATAATTTGTTCATTTGTGGATACAAAGCAAAAATACGGGTACTTCAAGTAGGATGCATGATTATTTGAAATTGTTGGTGGGGAATTAAGCAAGATGAAGTTGATTTCACCAGATCTTTGAGAACCTTTACAACAATTGGAAAACTAACATACATAATGCTTCAGAATAGCAAAAATATTCCTTTAACTAGAAGGTGTGCATCAATGGATGCCCCGGATCTTCATGGTTTCACACAATCTTTAAGAATTCAACATGAAGGCTCTAGATAAAGATGCAATTAAGCATTAACAACCCCGATTCGTCACGCCTAAGATACACTCATCGGATTACAAATTTTTTTACCAACATAGTGGAAGTAAAATGATTTTAAATTTTTTATTTCATTACCAGATGAAATCTCTTCTCATAACGAAATTGAAAAGTCAAAAATACTAACATAGGGATGATATCTTGTGTGATTCAGAGAGGTTTCAACATAAGATTGCAATAGGAACATCAAAACCATTTGAAAGACATTATGAAATAAAAGCAAAGTAAATTTACCCATGATCAACATATATTAATTCAAGATCTATTAGATTTATTAGCAGGGGAAATTTTCTCTAAAAATATCAGAGTTTGTCAATGGATATACACTTGCAACTATCTTGATGTCATCAAATCTAAAACACAAGAGAATAACAGGTTTCTCAGATGGTCTCTCAGGAAGATGGGATTTGTCAAATTTTCTCATAAAAATTAACCCCCAACCATTTACAAGAGTATTCTCATTGTAGTTATCCAATTCACTAACTCACTCATCCCAAATTTTCCCCCCAAAAAGAAGAATATTCGAGGAATCCTTTAGTTGTTAAAAGTTTGTCCTAGAAAGTGAGTTTTAACAAATTTACACCCAAAAGGTTCCAAGTGGACAAATCATGAACTGATCACATTTATTTAACCCTTAACCATGACTAGGATGCCATGCCATAACTTTTTGACAGTCCTTTTAATAATTCTTTTATTCTATCATGCGAGAAATCCTCTTTTTAATCATATTCAGGTGGTTCCATGTAGCTAGATCGATAAGCAATCCTTTTCACCCTCGAGAATACACCTTGAGAAATGAGTACCCTCGCATGGATGCCTGCATTTGTGCCTCTCAAAAATGAGTGTCCTCAGATGGTTTATTCCACATACCTATGCTACATCCACGAAAACATCCACATCTTTCATTGGCGCAACTACGAAGGTGAAGTCTAGAGGTAGGTTCCCAAATGAGCACGAGTCTTCCACATGTCTAGAACCCTAGAGAATTGCATTAGTTTTAAAATTCGAGTATGGGAAGGCCCAATGAAACTTCCTCATGTTTTTTCTACGCAAATTCAAGATGAATTTTAGTGGCGGTACTTCAAACTAGTGCAGCTCTCCACGTGCCCTGGGCCCAAGAAAATTTCCTTGGCCTTTGAAAAATTATTAGTATAGAGAGGATCCAACGGAAGCCTCCACGTGTCTCTTTAGCACACATTTGATATGGTGCCCAAAACCGGAGACCCTAAACAAGTGTGGGCTCACCACGTGTCTCAATCAAGAAAAATTGTTGAAAGAGTTTAAGGATCAGCGGAAGGTGCCACATATGTAGGGTTCAAGAAAGCCTTCTTGGCCATTGAAAAATATAAGTATGGGCAGGACTAGCAAAATATTCCATGTGTCTCATTGGCACTTTTTGGTATGAAGCTCAAAAGAAGGAATCTCAAACAAGCGTGGGCCTTCCACGTGTCTTGGGTCCGATAAAGTTTCACCAAACACTTGAAAAATTATAAGTATGGGAAGATCTAGTGGAAACCTCCACATGTCCCTTTGGCGCTCTTTCAAAAGTAAAGTTTAGGGGCAGGTCCCCTAATAGGTGTGGGCCCTCCATGTGTCCCAGGCCTTAGAAAGTTGGTTGATAAGTTTAATTATAGAGAGGATCTAGCAGAAGCCTCCATGTGTCTCCTTAGCACAATTGCGAAGGTAGGACCCAGAGGTGGACCCTCAAATGAGTGTAGGCCATCCATGTGTCTGGGTCCAACAAAGTTACAAATCTCTGCTTGAAAAAGGTCTAAGTATCAACAGGGCCAATGGAAACATCGAACTTGTCTCCTTGGTGCAACTGTGAAGGTAGGACCCAGAGGCGGATCCTCAAATAAGCACGGGCCCACCATGTGTCCATGGTGTGAAAAATTTACTTGACCACTTGAAGAAATGGCTAAGTATGGGTAAGGCCAATGATAACCTCCACATGTCTCCTTGACGCAACTCCAAAGGTCAAACCGAGAGGCGAATCCTTAAATGAGCGCGAGACCCTCCACTTGGAAAATATTTGAGTTGAAATGGGCGAAAAACTTTAAAATGCTCTAGCGACCCACCTCTCGATTCCAACTTTTGATGTGGGCCCCATGAGTCGCATGACTCAATTTTATACCTTTACATAATTTGAAAATAGAGCTTGAAAACTCCAAAGTGCTCCGCCGACCCACTTCCCGCTTTGAATTTTCAAATGCTTGACTCAAACATTTGACATTACTTTATCCTCTATGGATTTGGGGATCAATTTATAACTTTGTTCCTCGTACAAAAAGTAAACAACTACAAAATCCTCTAAGTAACCCACCTCTCCATCTTTTTCTTGAAAAACGACCACGTTTCCATATTTTTGGTAAAAGTAAGAATTTTGCCTCACGCTTAATATCTGTTGAATAGCCAATTAGATGCCATGAGGGCCATGGGGCCAATTTTGTGTTTTTTACAAATGTGACAAAAGTGACAAGTTTCACCAAAAAGACCCACTAGGCCACATCCAATCAAAAAGGACCATGTTTCCACGGATGATGGGACAAAAATTGACAGTGAAAACATGAATGTGGAAAACTAAAAGGAAGGGGCGACCTTGAATTCACACCCAAATTACAAATTATTTCTCATGGATAGAGAAATGGAAAACAATATCTGGACTCAATGTGATCCTTGACCAAAGGAAAGGATTGACCATGGCAACCAAATGAAAGAAAAATCTTTCATGCATCAATACAAGGAGATAGAGAAAAATTCAAACCATGCAGACTGAGACGTTTTGAACAAATAGGGCAAGATTAAATTGAGCACCAACATCGGCTCCGACTTAGGGATGGGCACTCCTTGCGAGTGCCACAAGAAAAAAGACCAAACCATGTGCCAAAAATCGATCTGGAAATGGAGTAAAAAACAATCCTCGAGAGCAGAAAAACAATAACCAAATCCCCTAAGATGGTGAGAAACCAACAAAACCTGGTCACTAGGGACAAGGAAAAATCAAAACAGAGAAAAACATGAAAATAGAGAAAAAAAAGAGATTGTACATTGTATAATGGTGTGTGTCTTTATTCTAATAAATCAGTCAAGGAAATGTTTCAAGTGCCTTCCATTAACATGGAACTCAAGAAATTAGCCATCTAAGTATTTTAGGAAAAAGGTTTGCTCTCCAATCTGAATGTCAATAGAATAAGGGCCCATCCATAATGCATCAAAATTTCCATGCTTTCCCTTATCCTCATGTCTACTATCCCATAGTAGCACCAGATCTCCCACACTGAAAGCTCTTGGATTCACCTTTTTATCAAATAGCTTCTTCAATTTCTCCCTAAACTTCACATGTCTTTGGTGGGACTCTCTTCTCTTCTCATCCAATTCCACAATTTGATTTATATGAGCATCATAGGGATTGACCTCCTAGTCCTCTAATTGTTGGATAAATTGGTAAGAAGATAATTGCATATGCAGGGGAAGTAGAACTTGAGTTCCGTATACCAAATCAAACAGGATTTTTCAAGTAGCCCTTTTAATAGTGATTCTATTAGCCCAAACTACAAATTTCAATTTCTCACCCCACTTTTGTTTGTTTAACTATAATTTTATCCTAATTATCTTCAATGATTCTTATTACTTGATTCTACTTATCCATTACCTTGGAAATTGTAATTGAAAGCATATGCTAAATTGATCCCATATTCATGTCACATGGCTACTAAAGGTTTATCTCAAAAGCTCATAGCATTATCAGCAACTATCCTAGAAGGTACTCTAGACCTACATATTATATGATTTAAAATGAAGTCCATGACAATTTGGTGAGTTTCTTTCTTGGTGGGGATTTCCTCCACCCACTTGGTGAAGTAATCAATAGCCATTAATATCCACTTGTGGCCTGCACTTGAAGAATCTGAAATATCACCAATGAAGTCTATTCCCCACTACTTAAATGGGGCTTCAATTGATACAGGTTACAAAGGGAGGGAGCTTGAAGCTTTCAATATTCCTAAAAACACTTGACAACTCTCACACTTTCTTACTAGCAAAGTTGTGTCTTTAAAAAGAGTTTGCCACAAGTAACCAACCCTTAAGATTTTATGAGCTCGATTATTCCTGCAACCCCACAAACTCCATGGAAATCATCAATTATTTTTGGGGCTTCATCTTCAATGATACATCTCAAAAGAACTCCATCAGGGTTCTTCCAAGCTAACCCATAATTAGTGATGATGTATTTCTAGGAGGGTAACTTAACTGCTCTTTTTTATTCTTACTTAAATACTCAAGGCATTGTAGATTTTTGAGATAAAGAATAATGTCATTGTACCATTTAGAATTTATCAATTTTACAAGAATATTCAACCTTTCTTCTTCAACTTCATTTACCTCAAGGGTTTATAGGTTGCTCTCTGCCATAATCTTTGCTAGCCCAGGACCTCTAACAAATTTTGTAGTTTAGATATCCATGTCATATTCTTGCAACTTAGTTACCCATCGACATCATTTACTTGAAATTTCCATCTCGATAGCATATCCTTAACCAAGGTATGGGGAACATAAGTAATGACATTAGAACTTAAAATATAGGCCCTGGAGACTTTTGTGGATCTGACCAAAGCAAAATCTTGTTTATCCATGATATTCTACTTCAGTTCTTCCCCTTGTAGTGCTTTACTAAAGACATCAATAGGCCTTTCATATCCTTCAACATCCTTTTTATAATAGGACAAATGCAATGATATTCTATGAAGCAAAGGAAAACATTTGGAAGCCTTCTCATAATTAGGAGCTACTAAAATAAGCATTCTTCAATGATTCCTTAATCCCAAGTAAAGGCTTGAATAAATTCTTCTTCCCATTTGATACTCTCGATCCTTGTTAAGCATATTAGTGATTTGGATAGTCAATTCAGAAAAGTTAGAAATAAACCTCCTAATAAAATTTATACGCCCAAAAAGGATTGAATTCCTTTTTTGGTTCTTGGAATAGGAACTTTTCTAATGGCTTCCACTCTCTTAGGATCAATCATGGCTCCTTCTTTTGACACAATGTGTCCAAGCAACATTTCCTTTTGATCCCCAAAAAGACATTTCTTAGGGTTCGGTGAGATACCATATTCCCTACATCTTATCAAAATTTATTCTAAATGTTACGGGTGATCATTTCTCTTCTTGGAGAAAATCGTCACATCATCACGATACACCGCATTCATCCATTACTCTTTGAAAACTAGCTCCAACATTCATCGGGCCAAATGACATCATTACATACACATAAGTACCCCATGGGGTAGTGAAAGTAGTTTTGATTCTTTCGATGGCTTCACAACTACCCGATTATACCGGAAAAACCATCCAAAGTAGATAACAATTCTAAACCTGTAACTAATTGTAACATGTTATCCATATTTGGTAAGGGATAGTTATCCTTGATTGATGCCTTATTTAAGTTTCTAAATTCCACACACAACCTTATGTCCCCATTCTTCTTTCTAACAAGTACCAGGTTTTCTACCCATGAGGAGTACCTTGTAGGTTGTATAATTCCTCCATCCCTTAAATTTTTCAATTCTTCTTGCATTTTTGAGGAAAGGAGGGGATTAATTGGTATTTTTATTTTCCTAAATGGCTTGGCATTAGCTTCCACGGGTATTTCATGTTGAAAAAGGTATTCCCTATATGATTTCAGTTATGAATATGACCAAGCCAAGTAGTCCTAGTACGTTTTTAGCAATTGGACATATGACTATTTTTCTTATCTGTTTAAGTTGCTGCCTAGCCAAATTCTCCTAGGTTTATCCTTTATGCCCAGGTCATATTCTTCATCATCTCTCGAGACTAACATGTGTCTATTTACAATGCAATCAACATTATAAAAATTTGATTCTAGTGCAAACAATCCTCACGAGAATAGTATTATTATTCAACTGAATAATGTCCTTACCAAATAAAGTCTCCTTTCCTTCAGTTGCACAAACCATTGGTTCTTATTCTACACTTTGATTGGAAAATTCTCCTTTATTTTTCAAAAACCTTTGGACTTGAGCATCATCTTCAAATACCTGCCAGTGCTTGATATTGTAAGGGATAGATGGTTTGGTCAATATTTCAACATCATATTCACAATAGGGAGACATTATATAATTTTCAAACTTTGATCCCAATAATTCCAATTTGTTTGCTATAGTATTATAGCTCCTATCATGATGTATTATATTGAAAGAGTCAAAATTTTCAATGAAGTCCCAAATTGCATGCTTATACTGTTTCATTCTTTGCTTCTTTTTAACATACAACTTTCTTACTTGTTTAACTATCAACTCGAATCTCCTTTAACAACAATGTCTCTAATACCATATTTCCATGAAATCCTTAGACCCAACAGTAGTGCTTCATACTCAGCAATATTTTATGTACACTCAAGATTGAGTTTAAAAGAAAATTTAAACTCCTCTTGGCTTGGAGATATCAAGACAATACCAACACTATTACAGGATCTAGAACATGCTCCATCAAACATTAAAGTCCAAGGAGAACCAACCTTCTCGGGATACTTGCACTCATCAATTTTATGCTCCTTACAATACACATATCCCACAAATTCATCAACATCAACATATGTGTACAATACTTCATACGAAGCATTGTTAGCGTCCTCAATGAGATGTAACATTTTCATCTCACCATATAACTTCACAAGGCTGCCCTTAATTGGTATGGTTGCATAAGACATGTCCATTTACACACTTCCACCCACACTAGCTACCCACTTTACGGATAATAACATCCCCATTTAGCAGGAAAATACGTAACATGACCACACTCAAGGTTAAGTACTTACCTAGATACGCTTCCAATTACACTACTAAACCCTTGACGCATCCAACTATTGGCACCTCTCTAGAATCCATGGTAGTAGATTTCCCATAAGATGGTGTTACTTTGATATTTAACTCATTCATGACCTCAATAGGCATTACATTACATCAGGCTTCTGAATCAAACATGTAATTATGTAATAACCTATCCTTAATAATCAAAGTAGTAAAAAATGGATCCACATTCAGATGAGACTCAACCAAAGAAGTTCCCAAATAAAACTCAAGTGGTTCACCAAATTTCTCCAACGCTTTTGGTTTTTCTAATTCTGTAATGGCATGAGAAACCTCTACATTGTTTACATTTTTACCTTGGATGACATTTTCTTCCTTAAGCCCCAATAACTCAAACGCCCTCTTCTTATGCTCAGGGATTCTAAGAAATTCAACAATAGGAACAATAATCTTGATCCGACTCAAGATTTGGGCTATGTCACAAGGAACATATTTCAGTAAGGCAGTATTAGGAGGAAGGTTTACAATTTCATCGATGGCACAAGATTTTTATAGTCCTAACATGGGGGAACACAAGTTTTATCGGGGTAACAAATCCTTTTCTAGATGTATCTATTTTAGGTGTTTCCTTTGGGATACTAGTAAGAACTCGAAGTTTTTGTTTGGCTTGTGGCCCTACCCTTTTGGCAACCTTTTCGGACACCTGTAGTTTGATCAATACACTATTATTTCTAATGGTGCACTAAATCTTCTTCCTTCGTAAATTGATGGCACACCGCCAATTAGACCTATCCAACTCCCTTCTCACGACACCCTTTTGGTCGTTTTCCCTCTTATAAACATTTAAACAGTTGTTATAGCCTTGTTTTAACTACATTATCTTATTATTCCCTTCTAGCTTGCTTCTATTAGCTCCTTAGATTATCAATCCACTTTCTTTGGATTGATTAAGCCTTCGTAAACTCGTGTCAAAACCCTAATTACTCTCTACGAGAGATTAATTAGTATAACCTTGGTTAAATACCCTAAACATGGTCAAATCACACTTTGACTTGATAAAAGTGCTTTTTGGACTTTAGCTTTTTTCCCACATGCACCCAAATCTCCCATTTCCAAAAACCAAAAACTATAAATATGGCTATACCCCCTCCCTCGTTTCCTAAGAATTCTCTCTTCTTCCTGGCATAGATTATATCAATTTGTTTAGGCTTTAGATTGTATTTCATCTTCTTCAATTGAGCTAAATAAAATTTGATTTTGTATTTCATAGCACTAACATGGAGTAAAAGGGTACATCCATTGGCCTTGAAGCCATTAATGGGGGGATCTCTTTCTCTTAAACACAAAACTGAATGCTTAGATCCTCTTAGGTTCATTATTTCAATATTTCAAAGAATAGAGGTTAACTTCATTTGTTTAGTTTGCATGTTTATTTCAAATTAATGTATGCAAAGAAGAAAACTTTGCTCATTTCTTATCACATGGTCCATTGATCAGATTGTTAAAATCCTTTGGGGTTTCTTTAGAGATTCTTACCCCAAATCCATGGATTTTACAAATTTTCATTGAACACATTTGGCACACTGGTGGGACACTTATGTCCATCCTCCATTAATGGAGGTATTTTAGGTTTTTCAAGGTTCATTTTCCAGTTTTTGGGTCAAATCACTTGTTATTTCCTCTTTTTTTTTTCTAACCCTAGATAAATGACCTTCATTTGCATGTATTTTATGGGTTTGATATATAAATAGGACACTTTGACTAACAACTAACTGTTTGCTCTTGAAAATTTAAAAATCCATATTTTTTGTAGGTATTTCATAGAGTGCACATAGGTTTAAAACAAGGGGTGTGTACATGGTGAAACCCCAATGTACCCATTGGAGCAGGCACGTAACTATCAAGAGGACTTCACCATTTTCACATTTTCTCTTTACTGAGAGATGCACACGCATCTTCATAATATAGGATGCGTATCCGCCTCTCTGGTCACACATGTGTAAATGGTCTGACTGTGTAAAAAATTTTACAATTTCCTATTTCAGGCTTGGGCACATACACGTCGGAACCTAAGTGTCCATGTCAATATGCATGCATCTCTGTCATATTGTAAGCATCTGTGTTTTACTGCATTAGGTTTCATTAATTTTTAAGCTGAGCATACTCGTTGAGTAGGGTGCGTATCCATCCGTTGGGAAGCGTTGGTGTCGGTATAGGCGCACAGGTGTCTGTAGTAAAATTGGAAATTTTTACAGTCTACAAAATCTTTTCTTCTGATCCATTACTGCAGGTTTCTAGGACTAACAATTCAAAAAATAGTTTTTTTAACATTTTAGTTTGCATAGTTAAAGTGTTTCGTCCTTGACTCAAAATTAACTTGTAGTAGAAGTGTGTATGCTCTCTCCTCATGTCTTCAAAGGCGATCTTGGAGATAAAAACACATCTACAAAAATCATATTGATTGTTCAAAAACACTTATTTTATAATGGATGAAGTAAAAACTCATGTGATTTCAAAGTAGGATTTTCACGTAGTGTATGCTCTTCTTTCGTGCATTTTGGCAATCTTAGGAATCAAAAGCAAAGTGTAAAATTCTCTTTCTTGACATCAACCTATGAAATGGAAAAGTACTAAAAACTTTTTGTTTATAGGACCTAACGATTGTCAAAGAAAGGTGTCAAAAATAAAATCATGGAATTGCTTTGATACACGTGTTCTTGTAGGTTGTCAAATGGTGTGCTACTTAAAACCACATTAAGTTAAGCAAGATAAAAAACACACCATATTCAAAACATTGTGTTGCAGGTATCGGAAAAGGGTACGTCCCTATCTTCTCAACTAGAACATAACCCATTTGGCATAGTGCCTTAAGCTATAATAATGGGGGTGGTTCCAGGAACCCTAAAGTAATCCACCACTAAGTAACCTCATGGATGAAACAGGAAGTGCTCCACTTACCCACTTGACTAGTACGCCTTGTGAGATAGAGTTACTGGTTATACATATGGTGACCCTAGGGAGAGCACATGTGGATGTACTAGTTTCCCAAATACTCCCAAACTAGTCATTACAAGTTTTGGGTAGATTGCACTCGCTTAAGATAGCTTTGTAGCACCTAGGTGAGAGAACTTATTAAGGAGTCCATTCTATTTTGGATCCCACTTTACTATTCCATTGTTGCATCAAGTGTCACGAAGTGATAACTCATCTAGAATTTAAGCCTTGTTTGTCAAATAAGGAAAGGAACCCTTGTGATTTTTTTCTTAGTGTCTTTCATCACGAAAATAAATTACATCCCACCTTATCTTAGTTTTATTCTTATCTTTAGACAAGGAAAATCTCTTCCGAGGTGACTCTTGGTTTATTTCCATCTTTTGATCAATACCCTTGCGTTCTCATCACCCATTGTTTGGGGTGAGAAAGGTGATTACATTGCACGTTTTTATCAGAGATAGTGCTCGTCACTTTTTTTTCCTTTTACGCCCATCCATGTTTGTGGTGGGTTGTTAAATGTCTAAAGTACGTAGGTACGCTTTTGTATCTTTAATAAAAGTCATTCTATCTTGATTTCAAGATCATCTTCACCATTGTGTGACCGGTTCATCTTTTCTCTCTTCTTGAGTTGATAGTTTTGTTTGCATCCTAGACACACAATCTTGGAACTTACATCATATTCTCATTTTGTGAGAAGATGGTATAAGTCTCCTTATTGCATGGTTACGCTGCTCACATGATTAAAAACTCCTTGTTATACTTATCACTTAGTTTTAGTTTTGACGTCATCTGAGTCTTCTTGAAAAGTGTCGATAACACCTTATATATATATCATAATAAAGTTGTCATGGTACTAACACCTTGCTTGCTCGGTTAATATATCACAGTGATGTTGTTACACTATATCTATTCGTGACTTCCATTTTCAGAAGGTTCGGATTTCATCAAAGCATTCAAACTAGTTTTAGGTTTTCAAGGGACTGCGACAACATCATGTCAGTGCTTAGGATTTTTTAGGGTTATAACTTGACCTAGATATTGATACATCATTGTCGCTATCTATTTTTAGGGCATAGACTTGGTAACAAAAATTAAGTGATCATTATATTAAGGTGTGCATATGATGTTCCTTGATAAAGATGATTGCATAACACTACATCTAGGATACACTTTAGTATAGTTCCAACATCGCCTTGAATGGATTACAAAAAACCATACACTTAGGGGTTACGCTAGCTACATACAAACATCTGCTAGTAATGCCTAAAATCATAAAAATGGCAGCCAAATCAAATGAGCATGATATAGGAGAAAACCCTTTCAACACCTTCCCATTTAGTGGCCATAATTTAGGACCACTCTTTTCTCAAGTCAAATATACAGAGACGTTAATTGATCATAGTGGAGAAGAGTCAGACTCTTCTAGAGAACAACAAACTTTATATCTAAATAGATTTGATGAACTCCTATATTATAATAAAGATAAAGTACTCATAAGAGTCTTAGCATTAGGAGCTAAACTTCCACATGAACGTGAAGAAGAAACAAAGGTCATTAACCCTAACCTAGGAGAGACAAAAATTAGTCTTAAACACGAGATAACCCTTTTGATGTGGGATAAGCTTCCACTTATGGGCAACATAAAGCCCTTTGTTGAAGGTGAACCATCACAAAACCTCACTATAAAGCTTCACTTAAAGTTAAAACTAAGTGAAAATCTTCTCCTCCTCTGAAATTTTATAAATAAGAGGACCCCTGGTTGGGGAGGAGATCCTCCAAAAATAGATCTTGAAGTTGAGATAGAAACTAGCAAACCTAGGCTCTTCAAGAAGAAACATATACAAAGACAAAAAAAAACTTAATGAGTTTCAATTTGATCCACATACGAGACTATACCTTTAAGGAGACTCGGGCTGAAAGTCCAATGTCACCTACTAAAGAGAAACTCATTCAGGAGGAATTGAAATCTATGAAATATATGCTTACTTACACTACTTGAGGAAAATGTAGGCCAAAATAGAAAATATTTGTATGAAAAACTATGTCCTTACCCCTTTGATAAAGACATGTTACAACAACCTTTCCCAAAACACTTTACCATTCCCAATTTTGATAAATATAAGTGAAAAAGTGATCCTTGTGATCATATAAAAGACTTTTACATGTCTTTCCAAGAGGTCGTGTATAATGATAATTTCTTAATACAACTTTTTTCTCGTAGCCTAGGAGCCATGGGATTGGAATTGTTCTATACCATACCCAAGGGCTCCATTACAACATGGCCCACATTGGCAGAGAAATTTGTAAGGCATTACTCCTATAATATGGAGAGCGACATCACAATGAATGATCTATGTAACACACAACAAAAACCCAATGAGACATTTACAAAATTTTTACAACGATGGCATGGGTTAGCTAGTTTCTTTCCTTGTGCCTTACTAGAAAAATAGTTAGTGAGCATATTTGTTCCAAACATAAACCCGAAATAGCCTTTCACTTGCAAATGCATTGTGGCTGAAACTTCAAAGAATTCATAGAGAAAGGCGGTAAAATTGAGAAAGCCCTCATTGCTAAGGGAACACTTAAACACTGCCACTAAAAAAACATGAAGCCAAATCCACAGATAAACCTAATTTCTTCAATAAGAATAAACATGTTATTGGTGATGGCATTACAGACTCCAAGAGAGTCCAAGCCATACAGACAAGCCCACTTTTAAAGATTTGTAAGGACCTCGTCCTAAATCACCTACCAAACATACGTTTACATCCTTAACAAAATCCTTATCTACCATCCTAAAATAATTAGATAAAATGGTAGAATATCCAACTACAATAGTACCATATCCAGAAGATGCTCCAAAACTGGTTTGGTTCAAAGATCATGAATATTATAACTTCCACCATGTTAAGGAAACAAAATGGATAGATTTTTATGATTACACCATTATATCCAAGACCTCATAGAGAAAGGGAACATCACTTTGTGGATTCTCCTCTTGAGGCGGTACAAGTTCAAATGAAAAAATGGGTATTTATAAGGAACCTTTTCCTAACCATGCAGATAAAAAGAAAATAAAACCAGATCAAGGGAAAACCTATAACAACTATAGGACTACCGACTATGTGTACCCTACAAATGATAATCCTTATGACTCCCTCATTAGATGTATTAGCTCATCTAATGAATAGATCAACACCATTCAGATTTTAGAAAAGAGCTACGCAGTCGGGACAAGACGTGCCCACTTAGTCATACCAGATCCCGTGCCTATCCCTTAGGAAGGTCAGTATAAGTTAATAGAATAGATAGAGAAAACACCTCCTAGGATATCTATTCTCGATCTCCTCAAGATCTATAATGCCCATAAGAACATCTGCATAAATCTTTACATAATTTAGGGGTTCCCACAAAGGTAGACTCCACGAACCTTCAAGCCATGATTGCACACTTAGACACTAATGATCATATTACTTTTGATCATACTGCAATCCCACATAACAATCTAGACCATAACTTACCATTGTATCTCGAAGTGGTGGTTACCCATTGAAAAATCAAAAGAGTACTTGTAGATGGGGGATCTGGTCTAAATAATTTCACTTTGAAGATGGTTAAGCATCTAGGTCGTTCAAAAACAGAGTTGGGAGCTAAGACTATCACAGTCACGGCTTATGAAAATGAAGAAAGAGAGTCAGCAGGTACTATATTGGTTCCCATGGAGGTAGGACCAACATGTCATGACACAATGTTTCATGTCCTTGAATTGGACCTTCCATACAACATGCTCTTGGGACGCCCATGGATCCATGCCATGCAATCTATTCCATCAAATTTTCATTAGTGCATCAATTTATGTCATGAAGGGTAAGTGGTTACCATTTTGGGTGACCCGGAACCATTCACACATTGTAGAGCATTGCACAATTTTTTCGTGCAACTTATGAATGTCCTTTGCGGATGTTATTGTCCCTCTACAAATGAGGCTATAAAAAAAAAAAATAGATTTAGAATCCCTCATGACTTTTAATCAATATTTTCCCTCATTGGTCAACCCATTTTCTTCATGGGAGGAAACATCAACAAAATATGGCCTAGATAAGCCATTCACTCTTGAGCAAGATTTGTTGATATCATACTTATCAAGTATTCCCAGGATAAGAGGTAAGCCTTATTCTTAGTTTAAGAGCACTTCGAGAAATGTTCTAAACCGTTGGAAAAAAATTTCCATAGTGGTCTTCTATCTCGAGGAGAAAATTTTAGAAGACCCTACCCAGTGAGTGCGGAAGGCAACATGGCTTCATGCAATCAAGCAACTTAGTACATCAAAGGTTCTTGCATGATGTTTGTCATGGGCTATAGTGGGTTTGGATGTGGCATTAATGCACAAGGCTGGTTAGAGCCTATCCATATCCCTCATTTTAAAGGTGGTAAACATGGCCTTGGAATAAGGCCCCATGATGCTCTACCTTTTGAGAAAGATGCCACCTCTTCTGAACATAAGGACGTTTCATCTCATTCTGATAGTGACGCGGATTCCCAATGTAGCCTTTACAAGGATCTTACCTTGACGAACCTATTCCCAGATTCTTTGGTTCTTACCTTATCCAAATCAATCCCCCTAGATAAATATCTAATAGCCCTTGTATATCCTAAACTTATAGATTGGGATTAACAAATTCACTTACCCCCTGGATTTCTTTGAAAATGATGAGGCATTTGTAGAGTTCATAGGACTCTAGAACTTTATTCCTATTTGGAGACCACAAGAAAGGATTTAAGATTCAACTAGACACTGCACCTAGTTCGGGAAGAAGAAAAGATGTGTGGACGGGTGATTAAGAAGTATGTAAATAAAGGTACACCCACTACTTGAGAAACCAAGCAAGAAGGCTCAACGGAGATCCCATAGTGACAAACTCTTTGATAAACTCATAGACAAATAGAATGAAGAGTCTAAAGATGAAGTGATTTATCCATTTAAAGATGATCATGAGCTACCATAGGAGGCCAATATTACTCTTCCTCCTGATCCTACATGGATAAAAGATAGTTCTAAAATGTTTATTGAGGAAACAATCAATGTCAACATTGGCTCGGAGAAGAGCAACCTAGAATAATACGAGTTAGGAGCTTCACTCTTAGCTTAGGAACCACAAAAATTTGTAGAGATTTTAAAATAATACATGGACATATTCATATGGACATATGTAGATATGCCCTGGTTTGGACACGGAGTTAGTTGTGCATAACGCGTTGTGCACCCTGGATGCCAAACCAATCAAACAAAAGTTGAGAAAGATGCATCCTAAGGTGGCAATTTTAGTCAAAAAAATTTAGAAAAGCTGTTGGCTACTTATATCATTAAACCTATTGACTATTGAAAGGATCTCTAACATAGTCCCAAAAAAAAACCATGTGGTCATAAGGATCTACTTGATTTCCATGACATTAACAAAACATGTCCAAAGGATGATTTTCCCCGCCTAACATTGACATGATAGTTGATTCCATAGCCGTTTATGAAATGTTGTCCTTAATGGACATTTTTTGAGTTATAACAAGATATGAATTGTAGAAGAAGATCATCATAAGACAACATTCATCACCCTTTAGGGATCATTTTTCTACAAATTCATGCCCTTTGGGCTCAAGAACACTGGGGCTACTTATCAGCTGGCCATGACAATTATTTTCCATGATATGATAAGTGACATCATGGAGGACTATGTTGATAATATCCTAGCAAAATCCAAAAGTAGAAAAGAACATCCTAGTGTATTGAGGCATATTTTTTAACATCTCTAAGACTATAAGGTTCGTTTGAACCCTAAGAAATGTGTCTTCGGTGTTTTATTAGGAAAAATCCTAGGGTTCATTGTCTCACAAAGAGGTATTGAAGTAGACCCCTGTAAAGGTTACAACTATCACGAAACGCCACCACCTACCACTCTCAAGAAATTAAGGAGTCTACAAGGAAAAATTTAGGAGATCCGTCACTTTATTTCACAACATGCGGATAAGTGGCACCCCTTTACTCATTTTCTCAAGAAATATGTCACATTCATTGGGGACCGACTATCGAGAAAGCCTTTGTGCTACTCAAACAAGACTTGACCAGCCCCTGTACTAATGCTACCTACCCCAAAGGTGAACCTCTCCTCTTATAAATTTTCTTTGCCTAGTTTGTTATTGGTGCTTTACTTGCCCAATATGACTTAGCGCATAAAGAGAGAGAAGTTTACTAGATTAGATCAACCTTGATCGCATATAAGTTGAATTATCCCCAAATAGAAAGGGTGCTTAGCGATTGTCTTCACATTCCAAAAGCTTCACCATTATCTCTTGAATAATAAAACCAATCTCATATCCAAAGTTGACCCTCTCAAGTAACTTTTATCCAAACCTACCCTAATAGCCTAGATGGCTAATTGGATCATTCTCTGAGTGAATTTGATATCGAGTTTGTGAATCGAAGTCTTTAAAAGGAAAAGTCTTGGGTGAGCAAATTAACACAATCTCCTCTCCAGGGAATGGAACCTTTATGCTTAGATTTACTAGATGCATCTATGATGTATATTAAGGAATCAGATTGGTAGGTTCATTTTGATGGATCTTTCACCTTCCATGGATCCAGATCGGGAGTGGTGCTCATCACTCCAACAGGAGATGTAATACCACGAGTATTCTAGTTGGGATTCCCGTGTACAAATAACATTATAGAGTACAAAGAACTCATTGCTGGCCTCAAGCTAGATATTACATGGAACATCGATAAGCTGTGAGTCATTCGGTAATCTCAAATTATAATAAAACAGGTTAATCATGAGTACAAGGTTAAAGATGAGAATCTTATTCCGTATAAAAAAATGGTTGAAACTTTGAAGGAATATTTCACACAAGTCATATTTGAACAAAAACCAAGGTCGCATAATAGATCCACGGATGTTATGGCTACTCTTGGGTCTCTCTTACTTATAACACCTAAAGAAAGAAAAATTCCTTTCTTTGTGGAACATTTATAGTACTTGCATATGATATGTTGAAATCATGTTTGGCATGTGAAGTTGTTGGTCCTTTATCCCCTATGTACAACTCTATCTTCCAATACCTATAAGATGGCACTCATCCACCTCACATCACCCATTCGAAAAGAAATCCCTTATTCACCACATAGCCCAATATACCCTCCTAGGAGGCACCCTTTATCATTGTGTCTACGATGGGAATCTACTTTGCTATTTGGATGTTGTTGATTCTATTCACGCAATTAAAGAACTACATGGTGGTATTTGTGGAGCACATACTAGTGGCATCATATTAGCTAAAAATCTATTGAGAGTAGGATATTATTAGCCTACCATGGAATCGATTGTTGTAAATTCATAAAGAAGTGTGAACAATGCAGAAATATGGAAATTTAATACATGCGCTAGCACAAGCCCTTACAACCTATTCGCAATGCCTTGGTTATTCTCTAAATGGGGCCTATATCTCATAGGGAAGCTCCGTCCTTCTTCATTATATGGTCATACTCACATCATCACTACCATCTTTGAATACTTTACCAAATTGGTAAAGGATTTCCCTCTTACCTATGTCACTTTGGTGCGTAGATTTCAAAATTCATCATGAACCATCTCATATGTTGTTACGAGGATCCCTCGGCCATTGTCATTGATAATGGTAAATCGTTAAAAATAAAAATGGTTAAAACATTGTGTCAACACTTCCATATCCAACATAAGTATTCTACCCCTCCTTACCCTCAAGGCAATGGACAGTCAGAAGCCACCAATAAGACCCTTATACAGATTATGGAGAAAATGGTTAGTAAAACCAGCCGTAATTGGCATCTACAGATACATCCCGCCCTATGGGCCTATCATACCTCCATCTGCACTCCTACTAGTGTGACCCCATATTCACTTTTTTATGGCACTGAAGCCATCATACATTTGGAAGTGGAGCTTAGTCCTTGAGAATATCTTTCGAGAGACTATCTTGATAAAGACGAGGACTATATGTTTGCTTGCTTGCCAGCAGAGTTAGAACTATTAGATGAAAGGTGTATCAGAGCACTCAATCACCTAAAAGTCTATCAGAACAGAGTGTCCAGAGGATATAACAAACGCATCATTCATTGGGAATTTTATGTAGGAGATCTAGTTCTAAAAGAAAATTAGAAGAACACCATCAAAGACAGAGAAAAGAAAGGAAAGTTCGAGGCTAACTGGTTAGGACCTTATGTTGTAATTGTAAATTATGGATCGGGAGCCTACAAAATTTCATATTCAAATGGTGAAGAGATTTCAAAACATATGAACGCCATGCACCTAAAGTGGCTCTAGGATTCGGCATGAAGATAATATCAAATAAGAACTAAAAATTAGAAAAAACAAAGAAAAAAAAGCAAAACAATGGAAAAATGAGAAAATCGTAAAGAAAAAGTAGGTCACCCACATGTCAAAACCACGCAATTGTGGTGCGGTAGGTAGGTTTTGAGTGAAAAATAGTTTTTGGCACTCAAGGAAGATTCACTAGACACAAGTTACTCCTACAGAAGGATGGGTAATCATTACCACCTTTTAGATAGGACTTCTTTTGCCAAGTCTAGGAACCCTAGTGGGACCAACTTTGTCTTGCCATGATATGGTTTGTTTTCTATTATATCTACATGGAGGAAATTACCTTATTATACTCTCATCTATCGATGAGCATGAAAGTACCATTGCCACCTTCTCACACATACACACATGGCATTCTGCCTTTTGTATATTCCCACATCACTCTAGGGGTATCCACACTTCTTTGCTCTTGTACATTTCTTTCAAAACATGACCTTGGAAAATGCGAACACATTTGGAAAAAGATACACAAAAACCTAAACATTTGGAAAATTTCCATTTTCGGGGACAAAGTTACATTAATCTAACAATGTTACCCTAGGAACACCTAGACAACAAAAACAACATAGTTGTGAAAACTTATCTTTCTAGATAAATCCAAAACCATTAGAAAATATGTCAATGTTGTCCCACAAAAACAAAGTACTTGCTTTAGTTGCTTTTAGTTGTTGGTTTGTATATTTTTCTATGTACTTAGTCTATTGAATTGTTGGTTCTTTAAATGGATCATTTTCTTATCTCATTTTGAATCTTGTTTATGTATTACATTGCATACATTTAGGAACTCTCGTGCTTGTGAAAAGTTGTTGTTGGCTTCTTTATTTGTTATGTGTGTCTATTAAAGTTAATTTTTAATTTCTTAAGATTAGATCCCATTTTAATCTCTTGTTAGCTTTTACATGTGTTTGTTTAGTTGTAGCTTTTTGTGTTGTTTGTATGTGTATAATTTTTTAGTTGTGTTAAACTTTTGCTTGTGTATTTTGCACTGATTGTTTATTATCACATCTATCATCTATCATTTCATCACATTTCTAACATCATTCACTACATCATATATATACAAAAATGCTAAGTATCACATCATGCATGTCGATAAGCTAATCATCACATATCATATCATCAATGGGGGCAAGAGGGGTTGATCATAATCACAAATCTATCCCCCACACCAATATCTAGTATCATCCCAAGTTCTATAATAAAAATTAGAAACAACTCATGAATCCAAAACATGTGGTGCTATCTACTGAGATACATCATCAATATGAAAGCATGAAATATACACATTTCTAAATCTAAGGTATGTCACATACATAAAGGAAAGAGAAATCATACATCATAAATCCATCATATTATGATACATCAAAATTTCCATATATACATGTATAAACTATATAGGTCAGTACTCAAAATAATACATCATCGATACAATATGCCATCAAAAAGGGGCATGCATCAAAATAATGGTATACACAACTATACATCAAAATCAACCTTCATAAGAGGGATGTATACAAGATATCTATACAAAAAGAAAGAATACAGAGTTCAACCATATCTCTCACCCTCACTGGGGCTCCCGAGTCCATGACCTAGTCGTCGGAAGAGTGACGGTTGTGACGGACCTGCACCTGGGGTACCACTCTGCTATCTATCTGGTTGATGTCCATTCGGTTTTCCTGGTATGGGCTGCCTAACTAATCTCATTGAGTGGCCTAGTCTCTACAATCTAGAACTGTCACACTCATATCGACTACCGAAATGATAGCACTCGCTGATCTACCGGAACTACCTAGAAGTAGCGGTCCTATAATACAAGGCCTCTCCACTAGATCTCATGGCGTCTCGTATCAAATCTGCATTTCTAGAAGTGAGAGCTACCTATAGGGAAACATCTCACTGATCTGTCACCCTGTCAATATTAGCTTGGGCCTATCTCAAGGCCGTGACCTCTCGATCTCTATCTGCATAATAATATACACACGGGTGGTGCCTAATCCTCTATGTCAAGTAGCCATGGGCACGTGTCGGATCTAATCCCTCTAGGACACAACCATCTATACTTGAGTCTGCAACTAGTGTAGAAGGCTCAATATCTGAGCCCCCTGTGTAGCCATCTCCCAGATTTGACTTTTCCACTGAACACTCTCAATGCCTTGGGTGGCATGTGCCCTATCATAATCCCTCTCCGTTATCAAAATCTAAACCTGGGTATGTGCTTGATCCTGCTTTGTTATGAGGAATTGTACCTATGCCCTAGCTGCATCTCTCTCCATAGCCACCTGTAACAAAATGGAAATAGTTACTTGTAACTGCTGTTAAAGAGTAGCCCACTACCCTCCAGCGCTGCTATACTCTGGAATATTAAGTGGTGGGCCCTACTCTAGAAGTACCTGCTGAAGAGCAGTATATATCACCACTGGAATGCCCACTGCGGGTAACTCTATGTCCACTTCCTTGTATACTTCTCTCGCCCTAGGCCTAGGAGCATATTCCTGTGGATGTTGTGGTATGGGACCTTGTCCCTTGCCTCTAAGATACTAGTGTACATCGGGCCCACCCTTCTCATCATCATCATCACTATTAACGCCACCAATGGCTCCACCCTCGTAACCACGAGGAGGCCCTACTATAGGAGGTCTCACATCAGCATTATACACCACTCTAGATATAATCAAACAATGTGGAAGCTCACCATGATACGGGGCACTGTACTCAAGAGTCTTGATGAGATCTCTAATCTATCTCAATGGCACGTAAATAATAGGTGCCACCTATCGTAAAGCGGCGAGTGCTGCTCTGTCATGAGTAATCTGGGGCCCCATGTCAAAATGCTCTTGAGCTCTATGAGCATACCATATATCTAGTCTAGGAACATCCTGGGTAATGGTGAATTGCCTCTAATGGTGATTAACCCTGTATATATCTCACATATATGGCGCCGGCCTAGAATGAAATGCTCTACAGTGGTGGTACTAAGCTCTAAGCCATCCTCGGGCCACTGGAAATGTCTATAAGGCCTCCAAACCATGGAAGCCTGCCTCATCTCATCTAGCTCACATTGATAATGATATACGACCCCCATGTTGGGTTGCACATCGTCCCCTGCTAGGACCCAACCCATCGTCGATGGCTTGTCAGGAGCCCGAACTCTCAGAACACCTAAGGGGTGACCAATGGCAATATGGTCCCATACCCAAATTTATAGGAGGTGAGTAGGTCCTACCATCTTCTAATAGTAGTAAGTAATCAAATGAAGGTCCCAATATAGATGTGCTAATATACACTGACCCCAGCAGTAGGTCTCTCCCTCCACCAAACCAAGAATCACTCCCAGGAGTCCAAGCAAAAATGAAGCACCGGTCTTGTCAGGGAGTAAAACTCAGTGACAAAGGCCATCATGTAGACCACTACTCAGTCTAACTCTAGATCATCTATACATTGGGATAATCTAATGGACATCCCACGCCTGTGGTATGGTAGGGACGCTGAATAAATGTGTAATATGTCATTGAATATGAGTCCAACGACTCATAGTCTGGATGAGTTGGCCTTGAATGAGAACCTGCATGATGTACCACATGTCCTCTAGTGTAATGGTAATCTCCCGATCCACAAGATGGAAACATTGAATCTCACTATGCCATCTCTCTGCTATGGCTTTCAAGAGGCCATGGTCCAATGTAATATGTAGCATCTCCTCCACATGAGACAATCCTGTCACATGTAAAAGAATCTCCTGAGTCGCTCTATCATCATTATCAAATTACACCTCTATATGACTATTGCATTGTAGCACTTGTGAGTCTACAAAATGGGTAGTATATACTGTAAAATCAACACAAGTGTTAGGTACTTACTTATTTCTATTTTTCTAAGGAAAAATGCTTCTTCAAAAACATCTAACTTACTAATTATTCTTTTCTTCTAAACTAATCTAGTCTATATTCTTCTATACTTGGCTATTTTTTTAGCCAGTTGTCTTTTCCCCCTTCATTCTAGCACCTACGCACCTCCTTTGGCACCTACATGCCCTAAATGATACATACGCACCCTTACGGACACATACGTGCACTAACTCTTTTCCCCTTTTGGCGACCTATGGCCACACAAAACACATACGTGCCCAGTATGATGCCTACGTGCCTACCATGATGCACACACGTGCATGTGACTATTCTAGCCTAATTGATGCATATGTGCCCCTTTGCCATCAAAGTGTTTCTTATGGGTACACATGTGCATACCCGCCTCTTCTAACAGTACACGTGTGCATAACCACTTTTTCAAAGGGGTACACGTGAGCGTACTTGATTCTTCCAAAATTTACATGTGTGCATCCTTGTCCCTCATGAACAAATACATGTGCATGCCCATGTCTAGTTTGATGCGTATGCATATGCGTACCCATCAAGTCGATGCATACGACCACGTGCATGTGTCAACAAGGTCCTACCTACCCTAGAAAATCCCTAGAAAATGTAATAAATACATAATTAATAGGAGGGATAGGCCACTCACGTATGGTCCATCCATTGGGTCCCGCATGAACTCTCGGATGCAATCTGCGCATCTTTTCCTCTTCGGTATTCTTGCCATCTCACTCTAGGGCTATCGCTCTCGCTCACGGTAAAAATTTATAAGAGCTCTAGTAGAAATTAATTGGTTGTGACTATTTTATCAACCACGGGTGGTTATATTAACCCGACACGGTGCCCCGGGGTATGTTTTCTCCGCCGTGATCGTTCTAACCTTCTTCTATCCGTTGTGATAATTATTTTTGTATTAAAATAATTATTTTTACTAATTTTCACACACTTTGGGGCACTTTGTGCCACCCAACGGTCACTTCTCTGTCAGCACTGAAATAATTTACGCATCTTTCACATGCCTTTTCCCACCTTTTCCTCTAATTTTCATCTATTTTTCCCCCATTGTGATAATTATTTATTCATTTATTTTCAATGAATTCTTCCCGACTCATATTTCTTCCTATGAGCATATATCCTAGCTCTCTGGTAGCTTTGCCTTCTCGTTACAGCTTTCGCATGTACTTTTAGAAGATATTTGATTTTTTGAAATTATTCTAACCGTTCAAAAACCTAAAAAAGAAAAAAATTCAGAAAAATATTTAAAAATAACAAAAACATTGCAATTCCTTGGGAATGACTTTAAGATTGGTAAAATCAATCATCTATGGCTGAAATCTGTGTATCATTGCATGGCAATCATCCTAGATCTTGCTTTGACGTTTTCAAATGTTTAGAACAACAACTCGCGCATCACCTATATATTTAATAACCTACACAAGCTATGTTACTTACTTCATCCATTCTTTGGGGCACTATTAGTTTCTGAGGCTGTTTTCATCGTGCACATTGCTTTTCCACGGGACCCATTTATCATGCATCTTTCCCCTTGCATAATACACCTTACTTGGGCCATCATTCTTCACCCTTTTTTTTATCATAACATTTGGCACTTCATCTCGATAACAAATTATTTTTTCAACTATCTTAAACATTTTTAGTTTAAGTGTGTGTGATTGTACTTATTTCCTTGTTAGGTGATTTTTTTAATTTCTCATATTGCATTGCATTCGTGTATGTTGCATGGAATTGGTCATTTTTAACATAGAATGGTTGTTTGTATCTTGTCTTTCCATGTCATTTTATGCTTCCGTCACATGCTCACATTTTAATAAGGACCATGAGGAGGATTACAAACATTATGATGATTAAGTATTGTTATCAATATATTTGGGCATAGCTCCATATCCCTTTTTCTAAGTGTCTAATATTCTCTGTCCACTTCTCTCTCTATTATTTTCTTTTTCAATCGTTGATCGAGTTTCTTTATCACCCCATCAACACTCGAGGGGGCATTCGTCATCCTTCATTCTATTAATTTTTTCTACCCCTTCAAAAAAAAAAATTCTACTTGTTTGCATTTGTATACTTTATTTGAAGTGCGTAGCTTATGTCACCTCAAAGAGGGAAAATGTAGATACCTATAGTTTAATCAATACATTATTATTTCTAATGGTGCACTAACGCTTCTTCCCTTTTCAAATTGATGGCACACCGCTAGTTAGACCTATCTAACTAAATTCTCACAACACCCTTTTGGTTGTTTTTTCTGTTATAAACAATTTACACAGTTTGTTATAGCCTCGTTCTAACTATATTAACTTCTTATTCCCTTCTAGCCTACTTATATTAGCTCCCTAGAATATCAATCAACTTTCTGGATTGATTAATCCCTTCATAAACCTTTCCAAAACCCTAATTACTCTCTAAGAGATATTAATTAGTCTAACCTAGGTTAAATACCTAATCATAGTCAAATCACACTTTGACTTGCTAAAAGTGATTTTTGGACTTTAGCCTTTATCCCACATGCACTCACATCTCCCATTTCCCCAAACCAAATATTATAAATAGGGCTATACCCCCTCCCTCATTTCTAAGAATTCTCTCTTCTTCCTAGCATAGATTATAGCAATTTGGTTTGGCTTTAGATTGTATTTCAGCTTCTTCCATTGAGCTAAATAGCATTTGATTTTGTATTTCATAGCACTAACATGGAGTAAAAGGGAAGATCCATTAGCCTTGAAGCCATTAATGGGGAGATCTCTTTCTCTTAAACACATAAGCTCGAATGCTTAGATACTCTTAGGTTCATTATTTCAAGCTTTCAAATAATAGAGGTTATCTTCATTTGTTTAGTTTGCATGTTTATTTCAAATTAATGTATGCAAAGAAGAAAACCTTGCTCATTTATTATCACATGGTCCATTGATCAGATTGTTAAAAGCCTTTGCGGTTTCTTTAGAGATTCTTACCCCAAATCCATGGATTTTACAAATTTTCATTGAAGACAACCTTACTCTTGGTATTTTATTATTTTCTTGGGCAACTACTACATTCATTAACGATTGTTTGTCCTCTTATGAAGGAATTCCCCCATCATAATTTTTAATCATTAATTCCCTGAAGTACTCAAAATCATTATTAGGCAACTCAAAAGCTTATACCATATCAATTTCAAAAGTATTAGTGGGAGGAAGAGGTAATACCCGGTAGATGCAATCCTAGAATTTTTCAATAGTTACGGCACTTATTAGCTCGTTTGAGGTCACTCCTACTTATGAAATTGTAGAGCAATCTATCATGCATGCATCATTATCTGTCTCATCATCATCATATTCCTCAAATTCTTTTCTTCATTGCATGGGGAATGGGGAAAGAAACATCTATCACACCACTCCATATCATGGACCTCTTCCACAGTAGCAACTCTAGTAGCTAAAGGATCAGGAACCAATCTATTTTCTGGGGTTGGGGTTGTCTATTTCCTAATCCCATGAGCCCTTTACCCTTGTCATCTGATCTATGATCACCTATGGGATGATTTAAAAATCTTTCTTGACCTTGTGGCTTGTGCTGACCTTGGGAACCTTGTCCAATCCCCTTCTCTCTGCTCGGCCCAGTTTATAGGATATTTCCTTAAGATCTCGACCAAAGTTTTTAAACCTTCCCCAAATCAACAGAATTACTTTCTTGAGGCCTCTTTGGATTGATCGGTCGATACGCTCTCTCTTATAAGGCTTATCAACTACTTTGATATTGTTTTCAATCTACAAAGCCATGGTGAATGCCTTCCTCAATGTTGTTGGGTTCTTATCTCTCAAGTAATAAGCAGCCTTATTATCAAAAGCATTAGAATATTTTAGCAGACGGGAAACATCACTTAGCGTCGGGATTACGGGAAGTCTATTAAGGGTCTTATTGAACCGATTATTGAAGTCATGGACACATTCATTAGGATTCTTCTTAATATTTTCAAATTCGAGCAAAAGAAACACGGGATCTGTCTTATCCCCATATTGCAATCTAAAAGCATTTTTCATTTTTGTCCATGAATCTATTGAGTTATCTAGAAAAGACTTATACCAGTCACTTGCATCTTACTCAATAATATGAATAAATAATTTGATATACACATTCTAAAATTCAATCTCAAAGTATTCCATCATTTGAAATTTAAGCGATCTATTTCTAACATCTTGTGGCACTACATTTGGATATCCATCCAAACCTCTAAAACTTATAGAACTAAAAGTATTCACAACAAAAGGAGGTCTGGGTGGGGGATGGACCATATTTTTTTGAGGAGGTGATCTTATATGAGATATAAAATGATAAGGGACAAGGGGTCTTTAGACCATAGGAGTATAACTTTCAAAATGAAGGTCCTCTAAAGACTTTGTTTCATGGAAAACATTATTAAATTTGGAAAATATAGGGATAGACTGAGAAGCACACTTATCAGACACAAATGAATGCCCCTCTCCAGTTGGAGAATTTAGATCTATATAAAGATTACTCAATTCAAAGTCACTTGAAGAAGAATGGTAATCTGAACCATAGGTTGATCACTTTTTGCAATGGATAACTCTTTTCTAGATTCTTGATCTCCAACTATTTTCGAGACTCTCTTTCCTTTTGAATTTTTCTTTCCCACTTCAGGAATTTTTTTTTGGTAGGGTCTTTAGTGAAGAAATATCTTTCTCCTTCCATCTTTGCAAATATTAGTTACATATTTAACTTAATACGAGTTAAGGCACTAGTATTTATCAAAATTTAAATCAACACAAAGTTTCCACAAAGTATTTTCACCTTAGTTGTGAAAATGCACTATAAATGACTTGTCAAATATGTATCAACACTTAAGTCCTATAAAGCTTAGTAGATTTGGCCTTCCTTTACCAGTATTTATCACGACGATATGAATTTAGTGCAATAACCACTATAAATTAGAAATATTACACACATAACTTGTAATCTTACACAAATCTTATAGATCTCAAAAAGGATGACATTAAAACAATGTATTTGTACTTAACTCATGCAAGAAACATCGCCAAGGTCAATATGTGTACACATTTGTAAAAATAGTCCCGGAAAAATGGTGCCATTCGGTGTTGTTGCACAACAAATAGGTCCTCGTGTTTGAATAATCGCTAGCAATGATGCCATTCTGGTGTTGTTGCCAAAAAAATAGGTCTCGGAGTTCAAATAATCCTTGGTAATGGCACCATTCTAGTGTTGTTTCCACACAAATAAGTCCTGATGTTCAAATAATCCCTAACAACGGCACCGATCAATTGTTGGTATCCAAATTGATTCTCCCTTAGAAGTTGAGCAATATCACAGATTTAACAAGATACTTAGAGAATGAAAAATCATGGTATAAGTCATTTTGTAGCCAGGGAGGGGATTCAACTAAGTCTTTATCACTCACGCTCTGGAGAAATGGATAACACCTTCATTAAGGATCTGATCTAAAGTCAATACTTTAGGTCGTGCCTTTCAACTAGGGTGAGAGCACCCGTTTTGTAACCTTTGTTGGTGAAGGACAAGAAGAGATCCTTCTTTGCACAATTTTTAGGGGAACCTTGAGAAAATATGATCAATACACCAAATTTAACTCTCACGTGTTTTCGGTTCTAAAGAATGGAGATATTTTCTGAACAAAGTTCAGGTTACTAAAGAAACTTAAAACCTACTTACTTTTATATATTTTGGCAGTAGAATTTGTTCATTTGTGGATACACAACACAAACAGGGGTACTTCAAGTAGGATTCATGGTTATTTGAAATTTTTGGTGGGGAATTAAGCAATATGAAGTTGATTTCACTAGATCTTTGAGAACCTTTACAACAATTGGAAAAATAACAGACATAATGCTTTAGAATAGAAAAAATATTCCTTTAACTAGAAGGTGTGCATCAATGGAGGCCCAGATCTACATGGTTTCACACAATATTTAAGAATTCAACACGAAGGCTCGAGCTAAAGACTCAATTAAACATTAACAACCCCTGGTTCATCATACCTAAGATACACTCATAGGATTACAAACAATATTTATCAATATAAAGGAAGTAAAATGATTTTAAATTGTGTATTTCATTACGGATGAAAGCTCTTCTCATAACGAAATTACAAATGCCAAAATACTAACACATGGATGATATCTTGTGTGATTCGAAGAGGTTTTAACATAATATTGCAAGAGGAACATCAAAACCATTTGAAAGACATTCTAAAATAAAAGAATACAAAATTTTTCCCAACATTAACATAGATTAATTCAAGATCTATTAGATTTATCAGTAGGGGAAATTTTCTTGAACAATCTCAAATCTTGTCAATGGTTGTACACTTGCAACCATCTTGACTTGATAAAATCTAAAACATAAGAGATTAATAGGTTTCTCAGATGGTCTCTCAGGAAGATGGGCTTTCTCAAATTTTCTAGTAAAAATTAACCCCTAACCATTTGTAAGAGTATCCTCATTGCATTTATACAATTCACTCGCTCACTTATCCCAAATTTCCCCCCAAAAAGAATAATATTCGAGGAATCCTTTACTTGTTACAATTTTTTCCCAGAAAGTAATGTTTAACAAATTTACATCCAAAAGTTGCTAGGTGGACAAATCATGAGCTGATCATGTTTCTCAGACCCTCAACCATTGCCGGGATGCCATGCCATAAATTTTTTATAGTCCTTCTAATCACTTTTTTATTTTTTCATGTGAGAAATCCCCTTTTTAAACATTTTCAGGTGGCTCCATGTAGCTGGATCTTACAAGAAATCATTTTCACCCTCAAGAATAAACCTTGAGAAATGTGTTCCCTTACATGGATACATACATTCATGCCTCTCAGAAATGAGTTTCCGTGCATGGATTATTCCACATACCTATGGTGTGAGTCTGACTCTGCCAAGAGAAAAAAAGGAGCCAACAGAAACCTCCACATGTTTCTTTGGCACAACTACAAAGGTGAAGTCCATAGGTAGGTTCCTAAATGAGTGCAGGCCTTCCACATGTTTAGGATCCTAGAGAATTGCATCGGTCACTGAAAATTCAGTGTATTGGAAGGCCCAACTAAAACTTCCACATGTTTGTTCAGTGTAACTTCAAAGATGAAGTTTAGAGGTGGGACCTAAAATGATCACAGACTCTCCATGTACCTTGGGCCTAAGAAAATTGCCTTGGCCTTCGAAAAAGTCTTAGTATAGAGAGGAGCCAATGAAAGCCTCCACGTGTCTCTTCAGCGCACTTTTGATATGGTGCCCAAAAGTGGAGACCGTAAACAAGTACGGGCTCACCATGTGTCTCAGCCTAGATTTTTTTTTGAAAGAGTTTAACAATTAGCAGAAGGTGCCACATGCCTAGGGTCTGAGAAAGCCTTCTTGGCCATTGAAAAGTCTAAGTATGGGTAGGGATAGCAAAATATTCCTCGTGTCTCATCGGCACTTTTTGGTATGAAGCTTAAAATAAGGAATCTTAAACAAGCGCGGGCCTTCCACGTGTCTTGGGTCTGAAAAAATTTCACCAAACACTTGAAAAAGTCTAAGTATGGGAAGATCTAGCAGAAACCTCCACGTGTTACTTCGATGCTCTTTCAAAAGTAAATTTTAGCAGCAAGTTCCCAAATAGGTGTGGGCCCTCCATATGTCCTATGCCTTAGAAAGTTACTTGAGAATTTCAATTATAGAGAGGAGCTATCGGAAGCCTCCATGTGTCTCCTTGGTGCAACTGCAAAAGTAGGACCCAAAGGTGGATTCTCAAATGAGTGCGAGACCCTCCATGTGTCGTGGGTCACGACAAAGTTGCACCAACTTCTTGAAAAATTTCTAAGTATGGGCATGGCTATTGGAAACCTCCATGTGTCTCCTTATCACAATTGGGAAGGTAGGACCCAGATGCGAGATCCTCAAATAAGCATGGAGCCCTCCATGTGTCCATCTTGTGAAAAAGCTGCATTGTTCACTTGAAGAAATGGCTAAGTATGGGCAGGGCCAGTAGAAACCTACATGTGTCTTCTTGGCGCAGCTCCAAATGTCAAACCGAGAGGTGAATCCTCAAATGAGTGTAGACCCTCCATGTGGAAAATATTTGAGTTGAAACAGCCAAAAAATTCAAAATGCTTAGGTGACCCTCTCCGCTTAAAATTTTGATGGGGGGCCCATCGAGTCACAACTCACTTTTAAACCTTTACATCATTTGAAAATAGAGCTTAAAAAAATTGAAGTGCTCCATTGACCCAATTTGACTTTTCAAATGTGGACTCAAACATGTGACATTAATTTTTCCCCTACAGAGTTGCGGATCATTTTATAACTTTGCTCCCTCATACAAAAAGGAAAAAACTAAAAATCCTCTGCGACCCGCCTCTCCACCTTTGTCTTGGAAAATTGCCATGTGTCCATTTTTGAGTGAAAGTAAAACTTTATCTCTGTCGCTCCATATTTTTAAATAGCCAATTGAATGCCATCGGGTCACGGGGCCAATTTGGTATTTTTTACAAATGTGACAAAAGTGACAAGTTTCACCAAAAAGACCCGTCGGGCCATATCCAATTAGAAAGAACCATGTTTCCATGGATGATGTGACAAAAATTAACAGGGAAAACATGACTATGGAAAAATAGAAGGGGAGACCATATCTTGACTTAATGACTACGTAAAATATGAATTCATGCCCAAATTACAAATTCTTTCTCATGGATAGAGAAATAGAAAACAATATCTGGACTCAATGTGATCCTCGACCAAAGGAAAGGACTGACCATGGAAACCAAATGAAGGAAAAATATTTCACGCATCAATATAGGGAGACAGAGAAAACTTCAAACCATGTAGACTGAGACATTTTGAACAAACAGGGTGAGATTAAATTGAACACTAACACCTATCATAACATTAATCTCATTCCATCCCCTTTAGTTAGTTACCCATACACATTTACCCCTTAATATTGAAT
Organism: Taxus wallichiana var. yunnanensis; assembly: GCA_018340775.1. Taxonomy (NCBI): domain Eukaryota; kingdom Viridiplantae; phylum Streptophyta; class Pinopsida; order Cupressales; family Taxaceae; genus Taxus; species Taxus wallichiana. The sequence continues at coordinate 239,437,303 of CM031233.1, forward strand.
TTACCATTAGTTAGATTAGTAAACCACTCCAAGCACCATCTATATTTATTTACCACTAATTTAAAAATCCTAACATGACCTAGTTTTATTATATCCCATTAATAATTACTTAGGATCCCCATTAATCAAATTTACCCTTACAATAATAAAATTATTCACCCCATCACTTAAAAGGTGTGAGGATTAAATCAGATCCATAGGATTGATTTAATCCTCACCCTTGATCTTAGGTCTCTCCCCAAAATGCCCTAATTTCCTTATGTTTTACCTTTTTATCATTTGCATACCCTAATGTGCCTCTATTTGCACATGCATGCTTTCGGGAAGACACGAATGGAGATAAGAGAGCAAGGAGGGAAACTATGGTAGTGAGGATGGTTTAGGGGCTGCAATAGGAGGATTTCTCTCCCTTTTCTTCCATTATTCATGTTTTTACTCCATCCTAGGGTTTGATAATTTGCAATTTGTTTACTAGTTTATTTATCGGGATCTCCTCGTTGTGGGTAATGTTTACACTTGTTGCATTTACTTTTACAGAGATGAATCCACACTTCCTTAAGGGTATCTATATATCAATCACTGTATACATTTTATATCCACATAAGCATGTGTTTTGTTTATTCCATTGGTAGATCTACTCATATATATATAATACACACTTCCTTAAGGGTATCAATATATCCATTACATGTATATATTTTATATCTACATAAACATATGTTTTGTTTATTCCATTGATAGATATATTCACACATGCGTGCGCACACACACACACACACAAACCTAGATATGTGTATAAAAATACATACATATATACATATATATATATATATATATATATATATATATATATATATATATATATATTCCTAGTTAGTATATTCTCATCTCGATAAAAGTTATGTATATATATTTTCGTAACAAGAAAGGAAAGGTTGAATTTAATCCACTTTTGGAAGAAAGCTGTTCACGAGCCTCGGTGTAGGTTACCAAACCAGTGTCGGTACCATATGGTTTGCCGACACCGGTTTCCTAATCAATATCGATTCTTGTGGACATAGATATGTTTTCTTTCAAAAATATATATATATATATATATATATATATATACACACACACACACACACATACACACACATTTACAAAAATGTAGTTGTTGGAATTATGTTTATAGGAAATATAGCTAGAAAAAAACAAGTTTATAAGCTAAGCATGTATATAAATATTATATATATATAGGAGTTGGTTCAAACTTTTGAGAAGAAGATAAAGAAAGTAAGGGTAGATGCCTTTGAATTTAAACAGGAAATACTTAATCACAATGCAAGACATGCAATAACAATATATTATAACACAATATTCTTCCTTATTCATAGTAATAAATTAATTCCATATTTACAATAAAATTAATTCAGAGAATAGTAGCTGTTGACCAAAATAAGCTCACACTTATTTTAGGTCAACTGACACCATTTTCCCCCTTTTTGCTTCAATCTGTATTTTTACATATTTTATGAACTAAAAGCCCCCTAAAATCATTTTTATTAGATAGGAAATTTCTTCCCCTTTCCAGAGATATAAAGAAGTCCTTCTAACTCTTCATATTTTTCAAGTTACGGGCCGGTGGGCCTAGGAAGGATTTTTGCCAAAAGTGCGTTGGCGGGCTTAGAGAAGATTTTTCACCAATGAGAATTGTAGACCTGATGGGGCGTAAGAAGGTGAAATTTTGACATTTTTTACTTTTCACAAAAGGCATAAGTATAATTGCGGGGCCCACAGGCTCGAGAAGGTTTACTATTGACAAAGTGGAAAAAGCGGGCCGACAAGTCCGGAGATGTCTTTTAGCCCAAGTGAAAAATGTGGGATGACAGGCCTGGGGATGACTCAAAGGCAAAATCAGATCTACGGGGATGTGGAGGAAATATTTCCCAACTGTAAAAGTGGGCCGACGGGTTTGCGGGGGACTTTGGAACTTTTTCACTTTTTGTCAAAAGGTGCAGTTTTCAAGTGTAAACTCGTGAGCCCACGGTGTCTCATCAGGCATTGAAAAGTCACGGACCCATGGAAGCTACAACGTGTCTCATCATCACAACTCCAATGATAGGATCCAAAATGGAGATTCCAAACAAGAACCAAGCTTCCACATGTCCCAGGTCCGAAAATGGTAGAAGAGGTTATTGAAAAGTCAAGAGAGGTAGACCAGGTGAAAAGAGCCACGCATCAAATTGGCACAACTTGAAAGGTAAAATCTAGAATGAGTTTCCATATAAGCACGAGTCTTCCATGTGTCCCAGGTCTAAAAAGGGGGGAGATCGGCCATTTAAAATGACTAAGTATAAGGGTGTTAGCGGAAGCCTCCACGTGTCTCATCGGCGCAACACCAAGGTTGGGTCCAAAGAGTGGGTTCCCAAACATGCACAGACTCTCCACGTGTCTTGGGTCCAATAGAAGTCAATGGATTTAGGCCCAAGTAATATAAGTATAGATAGCAGTGGATGGAACCATGTGTTGCATCGGTGCAAATTTAAGGGCACAACCCAAAGTGGAAACTCAAGCAAGTGTTGGCCCTCCACATGTCAGAGCCCAAAAAGGTAGAAGCGGTCATTGAAAATTCTAAATAGAGGTAGGCCAGTGGAAGGAGCTAGGTTTCACGCATGGTGCAACTTCAAAATTATATTTTGGAGTGGGTTCCCAAACAAGCGCCAAGCCTCTACATGTCGGGTCATACTTATGGCCCCCCAAGTAAAACGGACTTATCCAAAATACAAAGAAATAGGGCAGAGCAACGGAAGGTTTGACGTGTCTCATCAGCAAATTACAAAGGTGCGACCAAAAAGGTAGTTCCCAAACTAGTGTCAACTTGCCATGTGGTCAGAGTCCAAAGAGGTAAAGTCAACCATTGAAAATTTTAAAAGCTTGTGGAGACCTCCACGTGTCTCATCCTCACAACTTCAAAATCAAAACTTAAGGGCAGTTTCCAAATGAGCACAAAGCCTCCACATGTCTCGGGATGGGCATATTGTCTCCACCAATAGGAGAGACTCGGGAATAATATAGAGGAGCCCAAGGATCTGTGGAAGCTGCCACATGTCAATCTAACACAATTTTAGAAGTGAAAGGCAGGGGTTAAATCTTCAAGATGCACGAGGTTGCCACGTGGACCCTATATGGACACACTCTTTAAATATTATGTGCCCATGATTGTGATATTTAGACCACCATATCTTTTTATTGAAAACTTAGATTAGGGTAGGAGAGGAATTTTTGGAAATATCTTGGTGTTGGCTTCTCACCTACCTCCATTAATGTTTCGGCTTGCTAATTTTGGGGGTTGTCAAGTTTCTCACCTGCCACCATGATGAAGAATGGGCCTATTTCTTGCCCAATAAGGGATAGCGATGGAGGCATGGGTCTTGTAATAAATCCCATCACTATTATAGGTTGATTTCAATGCTTTCTGGAGTGGTTGTGGTAGGTGGATTCAATGCATTGCATATCTTGAGGTAGTTGAAGCGGGATTTATATTTTCCCTCTCCTTCTCTTGTTCTTCCTATATATTATAAAGGAGGGGCATTTTCAAAGGGTTGTTCATCTTTTCTCTCCTACCCCCTCTCTCTTTCTTCCTTAGGGTAGAATATGGAGTCTAAGCCTCCTCTCATGGCTTTGTAATGGAATTTTCTTGCCCCTTTCCCACTAATGATGTACCGTGTGAATTTTGGAGCAATAGAATATGTTTCGTGATGCATTTGTCCATCCTTTTCTTATTTTTTTGTCTCTTCTTGCCTCTTGTCATTTTAGGGTATACTATGCATACCCTGATGTTTATTGAATGATCTACGAGTTGTGCTTAATGGGTTTTGAAGTGGTGTTTTGTGTGAAATCTATCTCTAGTCTGTGGTGCATCTTGTCCACCCTCTCCTCTACTCACCTCTCTCCACTTCAGGTAGTTTGGATCTGTGATTAGCCACTTCCTTTTCTGGTGTATCACTACTTAGTGTAGGCTCTCTTTCACCCTCTCTCTCTCTCCTTGTATCCTTGGAATGGTTAGATTAGAATAGATAGGTTCTACCTGCACTCACATAGCTTGTGGTAGGTAGATTAGGAAGTAGGAACTAGCCTTCTATGGAGGTCCATCTCACATTTTCAAGTCCCATGCTTGAGAGATGGTCCAATGTTTTGCAATCACACCGAATGCCCCATTTCAGATTCTAGGCCATTTGGGGGTGTTGTGATTCTGCACTAACATTTTTGGCACGCCTGATGGGACACTGAGGTTAGATTTTTCTCATCTTTCCAAGGTGTCTCATTATCAACAATAAATCTTAAGCCACTGTGTGACCTACCAATTTTGGCACGCCCGATGGGATAGGTCTGAAGCACCTTACAACTTCATCTTAGTAGGTTGGTGTGTTCCTATTAGGATTCAATCATTTGAGGCACATAAAAGCACATCGGTGACTCCATCTAGTCAATAACCCATCCTCTAAGTTGTAGACCTTCTCCCATCCATTTTCATCCATTATTCTTTCCATATCTTTCATTTTCTCCCATTCCATGAAGTTGTGCAATCATGACTTCATTCCCCTCATGGAATTCACACCTACAATAGTGCAGTCCACCTCAATGTATTTCCCAACTCCTCTAGATCAGTATTATGATCAAATCCAGAACCATTATGCTTACCCATATGTGCATGGTCAAAACCATTTTATCCATAGAGCTTATCAAGAACAAGGGGATGCATACAATGGTAACAACTATATAGAGGATGTTGATTTGCTAGAGAAGATTCAAGGGATGGAGGCACACATGGTACAATCAAGGGCCAAAACTTGGATGAAAGCATTCAAAATTGGCTATAGGGTACCTTGTCTATGGGCCGGCCCTATGCCAAGACATTACAGACCCTCGGAGAAGCTTGACTTCATGGTTGAAGTGTTGCCTCAACTTGCACAAGTGGATTGAGGATATTGAGGCATATGAGAAAAGTGCAAGACAACCTTGTCAATGGGTAAGTCAGTCACCAGCTCCTTGTCCTTCATTTTCTCTTTCTCAAACTCTATCATTTCAACATGGTCAATAGTCAAGCCCCTCACTTGCTGCCTCAAGTGCTGATTCCCTTTCTCCATCCCCTAGTCTTCCATCACATCCCAATTATTTTTCCATTTTTACTTCAAAATAGTCATCCCCTCCATAAAAACAAGAAAGTCCAACTCCCTCTCCACCAAAAATAATAGCAAAAAATAGTTGAACCCCAACTTGCCACTCTTCTTACTATCCCAAGTACAGTTGGAAAGAGACTCAAGAATCCATTCAAGGAGAAAAACAACAAGAGGAACCCAACGAGAGAAGAGATGATAGAAAATCTAAAGATTTGGGGTACCATATTTGGGTTTATAAATACCCCTAGATGGTTAATCCAATAGAGGACGTCAAGGTAGAAGAACCAGTGGTGGCTGAGACTGAGTTTGCAGTAAAAGAAGAACAAGAACAAGAGGAACAAGATCAACAACCTGTTTTCTCTAAATGTAATGTCCATAGTGGCACTGTATTATGTTTGTGGAGCTTGATTTCATGTTAGAGTCTCAGTACACCTTCTATGTGTTACACTTGGGTATTTTTACGACTGGTATCACCTTGTAGGTGAGCGGGTCGGGGGTTTAGGGGTGAAGCCTCAAGCAAATTTTTATGGGTGGTTTATTAACCCATGGGTAATGGGTAACCGTTATGGGCTATTTTGGACCCATGGTTTTTGGTACCCATTGTTTTGATACCCCTGGTTTTTGCCCATGGTTTTGATACCCACGGTTTTGTATCAAACTACTTAAGAAATTGTCTATTTATATGGTCTTATGCATATGATAGATAGACAAGAAAATGTATTACAGATGTGCTTTGAATTGGTGTGAATTCTGTAGAGTTTGTTGAGCATAGCTCCAAATGGATCTGGGTATTGTATTGAGAGAGTGGAGGCTTGTAATAAAATCTGAGCAAGTGATTCTTGGTGGACGTAGCCCATATTGGGTGAACCACATTAAATATTGTCTCTCTATGTTGTGTTATTTATTCTGCACTTTTATTTGAGATCTGTAATATTTTTGCATATTAGTTTCTATTGTTGCGATTCTGTAAGGGATTATTCCACATATTATATCTCTTATTTCCTAACAATTGGTATCAGATCCTGGTTTGGTTTGCTAAAGTGTTGAATCGCAGGGAAATTTTCTAGCTTGAGTGGGATCTATGGTAGATGTTGGAAGATCTCGGGTTGATAAATTCAATGGGTAGAATTTTAGTCTTTGGAAGATGCGAGATAGAAGATTAGCTTTATGAGAAGGATCTTTATACTCCGCTATCTAAGAAGGTGAACAAACTCTCGAGTATGACAGGATGCAAAATGGGATTTGTTGGATCGGGGAAGGCACTTGGAATGATCCAATTGTGTCTTGCATCTTTAGTATTATTTAATGTTTCAAAGGAAAGAAGAAAAAAGATCTAATGGATGCATTAGTGAAGTTGTATGAAAAACCCCCGCCTCTAACAAGATATTTTTAATGAAAAAGTTGTTTAATATGAAGATGTCTAAGAATAGTTCAATAGCAGATCATTTCAATGATTTCAATACGGATTCATGGATATGATAGCTTTGGTTACAATAGAATTTGATGAAGAAGTTAGGGCTTTATTAGTTTTGTGCTCTTTACCTAAAAGTTGGAATAGCCGATAATGGTGGTAAGCAACTCGGTTCCAACTAACTCGAAGTTGAAGTTTGAGGATGTTGTAGGGGTGATTCTAAGTGAGGAAATGTGAAGAAAAAGCTCAGGGAATCTTCTACTTTAGGGAATTCTTTGACAATGGAAACTAGAGGAGAGAGAAGAATAGAGGAAACTATGGAAAATCAAAAGATCGAGCAAGGTCAAAATCTAAGAACAAGATTGTATGCTTTGGAATTGTGGAAAGTTTGGGCATGTAGAGAAGGACTATTGGGAGCTTCGGGATACGAAAAGAAAAAAGGAGGAAAATGTGGTATCGGGTAATGTATGTCAGGATGCTTTGATTATTTCTTTGCATAATATTACTAAATCTTGTGTTTTAGATTCAGGGGCTTCTTTTCATGCTACTCCACATAGGCATTATTTTGTTGATTATGTTCAAGGGGATTTTGGGAATGTTTTTCTTGGTGATGACGAGCCTTGAAAGTACGGTTGGAAAAGGTTCTATTCAGTACGGAATACATGGCTATTGAAGGATGTCAGACATGTGCCTACATTAAGGAGAAATTTGATATTGGCGGGGCAATTGGGAAGTGATGGTTGTACTGTGATATTTATAGCTGACTCTTGGAAGGTTACCAAGGGTGCTCTTGTGGTGGCAAGAGGTAAGAAGGTTGGAACCTTGTATTTAACCACTGATAGTACTAATGATTGTAATCTTGTGTCTTTAGATGTAGATACAACATTATGGCATTATAGGCTCGGTCATATGAGCCATAAGGGCATGGACATCATAAATAAGAATTTGCCTGGATATACAGAAACAAGTTTGGATTTATGTGAGAACTGCATATATGGGAAACAAAAGTGAGTAAGGTTTCTCAAGGTTGGACCTATGAAGAAAGAGAGTAAGTTAGAGCTGGTACATTCTGATGTGTGGGGGTCGGCTCAAGTATCATATCTTGGGGGTTCAAGTTATTATGTTACTTTTATTGATGATGCAACAAGGAAAGTTTGGGTTTATTGTATTAGAAACAAATCTGATGTATTTGATACTTTTGTTAAATGGAAAGCCTTGGTAGAGAATGAAACAGGTCTTAAGTTAAAATGTCTCAGGTCAGATAATGGAGGGGAGTATTGCAGCAATGAATTTGATGATTATTGTTCTAAGAATGGAATCTGCAGGTAAAAGACGGTTCCAGGAACTCCACAAGAAAAATGGGGTGTTAGAAAGGATGAACAGAACAATAATGGAACGTGCTAGGAGTATGAGGATACATGCAGGACTGCCTCTTTATTTTTTGGTAGAAGTGGTGAGAAAGCCGTGTACTTGATAAACAGAGGACCCTCAAGTGCCTTGGATGGAGGCATACCTAAGGAGGCTTGGTATGGTAAGAAAGTTGATTATTCATTTCTTAGAGTCTTTGGATGTGAGGTGTTTGTTCATATAGACAAGCATGATAGGACCAAGCTAGAGGCTAAATAAAAAAATGTACTTTCATTGGTTATGGTGGTGATGACTTTGGATATAAATATTGGAGAGTAAGGACAAGAAAATCATTTGATCTAGGGATGTGGTCTTTAATGAGAAAGTCATGTATAAGCGGTAGTTGCAAGAAAATAGGAATAATCCAAGAAAGAATATGCGGCGGTAGAGGATCTTCTCGGATGGGAAAGTGACGCATGAATCGTTCAGAACCCCCTCAACAGAACCCCAAACTCCTATATTGAGGAGATCTTCTAGGGTAAGAAGAGAACCGGACGTTTTTCTCCTTCTCTTTATTATTTATTACTCACCGATAGTGGAGAGCTAAAGAGATTTGATGAAGCAATGCCGGTAGATGCTAGGAAGAAGTGGGAGCAAGTCATCGATGAGGAGCATCATGCTCTCATGGAGAACCACACATGGGATTTGGTAAAGCTACCTGAAGGAAAAAGAGCATTACATAACAAGTGGGTGTTTAGAGTCAAATATGAAGAAGGAGGAAATAAAAGATATAAGCCCAATTGGTAGTCAAGGGTTTGCATAGAAACAAGATATAGATTTTGATGAGATTTTTTCTCCGTAGTAAAAATGACTTCTATTAGAACTGTTCTAGGAATAGTTGCAGTAGAAAATTTGCACTTAGAACAACTTGATGTAAAGACTACATTTCTCCATGGTGATTTGAAGAAGGAGCTATATATGCAAAGCAGACTAGAAGGATATGAAGTCAAAGTGAAGAGGAGATGGTGTGCAAAGCGAAGAAGAGCTTATATGGCCTAAAACAAGCTCCACGTCAATGGTATAAGAATTTTTATAGCTTCATGATGGAGCAAGGTTATATTAGATGTCATTCTGACCATTGCGTGTATATAAAGAAATTTGAGGATGGAAGTTATATTATCCCATGTTTGTATGTTGATGACATGTTGGTTGCAGGTAAAAACATACAGGAAATAAAAGTACTCAAGAAATAGCTAAGTGAATCCTTTGATATGAAGGATTTGGGGGTAGCCAGACAAATCCTTGGTATGAGGATAACTTGGGATAGGAAGGAACGGAAGCTGAATTTATCTCAGGAAGAGTACATTAAGAAGGTATTGGATAGGTTTAACATGCAGGATGCTAAACTATTTGGGTCTCCTTTGGAGCCATTTTAAGTTATCAAAGGAGCAATGTCCGAAGATGGAGCATGAAAGAAACCATATGTCGATGGTACCTTACTCATCAGTGGTTGGCAATTTGATGTATGCTTTGGTATGCACTAGACCTAATATTGCCCATGTAGTGGGAGATGTGAGTAGATTTATGAGTGATCTAGGTAAAGAGCATTGGCAAGCAGTAAAGTGGATCCTTTGGTATTTGAGAGGGACCATGGGGACAATTTTGTGCTATAGTGGACTAGACACCACTTTATGTGGTTATGCGGTCGAGACATGGATAGAGATGTTGACAGCAGGAGGAGCACAACAGGTTGTATTTACACTGTAGGTGGGACAACAATGAGCCTGGATTTCACAACTATAGAAGCTAGTGGCTTTATCAACCACGAAGGATGAGTATCTTACGCCACAGAGGCAAACAAAGAGATGATTTGGTTACAACAATTTCTTGAGGATTTGGGGCATAAGTAGAAGGAATGTAAGATACATAATGATAGTTAGAGTGCTATACACCTAGCTAAGAACTCTGCTTTCCACTCCAGGATGAAGCATATATACTTGAGATATCACTTCATCAGGACAGCTTTAGAAGAAGATAAGTTGAAGTTGGAGAAGATTCATACCAGTCAGAATCCTATAGACATGATGACCAAGGTGGTCACAAGGGATAAACTAAACCTATGTTCAGCGTTGGTTGGCCTTCGTAGATGATAGTGAAGGGTTAAGAAGCTTGCTAAGTGGAAATCGGTTTCCAAGTGGGAGATTGTTATGCTTATGGAGCCTATTTTCGTGTTAGATTGTGGTACACCTTCTATGTGTTACACTTGGGTATTTTTATGGCGGTCCCACTCGCGGTGAGTGGGTCAGGGTGAAGCCCCGAAGCAAATTTTTATGGGTGGTTTTTAACCCATGGGTAATGGGTAACCGTTATGGGTTGTTTTTGGGCCCATGGTTTTTTGGTACCCATTATTTTGATACCCACGATTTTTTTCCCATGGTTTTGATACCCATGGTTTTGTATCAAAATGCTTAAGTAATTTTTATTTATATGGTCTTATGCATCGAGATAGATAGACAAGAAAATGTATTACAGATGTGCTTTGAATTCGGGTGTGAATTCGGTAGAGTTTTTGAGCATAGCTCCAAAAAGATCTCGGTATTATATTGAGAGAGTGGAGGCTTGTAATAAAATCGAGCAAGTGATTCTTGGTGGACATAGCCCATATTGGGTGAACCATGTTAAATATTGTCTCTCTGTGTTGTGTTATTTATTTTGCACTTTTATTTGAGATCTGTAATATTTTTGCATATTAGTTTGTATTGTTGTGATTCGTAAGGGATTATTCCACATATTTTATCTCTTATTTCCTAACAAGCACTTTATCTAAAGAGGATGTTGATCTAATCCTAGTGGCACAACCAGATTAAGGAGGAAGAACAACCCGCCCCAAGTCCCATTGAGGAGGAGTAGTGGGAGAGATCTAATCAAATTTGAGGAAAATTAATGAAGAAAGAATTATTGAAGATTTTTTTATTTCTTTTCAAGGGTCTCTTTGATTTATGAACCCATGATGAAGGAGGACCATACAGTTTCATAGGCTCCCAAGTGGAGCAGGCCAAAAATAACCTTAAGTTCTTCCCCCACTTCATCCCCCTCGATCTCTAATGTTGAAAAAGAGTTTGATCTTTCAAACTTCATGTTTGAGGATGAAGGGAACCATGGTGAGCTAGTTGTAGATTAGGAGGACACCATGGAGGAGGTTGAGCACATGCAACAGGACAACAAGGAGGCAGACTATCTGTCAAACTTGGAAGATTTCTTTGATGGAGAGGAGCTTGAGGAGATCATATCATTTTCTCCTCCATCATCCACCTTCCAAGCACATGAACCTACTACCATGAAGGAAAGCATTCAAGGACAATATCCTGCACTTCATAACATCCCTCTAGAACCAAGGTTGGAAGATATGAATCTTCCATGTTATTAACAAAAGAAGGAAGGAAAAAGACAAGAGGATATCATCTCTCTTACACCATCAACCCTAGAGGGTCAACATGAAGACTCCATTATGAGATTTGAAATTCAGAACAAGGGACATATTCAAAGGATCAAACTTAATTATTTGAAATAATTAATTAAACATTAACAATCCCGGTTCCTCACGCCTAAGATACACTCATATGATTACAAACAATCTTTATAAAATAAATGATAGTAAAGTGATTTTAAATTATTTATTTCATTACAAAACGAAGGCACTTCTTATATTGAAATTACAAATGCCACTATACTATCACATGGAGGATATCCTATTTGATTGAGAGGGATTTTAACATAAGATTGCAACAAGAACATCATAACCATTTGAAAACATTCGAAAAAAAAGCAAACACAATTTTTCCCAAGATCAACATAGATTAATTCGAGATCTATTAGATTTATTAGCAAGGGAAAGTTTCTTGAACAATCTCTGAGCTTGTCAATGGTTGTACACTTGCAACCATCTTGACACGATAAAATCTAAAACACAAGACATTAACAGGTTTCTTAGATGATCTCTCAAGAAGATGGGATTTGTCAAATCTTCTCGTAAAAATTAAACCCCTGACCATTTGCAAGACTATCCTCATTGCATTTATACAATTCACTCCCTCACTCATCTCAAAATTTCCCCCAAAAAAGAAGAATATTCGAGGAATCCTTTACTTGTTACAAATTTGTCTCAAAAAGTGATGTTTAACAAATTTACACCTAAAGCTGCCATATGGGAAAACCATCAACTAATAATGCTTCTCACACCCTCTACCATGACTGGGATGCAATGCCATAACTTTTTTGATCCTTCTAATCATTCTTATATTTTTTCATGTGAGAAATCTATTTTTTAATCATTTTTAGGTGGCTCCACATAGCTAGATCTGATAAGCAATCCTTTTCACCCTTGAGAATACACCTTGAGAAAAGAGTGCCCCGTATGGATGCCCACATTCTTTCCTCTCATAAATGAGTGTCCTCGCATGGATTATACCACATACTTGTAAAGTGGGAGTCCAAGATGACCAAGTGCAAAGAGGAGTTAACGGAATCCTCCACGTGTTTCCTTGGCGCAAGTGAAAAGGTGATGTCCAAAGGCTAGTTCCCAAAAAGTCTTGGCCTTCCACATGTTCAGGACCATAGAGAATTTGCATCGGTTTCTGAAAATTTAGAGTATGGGAAGGCACAATGAAGCTTCCACGTGTTTGTTCAATATGAAATTCAAAAATGAAGTTTAGAGGTTGGACCTCAAACGAGTTCAAGCTCTCCATGTCCCCTAGGCCCAAGAAAATTGGCTTGGCCTTTGAAAAGGTCTTAGTATAGAGAGGATCCAACAAAAGCCTCCACGTGTCTCTTTGGTGCACTTATGATATGGGGCCCAAACGCAGGGACCTCAAAAAAGCACGGGCTCACCATGTGTCTCACCCAAGAAAAATTATTGAAAGAGTTTAAGGACCAGCAAAATGTGCCATGTGCTACAGAGTCCGAGAAAGCATTCTTGGTTTTGAAAAGTCTAAGTATGGGAAGATCTAGCAGAAAACTCCATGTGTCCCTTCGGTGCTCTTTCAAAAGTAAAGTATAGGGAAGGTTCCCAAACAGTGTGGGCCCTCCACGTGTCCCGGGCCTTTAGAAATTTTCTTGAGAAGTTAAAGTATATAAAGGAGCCAAGAAGCCTCCATGTGTCTCCTTAGCGCAAATACGAAGGTAGGACCCAGAGGTGGATCCCAAATGAGCGCGGGGCCTACATGTGGACAAGCTTTGAGTTGAAGCGAGACCTTAGAGTCTCAAAATGCCTTGGCAAACCACCTCTCCACTTATAAATTTTTATGTGGGCCCCATCAAATTCTGAGACTATTTCATAACTTTTCTCCCTTGTATAAAAAGGAGAAAAAGCGTAAAATGCTCGAAGACCCACCTCCTCACTTGTAACTTGAAAAACTGCCACGTTTCTTTCTTCAGGATAAAAGTAAAAATTTTTCCCTTCCGATTCATATTTGCTTTGAATAACCAATTAGATATTATCGAGTGATGAGGCCAATTTGGTATTTTTGATGAATGTGAAAAAAGTGAAAAGTTTCACCAAAAAGATCTGTCGAGCCACATTCATCCGAAAGGACATGTTTCCATGTATGTTGGGACAAAAATTGACATGGGAAACATGAGTGTGGAAAAATAGAAGGAAGGAAAACCCGAATTCGCGCTAAATTACAAATTCTTTCTCATGGAAAGAAAAACCGATAACAATATCTACACTCAATGTGATCCTCGACTAAAGGAAAGGACTTATCATGGAAACCAAATGAAGGAAAAATCTTTCACGCATCGATATAGGGAGATAGAGAAAACTTCAAACCATGTGGACTGAGACGTTTTGAACGAACATGCGAGATTAAATTGAGCACCAACATCAGCTCCAACTCGGGGATGGGCACTCCTACAAGTGCCATAAGAACAACAAACCATGTGCCAAAAATCCATTGGGCAATGGAGTAAAAAAAAAAATCTTATAGAGTAGAATAACCAAATCCCCAAGACGAACTGAGAAACCAACAAAAATTGGTCACCAGGGACCAGGACAAACCAAAATAGAAAAACATGAAAGCAGAATGAAACCAAAAGACTATACACTATATAATGATGTGCACCCTAATTTAGAGAAAACAATCAAGGAAAAATTTCAAGTGCCTTCGATTTTGGATATGACCATGCTAAGCAGTTTTGATACATTTTTAACAACTAGTCATATGATTGTTTCTCTTTTCCATCCAAGTTGCTATCTGACCACTTTTTTTTAGGCTTATCCTTTGTGCCTAGGTTAATTTTTTCAACATCTCTCGAGGTTGCATCAAACATCAAAGTCTCAGGAAAATAAACCTACTCAAGATATCTACATTGATCAATTTCATACTCCTTGAAAACAACATAGCTCACATAGTTATCAACATCAATGTTTGTGTGCAATACTTCATAAGAAGCATTGTTGGGGTCCTCAATGAGATATAACATTTTGTTTTCACCATATAACTTCACAAGGCTTCCCTCAATCGGTATGGTTGCATAAGACATGTCCATTTGCACACTTCCACCCACACTAGCTGCCCACTTTCTCGGATAATAACATCACCCATTTAGTAAGACAATCCACAATGACCAAATTCAAGATTAAGTACTTTCCTGGACAAGTTGCCAATCGCACTATCGAGCCTTTGACACATCCAACACACGCACCTCTCTTGAATCTGTGACAATACATTTTCCATAAGTTGATGTTACTTTGAATTTTAATTCATTCATGACCTAAAGAGGCATTATATTACATGAGGCTCCCTAATAAAACATGTAGTTATGTAAAGAGCCTATCCTTAGTAATCAAAGTAGTAAAAATGGATCCACATTCAGCTAAGACTCAAAAAGAAAAATTCCCAAATAAACCTTAGGTGGTTCACCCAATTCCTCCAATTATTGTGGTTTTTCTAATTTTGTAATGGCAGGAGGAACCTCTATATTGTTTAAATTTTTACCCTAGGTGACCTTTTCTTCCTTAAGCCTGAAATACTCAAATGCCTTCTTCTTATGCTCGGGGATTCTAAGCAATTCAACAATAGGAACAATAATCTTGATCTAGCTCAAGATTTAGGATATGTCATAAGGAACATATTTTGGTAAGGTAGTATTAGGATTAAGGTTCACAACTTCATCTAATAATATGGGAGTCTTCATGATCTGAACATGGGGAGGAACACAAGTTTTATTTGGGGTGCAGAGCCTTTGTTAGATGCATTTTTTAGGGATGTCCTTACATATACTGATAAGAACTATAATTTTGTGTTTGGCCTACATCCCTACCCCTTTGGAAACCTTACTCCTGGTATTATATTCCTTTTCATGGGAAACTACTACATTCATTAACAGTTTCTTGTCCTCTTCTTAAGTAATTCCTCCATCATACTTTTTAATCATTAATGTCCTTAAGTACTCAAAATCATTATTAGGAAACTCAAAATCTTGTACCATATCAATTTAAAAAGTATTATTGGGAGGAAGAGGTAATACCCGATGAATGCAATCCCATAATCTTTCAATATTTCTTGCACTTATTAGCTCAGTTGAGGTTGCTCCATGATGTGAACTTGTAGAGAAATCCATCATGCATACATCATCATTTTCTCATCATCATCATCTTCCTAAACTTTGTTTTCAATATCACATGGAGAATTTGGCAAGAAACAACTATCACACCACTCAATTTCATGAGCTTCTTCAACAGTAGCAACTCCGGTAGCTAAGGGATCGGAACAAATCTATTTTCCCGAGGTTGAGGCTATCTACTTCCTATTCCCACGGGTCGTTTACCCCTGTCATCTGATCTATGATCACCTTTGGGATGATTTGTAAATCTTTCCTAAGCTTGTGGCTTGTGTTGACCTTGGGAACCTTCTCAAATCCCCTTCTCTTCTCTCGCGGTTTATAGGATATTTCCTTGACAACTTCGGCCATTATTTTTACAACCTCTTCTAGATCAACAAACTTACTTGACTTAGGCTTCTCGGATTAATCAACTTGATACCTTCCCTCTTAAGAGGCTTACCAATAGCTTTAATATTATTTTAAATCTGCAAAGCCATGGTGAAGGCCTCGCTTAAATTTCTAGGGTTTTTATCCCTCAAATAATAAGCACCCTTCTTATTAAAAGCATCAGAATATTTTATCGAGACAGAAACATCACTTGGCCTCGGGATTACGAGTAGCGTATTTAAGGTCTTATTGAGCCGAGTATTGAAGTCAAGAACAGATTCATTAGGATTCTTCTTAATATTTTCAAATTCACACAAAATAAACCCGGATCTGTCTTATCCCCATATTTCAATCTAAAAGCATTTTTCATTTCTATCCATGATTCTATTGAGTTGTCTGGTAAAGATTTATACTATTCATGTACATCCTCCTCAAGAGTATGAATAAACAATTTTATATACACATCCTTAAATTCAATCTCAAAGTCTTCCATCATATTGAAAAAATATGTAATTGTTGATCAACGGTGAAAACATTATTCCCTTGAAATTTAGGTAGTATATTTCTAACATCTTGTGGCACTACATTTGGATATCCATCCATACCTCTAAAATCTATAGGTCTAAAAGTGTTGACAACAAATGGAGGTCTAGGTAGAGGTTGGGCCATATTTCCATGAGGGGGTGATGTTACAGGAGATACAAAATTATGAGGGACAAGGGGTCTTTGGAACACAAAGTGATTCATGTAATTCTTAGAGAATTTCTTTGAATTTGATGAAACACATAAGGGTAAAAGGGCTAGGAGGAATACCTATTAAATTTGGTTGAAGGTTGTTGTGCGCGTATGACTTCTTGATCCACATCTGATCATGAGAGCTTCCTTTTGGCTAAGAGGAAATACCTGAAATGAACAACAAGACCACCAAAAGAGATTAAATAGTATATGAAAGTGGACTGCCTAGCGTATGCTAGTTCCGGGAAGCATGATACTCCATAGAAGGTTGTCAATCCACTATTTAAAACAATTCAATGTTAATAATAAATGAAATCCTACTGTAGTTAAAATGATTTAGGTATCTCATTCGACTAAAGTAAGAAAATTTGTTCACAACAGGCTAAGCTATGATTCAATCTAAAGGGAAAGGTCTCGTCCAGAGTATTAGTGTACTGAGTCGGGAGTCTGGTTTTGGGCTGTTTTAGGTATTTGATGGGGAATTTAGGCTTTGTTCTTGGTCTAATGGTAGAACATAGAGACCAATGTTGGTCCAGTGTAGCCAATGATAATTCGGGATGGACCAACGATAGTCATGGGTAACCGGTGTCAGTACGGTCAGTGATGAAACTTATTAAAACCTTGTTGTAAGGAAAGATCTAAGGCTAAATGGCAATGAAGAGGGAAATGAAAAGGTTTATGGAAATCTTAGGTATACTCCGAGTTCTTTAACAATCGGGCATGTGAAATTTAGTTTTGTGGGTGAAGGAATGATCAAGTTTTCATGAAGGTAAATGATGGGATAATGGGAATGCAAGTAGAAATTGATAATAGAGGTAATAAAGCTTACTAAAACAAAAGTAGATGAATGTTGGTTAACAAAATACTTATTGTTGTATGAGCTTGATGGCTGGATGGCAATGGTGGTTGATCAGATGGATTGAGTTTGATGTGGGGATGGTGCTTCACAAGATGCTCCCATGAATGCAAGTGGCTTTATGATTTCTTCTTATGCTGGTTGTGGATGTTCGGATGCGTGCGCAAATGTTGGTTCTACTTGCATGCAACACTAGTATGGTTTCTTTCTCTCTGAATGTGCCAACCTCAAAAAATTATTTTCTAGGGAAATAAAAGTTGACCGAAGAAGGTTCTGAGTAGATCGACGGTGGTTTAGGGTGACCGACATCGGTTAGGGCAGGATTTTCTAGGTTTACTAAAATGGGTAGATCTTGTTTGATTTCTTAGATCTTATTTTTTTCATGGATTAGAATGGAATCTTCTTTTCTAATGGGTGGGAATGTGGTTAGAGGGAATGTAGGCTTTGATTTTTAGGGTTTAGGTAGGTCTTAGTTAGTTATGGAAACATACTAAGAATAGATTTGGGGTGAGGTGGCTAGGTGAGGTGGTGGTGTGATAATTAAATAATAAATATTGTGAGGACATGGATTAATTTAATTAAATTAATATTAGAGTGGGGTGAAAGGGGCCATGGTTAGGTGAGTGTTTTTGAGTTGGTTATTTTTCGGGATTGGGGAGTGTGACCCAATTTTGTTGTCTACATTTTGGCCCTTTTCTTTGTGTAGCTTGTATTTGTAAGAAACAATGACAAAAATAAGATGTGGTTACCCCATGTGTGGGTGAAGGTGATCCCCCTCAAATAAGGAACTGATGAGGCGGAAGGAAGAATATATGAATTTTTTGATAAAAGGTGAATGTGATGAAGAGAAAGGTGGGCAACGGGGTAAAGGGGTAAAGGTCAAATCAAGTAATCTAGGTAAAGGGTCAAGGTCAAAGGTAGTAATAGTTAAATGCACACACATGTATAAACTGCAGCATGGTACCGTGTTAAAGATCATGTAAACTCTACATTGTCTAAGGTCAATAGGTTTATCCAAACAAGGTTCAAGTGATTCTAGTATAGAAGGTATATGATATGGTTAGGAAATACATCACGGGTTAGGTGCAGGAACGTTTAGGTATGTTCCAAAGACACCAAAGGTTGGGTCAGGATATATGGTCACGGTAAGAGGCAAGGTAAGGTCATTAGGTCAAACAACATAGGTAACAGTGTCGTAAGGTATAGTGAGCACATGAGGTCATATGTCACTAGTAATGGTCTGGGTCCAAGTAGCTAGG
Source organism: Taxus wallichiana var. yunnanensis (assembly GCA_018340775.1). NCBI lineage: Eukaryota > Viridiplantae > Streptophyta > Pinopsida > Cupressales > Taxaceae > Taxus > Taxus wallichiana. Next base: position 239,456,062 of record CM031233.1, read on the forward strand.
TCATGGCACGGGTAGGGCTGAGGTATGGGTAAAATAATGAGTCCCAAATGATGAAGAGGGTAGGTGGTAAATGATGAGGTCGGGAGGGTAAAGGGAAATGTCCAAGTCAGGTGTGGGTGAGGTAAAAAGGATTTAGGTCAGCAAATGAGGGGTAATGGGTAGTAATAAGACTAAGTAGGATAACCGACAATGGTCATAATTAACCGATGCTAGTCACCATGAACCAACCATGGTAGGCTAGGGAATAGAAGCGAAGTCGTTCAAGGTAAAACTTTTCCGGTCAAGTTGGGAAAGCTATAAAAAGAAAAATGGTCATGTTTCCAAAATCATTTGTCCTTTACCAAATTGGATAAAAAAATAAGAGAGAAATAACAAGGTGGAAAGTGACTAAACAACATAGAGGCACAGAGCGAGTGATTGTTGGTCGATAGGTGGGTCTATGAGCGCAGTGATGATTGGGTTTGGTGATTATTTTTATTTGAATAAGATAGTGGATGATCGGTGATGGTAGAGGTAGGAGAGGGATCGGGTGGACTTGCGTGGCATCCCAAGGTGCCACCACATAGATGACAACGTGATGAGGTAAGATCCCTTCCTATTGTTTTTTTTGTGAGTAGGTGGAGGGTAGGAATTGGGTAGGAGGGAAAATGGGGTTTGCGGGGAAACTATTAAAATTTGAATGTGGAGTGTTTTAATGAGAAAAGAGGAAAAAGGGAAGGTAGTTCTAGGTAAGTGAGGGGTGGGAATAGGTATTGGGTAGGTATTGGTGAGGGAAAGAGGTAGAAAAGAGAAGTATGGGGAGAATTAGGGGGGGTATCACGGGTTTGTCGCCGCAGCAGTGGATCGACATCGTTTACTTTTTAGCCAAAGATCGGTGGGTAAGGATCGTCTCTGTCACATAGGCTAAAGATGCAAGCCCTCAATGAGCTAAAGTTGGACGGGATACGACGAGATAGGTATGGAAAATTTATATGTATGGGTAGGTGTGTGAATAAAGAAGATCAAGTAAGAGGGGTAAAATGAAAATAGGTGAGGGTCTAAGGCATGGGTAGATAAGTGGTGTTGATTGAGGGCATAGATATGGGGAAAGGTTGAGTTTTTAATGTAATTGGTATAGTGGGGTGGCAAGGTGGCATGTAGGTGTGGTCAAGTGTTAATAATATGATTGGTTGTATACAGGCCAGGGAGTAGCTATGGATGAGGGATAGGGTACCTCCCTTACTCATGGAGATACGAGGGAGCACGACATGCGAGGAGTGGATCCATGTCATAGATGTAGGCTTGATTGGGGTCAGACGCTACTAGCACATAGTCTAAGAGGTGAATTGTATGGTTTCACTCATCGATAGATGGCATTTGACAACTAATACATTCCATTTATCGACGTGATGTGGTCACGATCACCCTAGAGGATGTTTACAGGATCGTGAGTACCTATAGTAGGTACATTGGTTTACTTGATCTCCTCGGAGGCATGCAAGGAGTTACTATTACCAGTATTTAGAGAGGGGCTGACATTGTTAGGATTCCACAATGCCAGTATGAGCTATGGGGTGATGTACCGAGCCTACCTCGAGGAGATGAGGTTGGTAGTGCTTCTGATGAAGGCAATCTACTATTTTACACTTCCAGATGCAGAGGGTGGGAGATTCCCATGGTCACTAATGGGCATTCTATATGACTTGGTGGAGAGTAGGACTCGGTTTACATGGACACTGTGTTCTTCGTACAACTATACAAAAATTTGTGGGCTTATGGGTGACTACAACGGTTCAACTTGTGTTGTACATTCCTGTTACATTATTGGGCCTATGAGCACATTGTGTGTGTGTGCCAGTTGGTATGCCTCAGGATGATGCATTCGAGCCATATTTTGTTTGAGTGGGCTACAGGAAATGGGTGTCGGTTATGGGAGAGTGCAAGCAGTGAGAGTGACACATGATGTAGCCTATTATAAGTGATTATTGGAGGGGTTTTCCGGTGTGGACATTATTTGGAGGCCATATGTAGGCTATCCTTCATATAGGTAGATGGTGGCGGAGTTGGATGGGTTATAGATTTATAGGTGGATAGAGGGGCGCGGGTCGGGGAGCATGAGATGATACCGTGAGACCGGGTTATGTAGTTTGGTTTTCCACATGATATACCTCCACCCTTCCCTCAATATAGGAGAGATGATGTAAAAAGGCCTACGTCTCCACCATGACCTACGTACAACCAGTGGTAGTAGGAGGAGTATATGGTTGACCGACAGATAGATGATGTCGGGGTGACAGACATGTACATATAGTGGTGGGCTGCACAACTATAAATAGTACCACCGAGGTTGGGGAAGCCATATTTGGTTACTATCACAATGCAAAGAGATGCCCTAAAGGGGTAGGTGGCTAACCTAGTGACCCGGTTGGGCATATTATAGGGGCATCTAAAAGGGGCCGAGGAATAGGTTACGACCTGCGGGCATAGGTGGTGACTTTTAGGCACAGAGAGTATAGAGACCAATACCTACACCAGAGGAAGAGGGAAAGGGTGGAGTTGGAGATGGGGTCTCAGGTAGCCACCCTATAGCATAGGTGATAGGTTTTATGGCTAGTTGGTCATTGTGTAGGGACAGTCACTGAGTTTACATAGCTAGTTGGTGGTGTACAAGCACACGAGCTTTGGGGCTAATGGTACCACCACAGAGGAAGAGGCAGGGGTCAAAGGATGATGGCACCACCAAAAGCAGTACCCACTTCTAGATTGAGAGATTCCATGGGCAAGGTGAGATACTACCAAGATCATTTGATGGCAGTGGGGATATATGTCTTATCATATGTCAAGAACATAGCACAACAAGCTTCAAATGAGAGGAGTAGATCCCCCACTAGTGCATGGAGGCTAGTTCCACACAGCGGGGCCATCACGAGCCCATCTAGGGTGAGGCAAAGGGAGGTTAGTTGAAACCGAGCTAGAGGGGCAGAGGAGGAGACAGATGAGACAGATTGGATATCAAAGGGGGAGATGATTGAGCTACATGCATGATTAGTTTAGTTTTGACATCATGTTTTTGACATATATACCAGCCTGCATGTCGAAGATAGTGAGGATGTACATGAGATTTTTTGAGATTTTGTTATATACACCGGTCTGTGTGCCGAAGATATTTGAGAGTCATGTATATGGATACACATGTTTAGATGATTGATTTATAGAGATGATGGTGATTATGGCCTGATGTGTATATGGTTGTGTTTAACTCGGCTATTTTGATTTGTATATGTGATGGAAACAAAGTAGTGTAGGCATGATAGAGCCAGGTCCTTGGCATGGATATAGTCAAGTTTTGGTGTAGGCATGGATGGAGTCAGGTCATAGGCATGGATTGAGTCAGGTTGGTTGGTTTAGGCATGGATGGAGTCAGGTTAGGCATGGATGAAGTTAGGTCATAGGCATGGATTGAGTCAGGTCATAGGCATGGATTGAGTCAGGTTTTAGGCATGGATTGAGTCAGGTCATAGGCATGGATTGAGTTAGGTTTGTGGTTTAGGCATGGATTGAGTCAGGTTTGACTTAGGTATGATGAAGTTTAGGTTTTTTTAGGCATAAATTGAGTTGAGATTGGTTGAGTTTGTAATGCATTAATTTGTGCAATTAATGATGATATGGGTCTCGTTGAGATATTTTGTAGTAAAATGTATGATAACAATAAAGAAGTGGTAGACATAATGAATGTATGAATGATGAAGATAAATATGTGAAGCAAGTGTTGTTTGTTTGGTTTAATTTCCAATTATTGATATAAAAAGGAAAATAAGGTAGGATGTGACCAGAAAGGGGAGAGGAAATTGATTATGGTATAGAGTGGCCAAGCTATCCTCCAAGAGCCCCATGCCCTCGGAGTGCTACCTAAATAGTCTCGGGGAAGAGGGACATCGGTGATGTAGTTCTCCCATAAGCTAGCGAAGAATGCGAAGAGGTATGAGAATGGGTTGGTAGGTTATAGGCATGATTGATTCCAAGTATTTTAGGTATGGTTGAATTTTGGGAACATTGGTATGGGTGATGTTAAGCTGATTTTGGTAAAAGAGGAAAATTTTACGAGAGATAAGCATGAAAGATAAGTGAAGGTAAGAGAGCCACACCGATTGGTGAGGATCATAACTTTTGGACCATAGCTTAGGTAGGATAATGAACATAAGACCCTAAATACATTGCATGATTGATTATCCTAAAGGTGAAGAAAAGGAACATGATCACCAAATGTCATGGTTACAATAGGTCCCTTGAGGCGGCGGGAAATGGAGGTGCAAACGATGGGAAGGTGAAAAGTGGTTAGTTTATATGGTATGAGGTAGCATGCCTTTTGGCAAGAGATCCAAGACCATAATGAGAAAGTCCATGAAGAATATTGTTTGTGTTTAACTTGTATTTGAGATAGATTGATTGATACAGAAGGAAGTTATATGGGATGGGGAAATTATCTCCTTGTGGTTATCGTAAAGGCGATTGATGCGGGAAGCTTGATTCTCATTTTTTTATAATTTTTGAAGTAGGATTTACATAGCTTTCCTTCGAGGGAGTAGTCTATTTATAGTAGTGATGTAGAGAGAAAGATGTCCCTTTTGAGGGAGGCATCCCATGTGAGATATTTTAAGTCATGGAGAAGATTAAGGTGAGGAATCGATTCTTGTTCAAAAGCAAGGTGAAAAAACCATGGCATCTCATTTGAAAGAAGACAAAAAGTATCCATGAGAATCATACCATGTGCGAGCCTTGGTACACATATTTAAGAGAGGATAAAAGAGTGACGGGTACGCACATGATTCTTGTTTAATCGTTGGGGATGGCATAGTGAAAGGAGGAAAGTGAATACCACTAAAGGGATGAGCATGAAAAGAGGAAAAAGGTGAGGTAGGACTAAAATTCAACAGTAGAATGGTTGAAGATGCAAGGCATTAAGGGGTTTAGGTTTAGGTTTACCATCTAGTGAAGATAAGCAATAAGCACCTGATCTATAGGCATGAGTTATGATGTATGGTCCAAGCCAATTAGGAGAAAATATACCCGTTTACCCTTTTCCACTTTGGTTACATGTTGATTTTCCTTCAAGATGAGGTCACTGACTTAGAAGTTTCATTCATGAACACATTTTCATAGGCACATTTGATACATTTTTGGTAAACTTGGAGATGGTCAAGAGCATTAAGATGACATTCGTATAATAACTCAAGTTGTGCTAAATGGTCCTGGTAAAATTCATCATCATTGAGCATGTCATGGAGAGAAATATGAAGAGATGGAATCTATACTTTGAGAGGTAGAAAAACCTCTGTACCGTAGACCAAAGAAAAAGGAGTGGTAGTAGTGGAAGTGTGAATACTAGTATGGTATGCCCATAGGGTGAAAGGAATGTGCGTATGCCAGTCCTTCCTAGTATCATTAACCACTTTCATGAGAATTTTGTTTAGGGTTTTATTAGTGGATTCATCTTGGCCATTGGTTTGTGGGTAATATGGTGACAATAAACTTAATTGAATACCAAAGGTGTCGTAAAGTTTCGCAAGGTTTTATTTTTGAATTGTTTTCCATTATCAGAGATGAGGCAATGTGGAACACTAAAGTGAAAAATAATGTGATGATTGATGAACTCACATGTTTTATCAGATTTTGTGGATATGAGAGGCATGGCTTCAACCCATTTTGTGTAATATTTGGTAGTGATTATTATCCATTGATGTCTTTGGGAAGAGTGGGGATTGATCTCTCTAATAATATCCAAACCCCATTAAGAGAAGGGTTAAAGGTCACGGTGGTGGTAAGGCATGAATGGGTATATGATGAAGATTAACATGTTGTTGGAATTTTACACAATGCTTAACGTAGTCACAACAATCATGGTTAAGGGTTGGCCAGTAATATCCTAGGTGAAGAATATGCTTAACAACAAGGCCATCGAAGTGACCTCCACATATGCCATCATGCACTTACTTAATGGTATAATGAATCTTAGAACTCGTAAGGCATTGTAAGATAATACCATCAAAGCCACATTTATAGAGGAGGTCACCCATGATGATGTAACGAGAGACCCTTTTAAGAAAGGCACTTTGTTCATTACGAGTGAGGTCGGAGGTAAGATGGAGAGGGAAAGATAGTCTGAGTATTATTTATATCAAAGGTCACTCGGGTAAGGAGTTACAGTTCTAATAGAGTAAACTTCACGAGGTAAATAAGAGGTTGACTGGATTCTTTTTACGGTGAAAAATATTTTAGAGTTGGCGGGTGAAGTGGGTATTTGAGAAGCCAAGCAGGCCATGGTATCTGCAAATTTTTTGGTAGAACGTGCGATGGTTTGAAGGGAATAATGGTTTAAGGTGGTCAAAAGTATGACCACATATTGTTTATACTTTTGAAGTATCTCATTACGACACTAGTATATACCATTGACTTGGTTTATGACCAATTTAGAATCACCAAAGATGTTGATTGACTTAACATCTAAGGTGTAAGTAGCTTGGAGACCCAATACGAGTGCTTCATATTTAGCAATATTGTTTATACAATCAAAATTGAGTTTGAAAGATAAAGGCATGGATTCCCCTGAAGTAGAATGTGGATAAAAACAAGTCCCACCCCACGCTAACACTTAGAACCATCGAAGAAGAGTGTCATTTGGTAAGCGAGTTCGTCCCAGGGAAAGGGTAGCAATTGACTCATCCGGAAAGTCAAAGTTAGAGTGTTGATCCCCGGAAATAGGTGCGTTGGCTAATTGGTCGGTGATATCTTAGCCCTTGATGGAATTTTTATGGATGAATTCGAGGTTGATGTCATCCGAAGCATAAGCCAACGTGTAGCCCATTTATTTTGGTAAGGTTTGGCATACATGAAGTGTAAGGGGTTGGTGTTGGTCATAACATAGGTTTTGTGGTTATGTAGGTAATGGCGAAGTTTGGTGGCAAAAAAACTAAGGCTAAGATTTTTTTTAGCATGGGTTTATCGGGTTTCATATTCTAGAATAGTATAACTTATGTAATAAACCGCATGCTCCCTATGTTGTTCATTGTGATGAGTGAGCATGGCCCTTAAGGATTGATCGTTAGCGAGAGATGTATAGATATAAGGGTTGATTGTCTCTAGGTGGAATGAGTACGGGTGGTTGAAGAAGGTATTTCATCAAGGCCTCAAAAGATTTATGGTAGTCATCATCCCATTTAAAGGAGACATCCTTTTTGAGAAGATGATGAAATGGCTGACATCAATCGGAAAGTTGTGAAATGAAATGGTGAATAATCGGAAAGTTTGAAATGAAATGGTGAATAAGGCATTTGCATGTGCCATACAGTAACTTACATTTCAGGCTACATAGTTGCCACAGGTTAGTGGGTGGAGGCATTTCAAGAATGGCCTTAACCTTAGCACGGTCAACCTCTATACCATGTAAGGAAATGATAAATCCAAGGATCTATCCCAAGAGAACCGCGAAGACACACTTCTTGGGCTGAAGGTGAACACAATACTTAATGAGGCAGTCAAAGATGGTTTTTAGGATGGTGAGGTGCTTAGAGCGGGGTTTAGATTTGGAAAGGATATTGTCTACATAATCTTCTAATATATGGTGCATGATGTCATGGAAAATGTAAGTCATAGCCCACTGATATATGGCACTAGCATTTTTAAGGCCGAAAGGCATGACTCGATAGCAGAAGGTTCCCCAAGGGGTGATGAATGTGGTTTTTTGTTGATCCTTTGGGGCAAGAAAGATTTTATTATAACTATAGAAACCATCCATGAGTGATAGCATCTCGTCACTAGTAGTAAGGTCAACAAACTGGTCAATACGGTGTAGAGGAAAATTGTTTTGGGGCAAGCTAGGTTGAGGTCACAAAAATCTTTGTAAATGTGAAGTCCCCATATCGCCTTAGTGAAAGGGACAATGGTAGAAATCCATTGGGGATAATCAATGGGTAAGATGAAGGAAAAAAAAAAGGCGTTGAATTTCTTCTTTGACGTAAGAGCAGCAATGCAAAGGTGCATTTTCCTCATCTTTTTTTTGATGGGTTTGGCATCGGGAATGGTCACGATATTGTGGACCACTATGGTGGCATTAATCTGGGCATGTTAGCGTAAGACCAAGCAAAATCATGTTTATGATTTTTGAGAAAAGAAGTGATGGCTTCGTGTTTAGTAGCATCTAAATATTGGCTGATCTTTAGAATGTGTGGGTCATCCTGAATATGGATGTTGATCTCAATAGTTAATTCATTCAACATGGTTTGCATCTCAGATGGTAATGACCAATGAATATATGATTCTTATGCAACAAGGTAGGTGAGTATATATTCATCATCCTGACATTGAACGACATTAATAGAAGGTGTATCATCATTGATCATTTCAGGATACAGGAAGGGAAGAGAAGAGGTAGCCTTGCCCTCACGTTGATAAGTCAAAGGCCCCAAGGAAATGGTGTTTAAGAAAAAAAAAATTAGGAGGGATGGATTTTGTATCCATTGACTTTGTCAGTGAAGGTGGTGAATGTGGTGAAGAAGGTGGAGTAGGTGAAGAAGGTGATGAAGGGTTGATATCTTCAATGAGTTCAATATGAGCCTTCTTGGTAGGTAGTTCAGCAAAACCAATACCACTACGGTTATGTTTCGGGTAGTACATGGAATAATAGTGTGACAACCTTGCTCATAAAAGCAAAAACCAAAACCATTCCACACACATCGGTGCAGGAAGGTGTGGGAGAAACAACGATTGGTGAGTGACTAGAGGTTGGAAAAAAATGGATGGGTTTGTGATGGTGGTTCAAGTGTATAAGTGGAAACATCAAGTACCTAAAGGTGAGATTGGTGCAAAGGTGGGGAGGACCGTAAAGGAGATGCTATCCTATGTAGCAATCATAGTGAGGGTGTTGGTGAAGGCTTCCATACTCTTATGGAGTAAGGAATGTGTTGACATTATATAGAGAGATACTCCCTAGAGTGAGGTATTGGAAAACACCTTCCAAGGATCAAAGTGGTCGGTATGTGGGTAGCTAGGATAGATGATGTGTTAGATATTGGATTGGAGGTGGCGTTAAGCGATTTAGAGGTGATGGGTTGGAAGTGAGGTCGTGATAATGGTAGGGATGGAGGATTTAGGTGTAGTTGAGGTAGTGGAAGAATTGGTGAGTGGAAGTGTAGGTGAAGAGGAAGTGGCCATGGACGTAGATGCCTTAATGGGTACAAGTAGGTCATTGGGTTGGTAAAGCATGTTGTAGGTTTTAAAAGGTTATGGGTCGGTTTGAATGGTATCGGTGTGTCCTTTATGCTCAAACTTCACATAATGATGCAAATTAGAAGGAATACAACCCATGACATGAATCTTGGGTCTACCAAGAAACAAGTTATATTGAAATTCCCCCTCCAAGATGTAAAATAACTCTGGAATAGTACGGGGGCCACACAAACATGGAGGATGACAGTGCCAAGTGTAGAGGTGATAGCATCATTAAATGAATGCAACATGATGGGATGTTTATGCATGTAATTTTCAGGTATGCACATTTGGTTGAATGCATGGGAGGAGATGATATTAATGCTAGCACCCCATCGATCATAACACGTCATACACATATATTATCAATATGGACAGAGATGAAAAGGGTTGGATCAGGGTCATCGGTATGGTGTGGTGTGATCTCTTCATCTGAGAAGTTGAGGGTGGCTATTTGGTGAGTAGGTGGAGATGTAGAATAAGGTGGTAATTTGGTGAGAGAGGCTACATGATGGGTTGTGATAATAGAGGCTACGGGTGTCATGTCAATGTGTAAAACCTCAATAGATTGAAGAACCTTTGTGAGAGATTAACAATGGGATTGAGAGGTTTGGATGAGGTCATATAGGGAAATTTTGAGGGAGGATTGGTGTAAGCTGTTTGAGCATCGTGCAATGTGTAACCCCATTAGAGATAGGATATGTGGGGCTAAGTATAGTGACTTAAGGTGTGGGTGCTAATGGTATGTTGGCTATGGGGTTGGTTGGTTGGTTGGTTGGTGGGTCACTTGCTTTCTCCTTGCCCTTGTCTTTTTAGCACGGGTGGAAATGTTGATCATGTTAATTTGATGGGAGGGGATAAATGGGGAAGGTGTAGGATGATTAGTATAATGGCATGATGGGCCTAAACCTACCGGGGAGAAAATCCTTGTGAAGTTAGATGGGCGCAATGAAATTTGGGTGGTGATTTGGCCAACTCTCTTATACAAACCATGTTAATTTTGAATCTCGGGGATGGATCAAAGAGTTGTGGGGGTGGAGGTTTTGGTCATTGAGTAGGCAATGAGGGAAGAATTGTGGAAATTGCTGCTTGCAAAATGGGGTCCTCATTCGAGAAGGTCATCATCGTCAAAATTTTCTTCAGGAGGTCACAATCTGGACAAGAGCAGCTTTCAAAGCCTTACAGTCCTCTACATCATGTCCAAGAACATAATGGTAGGTAAAAATTTTGGTTTCATCAAACCCCTTTGGTTTGCGTTTCAGTGGGTTATAAGGTCTAAGAGGTGGTAATGTGATGATAGAAGTTTTGAGGAGTTTGGTTAAATTTTGGCATAGGACCCCATTAGTGGATTACAATTGTAGAGGTGAATGTGGGTTTGGGTGCAGTGCGGTTGATTGTATAGGAAGAGTATTTGTCGGAGGGGAATGGGTTGGACTACTAACTTGGTGTGTGGTGTGGTCTTAGGTGTTGGTCATGTCTACTTGGGTAGGGGCATGGTAGATGAACTGGAAATAGAGTGTGTGGTTGGTCTAACTACCTTATTGGAGGGTAGCAGGGATTTTTTCCTTTGGGTTACACCTTCTTGGGTAAAGGTGATATGGTCACAGGAGATATAGAGGGAAGAGTGGATGGTGGAAGAGGTCGGATTACCCATGGGGGTAACTAAGGTCTGTGGAGGTAGATTGCATAGGTTGGGTAGGAGGTGTGAGGGAAAGGGAAGGAAGTGTCATGGGTAGTGAAGAAGTTATTGATGGTATTAGAGGTATGGGTGGTAAAAATGTTACAGGTGTGGGCGGAGTATGTGCAGGGTGCTTGGGTATATTAGAGGTCTACGAGGTAGAAATGGGCTACTACATTCTTTATTTACCAGCGGGTGGAGGTTTCTTAGCCAGGGTTGAGGGGTGAGGTCCTAGGATGGATGGAAGGGGTGAAGGTGATGAGGGTGTGATTGGTGAGGTTGAGGTATGAAATCTAGGGGATTGGTTCTTCTATTTAGGGGCCAGGTTAAATTTGGTGTTAGTTTTGGAGGACATAGCTATATCTAATTTGATGGGTGGATGAGTAAGGCTAGCCATTGAGATGACCCCAAAAGTAGTAATAGGTTTAGGAAAGGAAGATAATGTAGGTGTGGATTGGGATGTAGATGCATGCTAGGTTATGGGTAGATGCATAAGTTGAGCCATGAGTGGTATCATGGGAGAATTTTTTATGGTTGTGGTTATGTTTGGTTTGGTTAGCCCAAACACTTTTGGATAGATAGTACAGGTGTCAGCAAGTGACATCTACATTTGTGTTGAGATAGGAAGTAGAAGACGTCCCCAAAGTAAGGCTCTATCAACATAATCCAAATGATCGGCTAAGCACAAGAATGGAACTGCTGTGGGTGAGGTCAATGTGGATCCAATGGAGATTCCCATAAAATGTGTTTTAGAAATGGAGAATTCGTTAGCTTCATCCTTTGTGGGTAAGAGAGCTGAAAGTAAGTCAGCAGGATCTTGGGTGGCTGATGGAGAATGGTCACCTAGAGGCAATGACATTTTTACTGGATCTTTGATAAGTGGAGGAGATGATGGGTACTCCTCTGTGGGTGGAGGAGATGAACAAACATCTCCCATGGGTTGGAGAGGTACTGCTTTGGTGACGGTTTTCTAGGTGGAGAAGCCAAAGGTGAAATGGTCTCAATGTTAATGAGAAGGCTCCTTCACATTGTAGGGAGGAGATGAAGGGTGTTCCTCTATGGGTGGAGGAATAGGTGAAGTGGGTTCATGTGTAGGTGGAAGACTTCAAGATAGGATTTCCTCTATGGAAGGAATATGAGGCAATTGGGAAGTGGCTGGTGTGTCCTTTGAAAATAGCATGGACCTCACGGTGTATGGCTAGATCATTAGTTGAGGTCTCTCCAGTTTGATCAGAAGAAGGAGCGTGATTAGGAAATGGTTTCTTGAAGATGTGCAAGTTTTGGTTGGTATGGGTGTTTGGATTATCCAAGACTAACTTGCCATTCTCAAGAATTTCCTAGATGATGTTCTTGAAAGTGATGTTATTACCATCATTATGACCTTTTACCTAATGATAGTTGTAAAATTCATGCTCTTTATACCATGCGGGTGTGGGGTGAGCAGGATCAAAACTAGTGTGTGGTTTTATAAGTGGAAGGGTGATGACCCCAACTTTAATGAGCTTTTCTAAAATAGAAGAATAAGGCTCCCCAATTGGGGTGTATTTCTATTGTTCTTGTCTAAATTGAAAAGTATGAACAAGGGAAAGATTAGATGAGGGCTTAGCCTGATTTGATGGATGAGTTGGGCGGCCTTGAGTACCACTTCGGGTTAGTAGTTCCCTTGGCTTTTGAATAATTATTCTGTGGTTTCAAATAATAAGAGGTATTATTTTACTTCATTCTTATTTCGTAGTTGGATTTTATTTTCTTCGATGGCGTGAATCTCTAGCTTTCGTGCCATGGTGAATGCCTCATCAAAGGTTTAGAAAGTCTGCACCTACAGGGTCGGTGAAATATATCTAGCACAAGCCCAAGTGAAGAGCTCTATGATTTTGGTTTTTGTAGTTGGAATGTGAGTTGATTGATCAAGCTACACCAACAAGTGACAAAATCTGCGATAGACTCGTCGTCATATTGACGCATAGAGTAGAGGTCAGTCATGGTAACCTTCTTAACAACATTGATGGAGAAGTGATCTAAGAAGGCTTGAGGTACTTGATTAAATGAGTAGATAGAATGTCTAGGTAACCCACTATACCAGTCTAATGTGGGCCCGGTCAAAGACATGGGAAAGGTCGTTGAAGTAAATGATCATCATGGGTGATTAGATAACACCCATGTTTGAAAGACCAAAAATGTTGTTTCGGGTCCTCTTTGCTGTTGAAGCGGTTAAATTTAGGTGTCTCCCAATGTACGGGATATGGAAGAATAGGAATGGAGGGGTGTATGGGCTCATTGTAAATTTCATCGTAAGTGAGAGAATCATGCGATCTGAAACATATGCCTCCATTGTCTACATATTATCCATCATCAACTTGATGAGGTCATTGGTAGGTGCCGATGGATGGGTACCTCCTTTAGAGTAAGAGGGTTGGTGTTGGACATATTATGGAGGTGGAATCCCAATATATGACAATGCCGCATAGGTAGGTTGAGAATGAGAGAGTGAGATAGGGGTACATACCAGAATGAATGCTATATAAAACAAGAGGCTACTAATAATACGTATATGGAGGTGGAAGGGTCAAGGTAACGCTAGTAGTGATGGGGGATAAGGAATGTGGAGTAGAAAGGATAATGCTTGAAATGGGGTAGGGGTCATTATCACCGGGGGGTGGTTGTGTTGTTATGGGTATGTGTGAGATAATAGGCATAGATGAGGTTATGTTCGGGAGGTCGAGAGAAGTTATAGTGGATGCTACGGGTGTGATAGATGTGGTAGACATGGCGGTCATAGTAGGTATAGGGCCTATATGTGAAATGACATGGGGCAAGGTAGGTGCGGGTAGCGTGGAGCTAGAAGGGACTGACGCGGAAGTAGGAACGAGAGTCGGGGATAGATACGGGCATGACGTATATCAGCCGACTGAGGCATCTCGAGTGGATGAGTGGGAAAGATAAAGCGTAAGGAAGTAGGGTTCTTGTCACGAATTTGTGTGAACTCCTCGTCACTGTGGTGATAGTGATAGGTTGGGTAGGATCCATGGGTGATAGAATGGAAGGTGGTGAAGGAATAGGTGGGAGTGGTTGACAACTAGTGTGGAATATGAGGGCATTTTCTTGGCTATGAGTCAACACCATGTGAATGAGTACTAATTTGGTGGGACTGCTTTCTGTAAATGACACGAAATACAACAGAAAATAGGAAAAAAAGGTAGTGGTAGGTGGATTGGGTAAAAATGTCAGCTGGAAAATTGAATAGGCTAACCAATGCCGGTTAGGGTAAACCGATGTTGGTCACAGGTAACCGTGGTCGGTCACTGTGGAAAAAGAATAGTTTGCCAAAACAAGGCAAAAGGATAATAATCTGCCAGGTAGATAAGATGCAGATGGATTTTATCTAGATAGAGAAGATGATGAGAGTTATAGAGACTCTAAATAACAAAGAATATGAAATAGGTGTTCTTTTGGTTAGGTTAACCAAAATAACAGTAAATCGATGTTGGTTGGGTAAAACCGGTGACGATCAGAGGGTAACCGGTGACGGTTTCTTGATCGACTTTACATCTTGTGAAATTCAAATAGAGATGAAGAAAATGTGGTTGTGATTTCAAATCAAGTGTGGAATCAAACCTGAATTTTGAGAATGGTGAAAATGGGGTCCAGGCACACTCAGACGAAGTTGGAATACACAAAATATGATGAGGAGCATGCAAGGAAAAATAATAAAATAAAGAACATATCCTCTCACCTCAAAACAAAAGCAAAGTAAAAACACTAAGAAAAATATGATCCTAAGAGTGTTATTTCCTTTATGTTTGTTCAACTTACATTATTAAGCACTAACTGTGTGTATTTAGAACAAAAAATTTTATGCAGGAAGGTGTCCTACAAAGAAGTATATCTAAACGGAGAGGTTTGGGTATGTTATGGTGGGGGCGGTCCATTTCCTGAGATAATGACTCGACAGGAGCAACGAGTTAGGGAGTACTTTCCAATTGGACCATGTGATCACTAACAGATGTTCTCAGGTAAGATGTTGTTTAAGAAAGATGTGTTAATTTGAATTTGTGCAATTTGGTAAGACTCAAAGAGAAAGAGAACATTCTTTCTATGATTCTTTTGTTAACCATCAGCTGGGCATGACTTCCAGCACATAAGTTTCTCTCATTTAATTTGAGCTAATGCAATAAAGTAGTTGATTTCAAATCCCAAATAGAAATATTGAATTCGATGACACAAAAATATGAACATGAGAGACTATGATCTTTCACTAATGTAGTACAAATGAAAGAGAAGAAGAATTCTTTTTATAGCACCAAAACATGATTGCTTTGAGACAATAGAAAGGAGAGAATATTCCAAGGGAGAATTTTAATGTGAGAACCTTTCAGAAAGGAAACAAACATATAAATTTTCACCTAGAAATGAAGAAATGAAAGGAACCCCGAATGTGTCCCACTAGGTGTGCCAAAATGTTTCACCTGATTCTTAGAGCATTTATTTGAATGTGACAAAATCGATAAGGGTAAAAGGGCTAGGAGGAATACCTATTGAAGCTGGTTGAAGGTTGTTACGTGCGTACAACTTTTTGATCCACAAATGATTGTGAGAGCTTCCTTTTGGCTAGGAGGAACTACCTGAAATGAACAACAAGAACACCAAAAGAGATTAAATAGCATATGGCGGTGGGACCGCCTAGTGTATGCTAGTTCGGGAAGCATGATACTCCCTAGGATGTTTTCAATCCACTATTTAAAAAAATTCAATGTTAATAATAAATGAAATCCTACTGTAGTTAAAATGATTTAGGTATCTCATTCGACTACAATAAGAAAATTCATTCACAACAAGCTAAGCTATGATTGAATCTGAAGGGCAAGGTCTCTGTCAGAGTACTGGTACTAGTCAGGGTCTAGTTTTGGGCTATTTTGGGTATTTGGTGGGGAATTTAGGCTCTGTTCTTGGTCCGAGGTATAACAGAGACTCGATGATGATTTAGGTGGATCAACAAAGCTGTCATGGGTAACTAGTGTCGGTATAGTCGGGTGACATAAACTTATTAAAACCTTGTTGTAAGGATAGATCTAAGGCTAAATGGAAATGAAGAGGGAAATGAAAAGGTTTATGGAAATCTTAGGTATACTCAGAGGTCTTTAATAGTTGGGTATGGGAAATTTAATGGTGTGGGTGAAGGAATGATCAAGTTTGCATGAAGGTAAATGATGGGAGAATGGGAATGCAAGTAGAAACTAATAATAGAGGTAACAAAGCTTACTAAAATGAAAGTAGATGAATGTTGGTTAACAAAATACTTACTGTTGTATGAGCTTGATGGCTAGATGGAAATGGCGGTTGATCAGATGGATGGAGTTTGATGTGGTGATGGTGTTTCCTAGGATGCTCTTGTGGATGCAAGTAACTTTATGATTGATTTTGATGCTGGTGTGGATGTTCAGATGCGTGTGCGAATGTTGGTTCTGCTTGCATGTAGCTCTGGTCTCGTTTCTTTCTCTTTGAATGTGCCAAACCCAAAATAAGGTTGTTTAGGGGAATAAAAGGTGAGTGATGATGGTTCCGAGTTGACCGGCGGTAGTTTAGGGTGACCAATGTCAGTTAGGGTGGGATTTTCTAGGTTTACTAAAATGGGAAGATCTTGCTTAATTTCTAGGATCTTATTTTTTTCATGGATTAGAATGGAAGATTCTTTTCTAACGGGTGGGAATGTGGTTAGAGGGATTGTAGGCTTTGATATTTAGGGTTTAGGTATGTCTTAGTTAGTTATGGCCACATACTAAAAATAGATTTGGGGTGAGGTGGCTAGGTGAGGTGGTGGTGTGATAGTTAAATAATAAATATTTTGAGGACATTGATTAATTTAATTAAATTAATATTAGAGTAGGGTGAAAGGGGCCATGATTAGGTGAGTGTGTTCAAGTTGGTTATTCATCGGGGGATTGAGGGAGTGTGACCCAATTTTTGTGTCTAAACATTGGAGTATAATTTTCAAAATGAATGTCCTCTAAAGACTCTATTTCGTGGAAAACCCTATCAACTTTGGAAAATACAACGTGTGATCGAGAAGCTTACTTATCAAACACAAACGAAGTCCCTCTCTAGTTGGAGAATTCAGATCTATATGAAAACTACGATTCAAAATCACTTGAATAAGAATGGTAATCCTCAACCACAAGTTGATCACTTTTCACAATGGATAACTCTTTTCTTGATTCCTAATCTCCATATATTTTCCAAGTTCTATTTCCTTTTGAATTTTTGTTTCCTAGTTCTGGAAAGAAATTTCTAGTAGGGTCTTTAGTGAAGAAATATCTTCTTCCTTCCAAATTTACAAATATTACTGACAGATTTCACTTAATATAGGTTAAGGCACCTTTGGTAGTTATCAAAATTTAAATCAACACAGATTCGCCACTAAGGATTTTCTCCTTAGTTGTGAAAATGCACTATAAATGACTTGTCAAATATCTATCAACACATAATTCCTGCAAAGATTAGTAGATCTTACCTTCCTTTACCAGTATTTATCACTGATGATATAAATTTAGTGCAATAACCACTAGAAATTATAAATACTACACAATGAACATGAAATATTTCACTAATCTTACAGATCTCAAGACAATATGATGTTTAAACAACATATTTACAATTAGATAATGTAAAAAACATTACTAGGGCCAAATTTAAGAATTCCTTTGAAGATCCCGTGCAATGGTGCCAAAATGGTGTTGTTTCCACACAAATAGGTCTCGGTGTTCAAATAATCCCTAACAACGCAAATTTGGTTGTTGTTGCTACACAATGGGTTCTCGATGTTCAAATAATCCCGACAACAAGCGATTGCAAAATTGTGTCGTTGCCACACAAATAGGTCCCGATGTTCAAATAATTCCGAGCGGGGCCAAAATGGTGTTGTTTCTTCACAAATAGATCCCAATGTTCAAATAATCCTCGGTAATGGCACCAAAATGGTGTTGCAATCCAAATTGATTCTCCTTGGAATCCAAACATCATCATAAATTTAACAAGATACTCGAGAGATAGAAAAATCATAAGTCATTTTATAGGCGGGAATGGATTCACTAGATCTTTGTCACTCGGGTGTTGGAGAAATGGATATCAGCATATAAAATTATTTGATCTATCCTCACTAGTTTAGGTCGTTCCTTTTGACTAGGGTGAGAGGACCTGTTTTGTAATCTCTGTTGGTGAAGGACATGAATGAAGAGATTCTTCTTTACACAATTATCAAGGGAACCTTGAAAAAATATGATCAATACACCACAATTTAACTCTCACGAGTTGTCACTTCTAAAGAATGGAGATATTTTCTAAACAAGGTTTGGGTTACTAAAGACACTTAAAAACTGCTTGCTTCTGTATATTTTGGTAGTAGAATTTGTTCATTTTTGGATACACAACACAAACAAGGGTACTTTGGTAGGATTCATGGTTATTTGAAATTTTTTGGGGGATTAAGAAAGATGAAGTTGATTTCACTAGATCTTTGAGAACCTTTACAACAATTGGAAAACTTAACAACTAGAAAGCTTCAGAATAGCCAAAATATTCCTTCAACTAGAAGGTGTGCATCAATGGAGCCCCAGATCTACACGGTTTCACACAATCTTTGAGAATTCAACACAAAGGCTCAAGCTAAATAATTCAACACAATTGGAAAAAATAACAACAGAAGGCTTGAGAATAGGCAAAATATTCCTTCAAGAAGGTGTGCATCAATGGAACTCCAAGTGTACACGGTTTCACACAATATTTGAGAATTGAACACAAAGGCTCAAGCTAAAGAATCAATTACACATTAACAAATCCTAGTTCCTCACACCTAAGATACACTCATAGGCTTACAGAGAATATTTATCAACAAAATGATAGTAAAGTGATTTTAAATTTGTTATTTGATTGCAACAGAACATAAAAATCATTACGAAATAAAAGTAGACACAATTTTTCCCAAGATCAACATAGATTAATTCAAAATCTATTAGATTTATCATTAGGGGAATGTTTATTAAAAATCTTAGAGCTTGTCAATGGTTGTCCACTTGCAACCATCTTGACATGATGAAATCTAAAACACAAGAGATTAATAGGTTTCTTAGATGGTCTCTCAGGAAGATGGGATTTCTCAAATCTTCCCATTAAAATTAAAACCCTAACCATTTGCAAGAGTATCCTCATTTCATTTATACAATTCACTCATTCACTCATCCCAAATATTCCCCCAAAAAGAAGAATATTAAAGGAATCCTTTACTTGTTACCAATTTATCTTAGAAAGAGATGTTTAACAAATTTATACCCAAAGCTACTAGGTGGGATAATCATGAACTCGATCATGCTTCTAAGACCCTCAACCACAATTGGGATTCCATGCCATAAATTTTTATAGTCCTAATCATTATTTTATTCTTTCGTGCTAGAAATCCCCTTTTTAATCATTTTCAGGTCGCTCCATATAGTTGGATCTGACAAGTAATCCTTTTCACCCTCAAGAATATAGCTTGAGAAATGAGTTCCCTCGCATGGATGCCTACATTCATTCCTCTCAAAAATGAGTTTCCTCAAATGGATTATTCTACATACCTGCGCTGCGAGTCTGAGTTGGTAAAGTACAAAGAGGAGTCAGTAGAATCCTCCAGATGTTTCCTTGGCATAACTACAAAGGTGAAGTCTTGAGGTAGGTTCCAAAACAAGCATGGGCCTTCCATGTGTTTAGGACTCTAGAGAATTTGCATCGGTTGTTGAAAATTCAGAGTATGGGAAGGCCTAGTGGAATCTTCCATGTGTTTTTTTGGCATAACTTCAAAGAAGAAGTTTCGAGGTGGGACCTCAAATAAGTGCAGGCTCTCCACATGCCTTGGGCCCAAGAAAATTTCCTTGGCCTTTGAAAAAGACTTAGTATAGATAGTAGCTAGCAGAAGCCTCCATGTGTCTATTTGGATCACTTTTGATATGGTGCTCAAGCGGGGACCTCAAACAAGCATGGGCTCACCACGTGTCTCATCCTAGCAAAGTTGTTGAAATATTTTAAGGACCGGGAGAAGGCACCACATGCCTAGGGTCCGAGAAAGCCTTCTAAGCCATTGAAAATTTTAAGTATGGGAATATTAAGTGAAAACCTCCATGTGTCCCTTCAGTGCTCTTTCAAAAGTAAAGTACAGGGGTAGGTCCCGAAATAGACGTGGGCCCTCCACGTGTCCCAGGATTTTAGAAAGTTGCTTAAGAAGTTTAAGTATAAAGAGGAGCCAATAGAATCCTCCACATGTCTCCTTGGCACAATTGTAAAGGTAGGACCTAGAGGTGGATCCTCAAATGAATGTAGGCCCTCCACGTGGACAATATTTGAGTTGAAGCAGGCCTTAGAGTCACAAAATGCCCCGGTGACCCACCTCTCTCCTTCTAAATTTTGATATGGGCCGAGCGGAGTTGTGGATTATTTTATAACTTCTCTCTCTTGTACTAAAAGGCAAAAACTGAAAAATGCTCGCGACCCATCTCCCCACTTGTAACTTGAAAAATTTCCATGTGTCGTTCTTGAGGGTCAAAATAAGAATTTTTCCCTACCGCTTCATATTTTTTGAATAACCAATTAGATACTATTGAGGTGGCAGGGCTAATTTGGTATTTTTACGAATGTGAAAAAAGTGACAAGTTTCACCAAAAAGACCTACTAGGCCACATCCAATTAGAAAGGACCATGTTTCCATGGATGTTGGGAAAAAAATTGATAGGAAAACATGATTGTGGAAAAATAGAAGGAAGGAAAAAATCAAATTCACGCCTAGATTACAAATTATTTCTCATGGATAGAGAAACGGAAAACAATATCTAGACTCAATGTGATCCTCGACCAAAGGAAAGTACTAACCAAGGAAACAAAATGAAGGAAAAATGTTTCACTCGTCGATATAATGAGATAGAGAAAACTTCAAACCATGCGGACTGAGATGGTTTGAACAAACAAGGTGAGATTAAATTGAGCACCAACAGAAGGAAAGCTACTTCTCCTTACCGGTTGTAGGATTTGTTTGAGTCCCCGTTCTCTCTTGTTAGCATAGGTTAGTTTAGGTGTTTTTTCATTAGAAGAAGTACTTTGCACACTCTGCATGTTCCACTTCGAGCATGTATGATTTCTAGATTCGTACATAGTCTTGTGGTGTTTTGTTTCTCATGCATAATGCATTTGACGTAACATTCGGTGAGGTCACTCACGGTTCTAGTGGTGTTCCAAGTGGCTCGGGGATCATATTTTCAAATATTGGATCAAATTTGAGTTTACTGAGGCATAATCCATGCCCAATGGATGCTTCAAGGTAATTGATAATTTCACCTAGCAGGCATGTGATCCTCATGAGTCACTAAATGGTTTACCAAAATAAGCTCGTACTTATATTAGGTCAGTGACACCATTTTCCCCCTTTTTGCTTCAATCTATATTTTTACATATTTTAAGCACTTAAGGCCCCTACAATAATTACCATAAGATAGGAAAATTTTCCCCTTTCCATAGATATAAAGAAGTCCTAATTCTTCATATTTTTCATGTTACGAGCCGATGGGCCTAGGAAGGATTTTTGCCAAAAGCGGGCCGACGGGCCTAGGGAAGACTTTTTGCCCATGAGAATTTCAAACCGGTGAGAAACATTTTGAATTTTTTTCACTTTTCACAAAAGGTACAAGTATAATTGTGGGGCCCTAGAGCCGAGAGAAGGTTTAGTTTTTTCAAAGTGGAAAAAGTGGGCCGGTGGGTCCAGAGATGTTTTTTTTCCTAAGTGGAAAATGTGGGCCGACGAGCCCGAGGATCACTTAAATTTAAAATCAGGTCTATGGGGCTACGGAGGAAATTTTTCCCAAGTGTAAAAGTGGGCCGACGAATTTGTAGGGGACTTTTGAAATTTTTCACTTTTTGTCAAAAAGCACAGTTTTCAAGTGTGGGCTTGCGAGCCTGCGGGGTCTTATCAACCATTGAAAAGTCAGAGACACATGGAGGCTGCCACATGTCTCATTAGCATAACTTGAAGGATAGGATTAAAAATGGAGACCCCAAACAAGCGTCAAGCTTCCACATGTCCCAGGTCTGAAAGAGGAAGAAGCGGTCATTGAAAAGTCAATAGAGGTAGGCCAACAGAAGGAGCCACATGTCAACTCAACGTAACTTCAAAGGTATAATATGGAGAGAGTTTAAAAATGAGCGTGAGGCTTCCACATGTCCCAGGTTAGAAAATTGGGGAGATCCAGCCATTTAAAATGACTAAGTATAGAGGTGTTGGCCGAAGCCTCCACGTGTCTCATCGGCATAACACCAAGGCTAAGTCCAAAGAGCGGGTTCCAAAACATGCGTAGAATCTCCACATGTCTTAGGTCCAATAGAAGTTAATGGATTAAGTCCCGAATTAGCTAATTATAGAGAGCCACTCGATGGCACAATGTGTCACATCAACTCAAATTCAAGGGCACCGCCCAAAGTGGAGACTCAAGCAAGCACTGGCCCTCCACGTGTCCGGAGCTCGAAAAAGAAGAAGTGATGATTAAAAAGTATAAAAAAAGGCAAGCCATCGGAAGGAGCCACGTGTATGCATGGAACAACTTCCAAAGTAAATTTTAGAGTGGGTTCCCAAACAAGCACCAAACCTCCATGTGTCCAAGGTCAAACTTATGGCCCCTCCAAGAAAAAGGGACTTAGCCAAAATACAAAGAAATAGGGCAGAGCAGCAGAAGCTTCCACATGTCTCATCAAAGCATAATTTTAATGGCGCATCTCAAAAGGTAGTTCCCAAACAAGTGCCAACCTACCACATGGTTAGAGTCCAAAGAGGTAAAGTCAACCATTGAAAAGTCCAAAAGCCTGTGGAGAGCTCAACGTGTCTTGTCCATGCAACTTCAAAAGCAAAACCTACGAGCAATTTACAAATGAGAGCGAAGCCTCCACGTGTCTTGGGATGGGCATAATGTCTCTGCCAACAAGAGAGACTTAGGCATAATATAGATGATCTCGAGGAGCCCGTAGAAGCCCAAGGAGGTTGTGGTAGGTGGATTAAGTCCATTGCATATCTTGAGGTAGTTGAAGCAGGATTCAAAATTTCCCTCTCTCCTTCTCTCTTTCTTCTATATATTGTAAAGGAGGGGCATTTTCAAAGGGTTTCTCATCTTTTCTCTCCTGCCCCCTCTCTCTTTCTTCCTTAGGGTAGAATGTAGAGTCTAATCCTTCTCTCATGGCTCTATAATGGAATTTTCTTGCCCCTTTCCCACTAATGATGTACCATGTGAATTTTAGAGCAATAGAATATGTTTCGTGATGCATTTGTCCATCCTTTGCTTATTTTGTTGTCTCTTCTCACCTCTCATCGTTACAGGGTATACTATGCATACTCTGATGTTTATTGCAGGTTCTAGGAGCTGTGCTTAATGGGTTTTGAAGTGGTGTTCCATGTGAAATCTATCTCTGGTCTATGGTGCATCTTGTCCACCCTCTCCTTTTCTCACCTCTCTCCACTTCAGGAATTTTGGATTTGTGATCAGCCACTTCCTTTTTGGTGTATCACCACTTAGTGTAGGCTCTCTTTCACCCTCTCTCTCTCTCCTTGTCTCCTTGGAATAGTTAGATTAGATTAGATAGGTTTTGCCTACACTGGAGTAGCTTTTGGCAGGTAGATTAGGAAGCAGGAACCAACCTTCTCTAGAGGTCCATCTTAGGTTTAGTAAGTCAAATGGCTTGAGAGATGGTCCAATGTTGTGTAATCACACCAAATGCCCCATTTGAGACTCAATCCGTTTGGGGTTTCGTGATTTTGTAGTAACAATAACCTTAAACAAAGTTACATTTATTTACCAAAAAAGAAAATGAAAAACAATAAACATATGTAGGTTAAAAGTCACACTCGAATTTCATTTAAATTGCAAAAATTCATATATTTTAGAATTGCAATATGTTATACATGTTACCATATGTTGGTGCTTAATTTTATCTCGCCCCATTTTTCCTTGAAATTCTTTAGTTTCTAGGCTCCGTCGTGTTTTCTAACTCTCCATATTGATGCATGAAAGCTTTTTCCTTCATTTGGTTTCCATGATTAGTTCCTTCCTTTGGTAAAGGATCACTTTAAGTCTAGAATTTATTTTCCGTTCCTCTATCCATGTGGAAGAATTTGTAACTTGGGCGTAAACTCAGAGTTTTTCCCTTCCTTCCATTTTTCCACAGTCACGTTTTGTTTTCCTTGTCAATTTTTGTCCCAATATCTATGGAAAAGTGGTCCTTTCTGATTGGATGTAGCTCGATGGATCACATTTGGGCCTTATATCATTTCCAAATTCTTTTTCCTTAAAGAAAGATTCATTTTGGGCGCAAATGGTGATTTTCCTGCATTTTATGGTTTGACAGTGTGTTTTCCCCATCAAATTTATATCTCAACATCTATGAAAACATTTCCCTTTCGATTGGATGTGGCTTGTCAGGGCACTTTGAAACTATAAGGCCCACTTCAATTCATCTTTTGTTTTGACCTTGGATTTGCGTTGGGGAGACACATGGAGGTTTCCACTTCCTTTCCCAAACTTAGACATTTTTACATGCGGATGATGTAGCTTGGTTAGACCATGCACACGTGGATGGTCGGTACTCATTTGAGGATCGCCTCAGGTCCTACCTTAGCAGCTGCACTAAAAAGACACGTGGTGATCCCGTTCTTGTTTGGGGTCTCCGCTTTTGCGAACCATCTCAAAATTGTGCTAGGGAGACACATGGAGGCTTCTACTCTTGGCTCCTCTTTATACATAAAATTTTCAAGTAACTTTCTAAAGGCACGGGATATGTGGAGGGACCACCCCTATTTGGGGACCAACCCCTAAATTTTATTTTGAAAAAGTGTCAAGAGGACACTTGGAGGCTTTTGTTCATGCTTCCCTTGTTTAGACTTTTCAACGGCCAAGGAAAATTGTCTCGAACCCCGAGACACATGGTGCCTTTCGCTGGTCCTTCAAATTTTTCAACAACTCTGCAGACTGAGACACGTGGTT
Organism: Taxus wallichiana var. yunnanensis; assembly: GCA_018340775.1. Taxonomy (NCBI): domain Eukaryota; kingdom Viridiplantae; phylum Streptophyta; class Pinopsida; order Cupressales; family Taxaceae; genus Taxus; species Taxus wallichiana. The sequence goes on from CM031233.1 coordinate 239,481,016, forward strand.
AGCCCATGCTTGTTTGGGGTCTCCGCTTTTGGGGACCATCTCAAAGTGTGCCATTAAGACACATGGAGGATTCTGCTAGCTCCTTTTATACTGAGACTTTTCAAAGGCCAAAAGCCATTTTTCTTAGGCCTAAGGCACGTGGAAGGTCCGTGCTTGTTTGAAAATTTGCCTTTATACCTCACATTTACGGTTGCACTAGGGAAACATGTGGACGACTCTAATCTAAAGTTGAGAAGGGGAAAAATCAATGGTTGTTATGCATTGCATCTATTTTTCTATGATTTTTATCCAAGACTCTGGATACATCAATACGCACTATTTTTCACCAACTTTTGATGAAATTCCTTGTCGCTTTTGTTTGCAAAGTGCCATTGAATGGATTTAGAACTTAATTTGTGAGTCATAGGATTGTTAAGGTTGATATTTTGAAGATGAAATTTCTCGAGCACTTGAAAAAACATGAATTACTAGAGAAGCTAGATGGGGAAGAGTTGTAGAGGAAATAATGGGAAAAGGATGAAATGATAGAGGTTGCAGGTGCAAAGGACAAAAAAGGTGTTGCCTCGAGGGCGAAAAGGATTACCTATCAGATCTAGATGTATAGAGCTCTCAAAAAATGATTAAAACGGGGATTTCTCACATGGCAGAATAAGAATGATTAGGACTTTCAAAAATTTATGGCATGGCATCCTAGTCATTAGTCGAGGGTGTGAGAAACGTGATCAATTCATGATTTTTCCACCTAGTATCTTTTGAGAATGAATTTGTTAAACGTCACTTTACGAGGCAAATTTGTAACACGCAAAGGTCCCTCAATTATTCTTCTTTTTAGGGAGAAATTTGGGATGAGCGAGTGAGTGAAATGCATAAATTCAATGAGAATACTCTTGCAAAGGGCCGGGAGTTGAATTCTTAAGAGAAAATTTGAGATATCCCATCTTCTTGAGAGACCAATCTCGAAACCTTGTAATTTCCTATGTTTTAGATTTTAGTCACATCAAGTTGGTTACGAGTGTATAACCATTGACAAGTTCTGAGATTGTTCAAAGAAACTTTCCCCTACTAATGAATCTAATCAATTTTGAATTAATTTGTGTCAATCTTGGACCAATTTGTGTCTACTTTATTTTAGAATGTCTGCAAGTAGTTTTTATTATTCCTATTGCAATCTTGTGTTAAAGTCCCTTCAAACACACAGGATCTCATTATTATTACAGTTTAGTGGCATTTTCAATTTCATTTGAAGAAGATATTTCATCCTATGATGAGATAAACAATTTAAAATCACTTAACTGTCATTTGTTGATAAATATTGTCTATAATCATTTGAGTGTATCTTAGGCGTGACGAACTAGGGGCCATTGATGCTTTATTGAGTCTTTAGCTCAAGCCTTCATGTTAAATTCTTTGAGATTGTGTAAAACCATGTAAATTTTGGCCTCCATTGATGCACACCTTCTGGTTGAAGGAATATTTTAGATATTCTAAAGCTTTCTGTCATTTAGCTTTCTAATTCTTGTGAATTCTCTCAAAGATCCGGTATCGAAATTTCATCCTGCTTAATCTCCCACCAAAATCATTCAAAAACAATGAATCCATCCTGAACTACCCTTGTTTTCCTTGTGTGTCCACAAATGTATATATTCTAATGTTAAAATATACGAAGCAATCAGGATTCCATAATGTCTTTAGTAACCTTTAACCCTGTTTAGGAAATATCACCATCCTTTAGAAGTGACAACTCGTGAGAGTTAAATTGTTGTGCATTGATCATATTTTCTCAGGGTCCCCTTTCAAATTTGTGCAGAGAAGGAAATCTTCATTCTCCTTCACCAAAATAGGTTACAAATTAGGTCCTCTCACCCTTTTCGAAAGGCACGACCTAAAGTAGTGAGGATAGATCAAATCGTTAATAAAGGTGCCATCCATTTCTCGGATGCCCAAGTGACAAAGAGTCAAAAAAATTTGTCCCCACTAAAAAATGAAATATAATATGATCTATCTATCTCTCGAGTGTCTTGTTAAATCTTTAATGTTGCTCGGTTTCAAGGGAGAATCAATTTGGATACCAACACCAGAATGGTGTTGTTGTTCTTTGGGATATGGAGTTGTGTGAAAAGTTTTAACACCATCAAAAACACCTATAGACCATTGTAAATTCTTCTTAAAAATTTAAAAGTGTAAATACGTTGTTGAAACATCATCATGTGTCTAGATTTGTAAGAATAAAGAAAAGTTACAAGTTCTGCATGCAATATTTCAAGTTTCTGTGGTTTTTTCACTAAGTTTACATCATCAATGTTAAATATGGGTAAAGGAAGGTTAGATATATAAACATTTTCATGAATTTAGTGTTGAAAGACATTTTACAGACCAAATTTAGTGCATTTTCACAACTAAAGTGAAAATCCTTAGTGGCGACTCCGTATTGAATGAATTTTTGATAAATGTCAGTGTCTTAACCTCTATCAATTTCATTTTATCAATAATATTTGTAGGTTTGGAAGGAAGAAGATATTTATTTTCTATAGACCGTACTGCAGAAGGCTATTTCAGAGCTAGAAAAGACAAATTCGGAGAAGGACGAAGAATCTGGAAATTTGTTGGAGATTAGAACTCAAGAAAAGAGTTATCAATTGTAGAAACCGATCAACTGTCATTGAATATTTCTATATTTCTTCAAGTGCTTATGAATTAGGTAGTCTCTTTTTAAATCTAAATTCTCCAACTGGAGAGGGTCCTTCTTTTATATTTGAAAAATCTACATCTCATTTTTTTCCTATGTTCTCCAAAGCTGATAGGATCTTCCAAGAAACATAGTTTTTAGAGAACATTCATTATGATAATTTTATTCATGTGCCCTAAAAACCCCTCACTCCTCATCATTTTGTTTCTCCTGTAATATCACCTCCGCAAAAAAAAATATGGCTCAGCCCCACCCAAACCTCCATTTTTGTGAACACTTTTTGTCCTATAGATTTTAGAGGTATGGTGGATATCCAAATGTTGTGCCCCAAGATGTTAGAAATAGATTGCATAAATTTCTAGGAAATAATGCTATTACTAGTGATCAACACATAAATCTTTTTGTAAATATGATGAAAGACTTTGAGATTTAATTTGATGATGTGTACATAATATTCTTTATTCATACTCTAGAGGAGGATGCACGGGAATGGTATAAATATTTGCTAGATAATTCCATTGATTCATGGATAGAAATGAAGAATGCTTTTAGATTGTAGTATGGAGATAAAACAGACCCTAGGTTTCTTTTATCATAATTTGAAAATATAAAAAATAATCCTAATGAGTTTGTTCATGACTTCAATACAAGGTTCAATAAGACCCTAAATAGGCTACCTGTGATCTTGAGGCCAAGTGATGTTTCTTGTTTAATAAAATACTCTGATGCTTTTGATAAGAAAGCTACCTATTATTTAAGAGATAAGAACCCAACAACATTGAGGTAGGCCTTCACCATGGCTTTACAGATTGAAAACAATATCAAATCAGTTGGTAAGCCTCCTAAGAGGGAAGGTATTAAGTTGATCAATCTAGAGAAGCCTCAGTCAAGTAAAGTTGTGGATTTGGAGGAGGTTGTGAAAACTTTGGCCGAAGTTATTAAGGAAATATCCCATAAACTTTCCAGATCGAGAGAAGGGGATTGGATAAGGTTCCCGTGGTTAGTACTGAGGCCTTAAGGTCAAGAAATATTTTCTAATCATCCTAGGGTGATCAACGATCTAATGATAGAGGAAAAGGACTCATGGGATAAGGAAATAGACAGCTCCAAGCCGGTGAGAATAGGATTTTCCGATCCTTGGACTACCGAAGTTGTTTCTGTTGATGAAGATAATTAAATTGAGTGGTGTGACAAATGTATCTTTCCACATGCCCCATGTGATGAAGAAAAGAAGTTGAGAAAGTTGTTGATGGAAAATCACAGCACCCCTAAATGTCTGCAACTCGATGGGTTGAGACTCTCAGTGTGATTGCATAACATGGAGCTTTTTCCAAGTGTGGGACCTTACAAATCAAGAAATCTCTCTCTGGATGAAGGCCGGTTCCTATTCCTCTGTTCGAGATACACACATAAAAATTTAGAGGGTTTACTCAAAAACCTTGTCTAACTTGCCAAGGAGATAGGGTAAGAAGATGCATAAAAATAAACCTAAACTAACAAAGGTGATGCACCGAGGAATGAAGAACACCTGTCTTGCCAATAAACACAAACCATTAAAATTCAATGCAAGATCATGCACATATAACCAAATTTGTAGTGAAAGATCGGGAGGATGCAAATGAGCACGAGAGGGTTGAGAATCATCCACTGAGATAGGCATTATTTTCTCTAAAGATTGATACAATACACTACAAAATGCCAAGAGGCAAAGTTGCATTACAGTTTTAGGTGGGAGGTTTGAACTCCACAAATTTACCTACCAAAGAGAAGAAGGGAGGGGAAAAAAAGAATGTCCAACCTCTAGAAATAAGCCCCTCCTTACAATTTATAGGAAGAATGAGAGAGGGAAGAGAGATGAATTCCAAATCTACCCCAACCACCACCGATTCTATTTAATTCATCTCATTATGGCGGTAGGTGAGAACCCTAGCAGAGACCCAAAAATGGTGAACTATATTTTGCATTTTTAAGAACTTGTAGATGGACAAAGGACCTTGTAAGCTTTCTGAAAATTCCAACCTTGTGTGAATCCAAGCTCCTGTGAAAAGTTGTGGCCATTTGAATATCAGGTCGTGGTTTACTTCCTATCGAGTTCAGTGTCAATGCTCAAAATGTTGTGCCTCTGAAGGTGCGCCTTGGCGCACCCATCCTCACGTCAACATACTTTTAAGTGTGCCATAGGCACTGAAAATGTGGTGTTTCTAATTTGTGCCAAGGGCACAACTTTTCCATGTTGGCTCCTTCTAATCTATGCCAAGGGCACAATTTTTCCCATGTTGGCAACTTCTAATCTACGCCAAAGCGTGACTAGTGGTGCAAATAAATGTTGGGTTTTGAGTTTCTTTGATTTCCATATTCTTCTGTTTGTCTATATTTACCGTGGGGAGATATATACAATGAAGTTGATGATGGTGTGTTCATGGTGGGATGCTCTACAAGCTCACAACAAGGAGAAACTTTGACCGAATTAATTAGTGCAGAACTAATGTAGATTTATAGGATTGTATTGACAGGTATTACCCCTTTCTCCCTCTCATACTTTTAAAATATACATGGTACAAGATTTTGAATTTGCTACTAATAATTTTGAATACTTAAGGGCATTAATGATTAAAAAGTATGATGGAGGAATCTTTTCGAGGAGGATAGGCATTTGTTAATGAATGTTGTATTAGGCCATGAAAAGGAATATAAGACTAGGAGTAAAGTTTTCAAAGGGACGGGGCCTCGAGCTAAACCAAAAACCCCGATTCTCACCAATATCTCAAAAGAAACTCCTAAGAAAGAAACATCCGGAAAAAGCCATGTGTCCCGAAGTAGAACTCGGTATCCCTACCCATGCTTAGACCATGAAAAATCCTTTGTTGTCGAGATGAGTTTGTCGGTCTTTCTCTAAATGTTACTTTTCCCAAATACATTCCTTATGACATTTCCCAAGTATTGAGTCGAGATCAAGATTTATGTTCTAATTGTTGAGATGCTTAGGATTTGAGCACAAGAAAAGGTCCTTTGAGTTTTGGAATTGAAGGAAGAAAAGATTACCCAAGGTATAAATGTAAACAATTTTGAGTCTCCTCCTACCATTTAAGAGTTGAAAGAACCCGAAGTTCTAGAAGAACTACATGAGCCACCTTAAGTATATTTCGGAACATCCTTGGTTGAATCCCAATTGAATGTAGATCCATTTTTCACTACTCTGATTATTAAAGACAGGTTGTTACACAACTGTATGTTTGATTCTAGATCATCATGTAATGTTATGCCTCTTGAGGTCATGAATGAATTAGATATCAAAGTGACAAAAATTTTGGGAAGTAAAGTGCTTTGGTTTCAAGGAGGTGCAATGGTGGGATGTGTCGAGGATCGATAGTACAACATGCAGCTTACCCATGCAAGAACTTAAATATAGATGTTGTTATTGTTGATTTACCTAGCAAATGGGGAATGATGTTATCAAGAAAGTGCATTTGTTAGTGTGGGTGGTATTGTACAAATGGATATGTCTTTTACCACTATGCCTATTGAGGGAAGTGTTGGTGCAAAATAAAAGCATCCCGAAATGGTTCTATAGATCTACTTTTCTAGGGAAGATTCATTTGGTGTGATTACATAACATTGAGCTTCCCAAGGTGGGACCTTGCGAGAATAAAAAATATCTCCAGGTTAAAGGCTTGTTCCTATTCCTTTTTTGGGTGCATGCATGAGGAATTGCAGAGGATCTATCTTTATACCTAATCTAAAACTTTCCAAGGAGACAAGGATAAAAAAGGGTACAAGAAATAGGAAATAACTAGGCTACAAGGTGATGCACCAAAGGAATGATGAACACTAGTCTTGTTGATAGACACAAACCAACAAAATACTTACAATGATCAAGCATAGATAACCATATTTATAATGAAAGACCAAATGTGAGAAAAAGAGATAGAAAGGATCTAGAATCGATCACAAACGTGTTTTATTTCTCTGCAGATTGATACAATACATTACAAAATAGCAAGGAGGCAAGGAACATATTACAATTTTAAATGGAAGGCCTGAACTCCATGAATTCCTTTGCTAGAAGGAAAGGGGAGCCTGCAAAACAAATAATTTCCAACCCTTTACAATGAAACCCACCCTTGTATTTATAGATTCAATCAGAGAGAAGAAAAAGAGAGAGAGGAGTAGGAAAAGTAGGTTGAAGCTCAACCACTACTTTGTTAATTCATTTGACAAATTTTTCCCCAAATCTATCTTTATTGCATCAATGTTTGGTTTGGTGCCTTGAAGGAATAAGAAACTATGGAACATATCGAATATGATCTAGTTGTTGAGGCAAGGAGATCCTACATTAAAGGCTTGAAGATGTTTCTCCATTTTTCACCTACTAGGGCTTGAGAAAATGAATTTTTATCTTTCGATGATGTAGAAGACATCAAGACGCTTCCAATGGTGTCATATTTATAATATTTCGAGCCCTGAGTCAAAAGATATGCCCCTTTGAAGTTTGTATTGAGTCCATACAAATGGGCGGGAAAATAATTTGAAAAATGGGTCCTGCTTTACATATGGGACACGTGGCAGCTAGATTAGGGTAAAAATTAGGTTCACGGGTCCGTAATTTATCCTTTTCCCTTTTTCCATAAAAAAATGCAAAACGCAAAAAAACCCCGCAGCCCTACTACTTTGCTTAGACACGTGGAACTCTTTGGTTGGTTGTGAGACATGCTTCTATCTTTTCCTTTATGCCCCTTTTGAAAAAAGGAAAATTTTCACCTTTTCCTCTGCCTCCCTTCTTTGGCTCTAACTCGGGCTCAAACACTAACTTTTTCCCTTTGGTGGAGTCACGTCCCATTTTGTAACTTTTACACCTTTTGGGGTAAGGAAAAAAACAAACTTCTCCCCGATGGCCCACTTTGAAGCCGGGACATGTAGTGAAATTGTGCTTATTTGGAAGCACGGTTCAAATTTTTCCTTTGGAGGAGCGTCAAGTTGACACTTGTCATCCCTCGTAGGTCTGTGGACTTTTCAACGGTCCCTCTTACTTTTGGACTTTGGGCTATGTGGCGAGCTCGCACTCATTTGGGTCTCCATCCTGGGAATAACTCTTGGAGATGTGCCACACTGACACTTGGCATTCTCTGCTTACACTTTTATACTTAGCCAATTTTGAGGGCCGCTCAATCCATCTTTTGACTCTGTTTCACCATTTGCTACATGGAGGGTGACACAAGTTTGAATCTCGCCTTGGGCTCCCATTTCAGATTTTTCCCAGTCGACACTGGCATGGTCTCTCTTAATTGATAAATTTTCAATGGTCTGTAACTTTTGGAGCTCTCAACGTGTGGAAGCTCGGTGCTCATTTGGGATTCCCTTTTTGGATTCACCTTTGGAGAAGCGTCGTTAGGACATGTGGTTCTTTCCACTTCATGTTTCCTCTATACTTAGTCAATTTTAGACTCTTTCTTGAATGGTCTTGAGCCAAAGGACTTTAGATATTTGTCATTTATTCCCCTTCTTGCACATGGTTCCTCTGTGGCACTGCCCTTTCTTGTCGACCTGTTATTCCATAGTTGAGTCTACTTGTAATTTGAAGAATGTATTTAACGCATGGAAATGGCTCTATAGAGTCGTTTCTTTTTGTAAAGGGTCCTTTAGTCTTTCTTGGCCCCCGCCACTCCATTGTTGAGTCTCTCTCGTGACCTATTTATAGTCTGAGAACGATTTTTCTCGGAGTTATTTCTATGTGGGGTCGTGGTGATCGATATTTGGCCCAAGGTGCAAAATATGGATAACAAGAAGCCTTGTAAAGTTGTATGGTGAAAAGAAGATGTTAAATCTCATTGTGGATCCCAATAATTCTTCCTATGAAGTCTTATACAATGACAACGATGCTAGTAAATTTTTTGGATTTTCGATCATAAAGAGAAAAAAATTGATCAATGCAAGTATCTTAATCAAGTAGGTCCTCCTTGGACTTTTTGTTTGATGAGACTTACTCTAAATTTGGAAATGGTGTTGGTATTGTTCTGATATCTCTAGGCTAGGAAGAGTTTTTTCTCTTTTAAAGTCAACTTTGAGTGCACTAACAATATTGCTAAATATGAAGAACTACTCTTGGGTCTAAGAACTGCTTGTAAATATGGTATTAGAGACCTCATTATCAAGGAGATTTAGAGCTAATTGTCAAGCAAATTAGAAAATTGTATGTAACAAAAAATAAGAGAATGAAGCAGTATAAACATGCAGTATGGGATTTCATTAAGATGTTTGACTCCTTCAACATAATACATCATGATAGGAAGTACAATACTCTAGCAGACAAATTGGCCATATTGGGGTCCATATTTGAAAATTATGTTGTATCCCCCTATTGTGAGTATAATATTGAGGTATTGACTAGGCCATCTGTTCCTAACAATGTTAAACATTGGAAAGTGTTTGAAGACAATGCCCAAGTGCAAAGGTTTTTGTAGAACCAAGGATAATTTGTTGATCAACGTATAGATTGGGAGCCAATGGTTTGTGTGGATGATGGAAAGGAGAATTTATTTGGCAAAGACATCATTCAATTGAAGACTAATACTATTCCCAGAGGTTTGGTAGCACTTGAATCAAACTTTGATAATGCTAATTGCATTATCAACAGACACATGTCAACCTTGAGGGATGTTGAAGAGCACGACCTAGGCATGAAGGATAAACCACATAAGATCTAGTTAGGTAGTAATCGAGAAAGGAA